>JAUMHQ010000044.1:16060400-16090333 GCA_032361165.1 Enteromius paludinosus | reverse complement strand
GAATGAATGTTTTTTCATAAACTGACATTATTTCAACCACATTTAAACGTTTAAGGTCGGTCGAATGCCAGCTGGGTATATATATATATATATATGACATAGATATGGTTATTATTTATTGCTAACTTCCTTATCTTGTAAGGGAATTGGGTGACATTTCCTTTTCTGTTCAGCATGATGTTTTCTGCAATACTTCTGACTTTGCAAGCTGTGGCAAATGTAGAGGCCAGCAAGTAAGGGCTGCGCAGGTAAACCTCACTCCCCTGATCTCAAAAAGAGATGCTCTAGCGACAGACAATAGCGGTCATGGCCTTTAGCCTCCTAGTTAGAGTGTCCGCCTCCCATGCCAGAGACCTGGGTTCAAGACCCATTCGGAGCAAGATAAGTTGTGGTGGAAGCGAATCTAGGAGAGTTACACAAACACTAACCCAACTGTCCTGGCCTTATGTAATCCAAAATTTGGGACTTATTGTTTGAGGCTAGTGTTAGGTAAGATACACAAGAAAGAAAAAGCCTTATAAATAATAAACAGAGCAATGCATTTACTTGAGGCATCATATGATATGAAAACTTTATATTGCTTTCCTGCATGCAAAACTAAAACTTAAAACATATACCATCATTTCCACAGAGAAGGCTCATAGTCCCAGACTAAAATGTAAGTCTGAGCTGTTTTAACTGAAATATCTTAAAATATGTCAATGTCTTTGTTTGTCTCAAAATGAATATCAGAATATATTTTTTTTTCTATATGATATTTAAATAGTATATTATATCTACATCACAATAAATAAATATATTTTATTTCAATTACAATTGCAAAATAAACCTTTTTTTTTGTAAATATTTACAACAAATTACAAAACAATTACAAAAAAAAAAAATAAGACGATATAAAGGCATTCATAATTCAGAAAATGATGTAATGGACATAATAAAAATGCAATAAATAATCATAATAATTTTACAACTGAAAACATATAGGGAAAACATTTAAAATGACCCCACTGCCCTTTTGCTATAGATAGATAATTTACATAAGCAGCAGCAGGTGCTATATTAGTTTATGCAAACAATTTTCTCATTGTTCACCTCGGGCAAATAACTAAATCATCACGGCACGCTCTTTTGTTCTGAATGTTTAGTCAAACACGTGTTCAAATAATTCAACATGTTGATCAAACACATAGGGTTAGTTATGCAAGCCCTGATACAACAGCTCAGTGTTTGTCCTCTTATAATCCCATGCTCACGCAAACAACCGTCTATTCGGTGAGCTATTGCTTAATTTCCGATCATGCATTTGTTTGTTCGATTAAGCTCTTCATATGCCCTTTTTCTGTGTATATTCTTCTCCTTGTTTTATTATTTTATGCTTCAGGCATGCCTGTGTGAGATTTATCTGCACGCAGTGCTTGTACACTACGAGGGCAGGTAAAGGGTGCTAATCAGAGATGGTACGATACAAGCCCCAGGTTAGAAACAATCCTTGTGAGCATTTAGCATTTATGGCTTTAGTTTGTTCTCCACTTCAAAGCCACAGAAGGATCTGTGGATATATTTGAATTGAGAGGTCAACCGTGTTTAAGATGCATTGTCACAAATGTTGAAAGATGGTGTTTTATTTTTTAATGGAAATTAATAAGTCGAAAAGTGTCTAAAAAAGGGTAACTTGAGCTTCAAAAAATGGCGCAAAAGGGTTTCGACCAAGCGTCAAAATGTGACGAGTTGGAGTGAGACTGTGCTGTTAATTAGGTTTATAGACTTGTGCATTGATACTTTTTATTTTTTTATTAATTGAAAGTGACAGTAAGGACATTAAAAGTGTTAAAATAACTGTTTTTACCATTGATCAAAAGAATAATAATAAAATGTTAAGCAAATTTCTGAAGGATCATGTATCGCTGAAGACTGGAGTAATGATGCTGAAAATTCATCTTTGATCACATAAATAATACACTTTAGATTTAATAATAATACAGTTTATTTAATAATACACTTTAGCACAAAAACAACGAAAATTGTTACATTGCACTGTAGGCTCACTAGTTTTTGAATCCAATCTATGATTAAAAGTGTGACACTGTACCTTAGGTCACTCTTTGTGATTAATCATACAGCACCGTAGAATTTAACTTTGATCTGACTTATCTATGACATGCAGGAGTAACAATCAAATGACTGCTCCCTGCTCTAGAAATGTCTTCGGTGGAAAAGTTAAAACCGAGCATTTACCGGAGCGCCGTGATTCCATCGAGCTGAGCATGTCTTAACTCAGCATTCATTAGAAGCTGCTGACTCTGAACTTCGGAATGCTGTTTCCTAGAGAATCTCAGAGTAATTCAGCCCAAACAGATGGCAAATGCAGGCGCACTATTCGGCAAATCAATTATATACATTGATAACACCACTCTGATGACCTGGATCCCTTTTCGCTGCATGACTGGGGGAAAAATGCATTTTACTCCTCTGTAACGCACAGTTAGTTGCAATAAAGTATTTAGATGTTTCAGTCGGATGAAATAATGTTAAAATGTCATTGCATTAGATAAACTAATAAAAATATATATATATATATTTATATAGGCCTATACAATTATTATGTTTTTGTTTTTTTCCCACAACAAGCACACTTTTCAAGATGAAAAATTCTCAAGTTTAAGAATCATACACTTTATTAATGCAGGATGACCCTACGGTGCTTTTCATTCATTTATGTTTTTTGTTCAAAAATGTGCACTTTTGGCCTTTTGGACATTTAGAAAGGTAAACACACATGCACACTGGTTTAGTATTTCATTTGTCTTTCATGTCAAATGTGAATTCATGCATGAATAAAAAAAAAAAAGAAGAAGGAAGGCACATTTCACAGGGACCCTGACCACAAAACCAATCATAAGCATCAGCATAAAACAGTATTTGGCCAAGGTAAAACTTTGAAAATCTGGAATCTGAGAGTGCAAAAAAAAAAAAGAAATATTCAGAAAATTAGTTTGAAGCTCAGAGCACATAACTAATAAAATAGGACATTTACAAAATATCTTAATGGAACAAGATCTTTACTTAAAATTTTAATGTTTTTCAGGCATTAAGGAAAAATAAAAATGTTTTACTCATAAAGTGTATTATTGTGTATTGCTGCAAATATACCCATATAAAATATTTTTGTCGTCCAATATAATATATCATTATATTATATTATATCAGCTCAACAAAATAAATATTTTTGTAATAATCCACATCTATATCTATTTTGAGCCCTGCATATACACAATTGAAAAATATTTTGTGTTTAATTTGACAACAATTTACAGCTTGGAAATTGCAATAATAGCAATACATTGTTCTGGATCTGATGGAAATGACCCCACATATGAGGGTCACAAAAATTAGTCATCAGATTTAGATTCATTAGATTAGATACTACTTCAAATATATAAATGTTACTATACAGTATGTCTGGGCAAAGGGTTAAAACTATAAACTCTGTGCATAAGATGCATTCGAACAGTAGCAAAGATAAAGGATGAAAGCATATACATATCTCTTCTCATGTTCTCAAATATGACTTGTTTTTTGTATTCATCAAAAGCATGTCAGAATGCTTTATTGATTGATGTCAGAAGCTGAAGAACATGTGAAAGTTGACTCTTGCCTCACATGTGGGTGTTTTCAGCTTACGTAATGTGGATAGAAAAGGTGTGGGCTGCTCGGGTGTTTGAACAACACTATACCTGCAAACACATGACAGGAAGAAAAAAAAAAAATCTGTGTGCTTTCTTCCTCTTTTTCACTCAGGTATAGTTGTGCAATACATGTAACAGTATGGATTAAACAGATCACGCCTGATAATTAAATGCAGTGTGATCTCTATTATGGTTGGTTTCAGTTACATATAACAGTTTGAAGACAGGAACTTGCACATTATGACTCATGATGAGCTTTACATGATCTTGTCAGTCTCGCTGATGGGTTAGTCATCATGCGAAAAATGAGAGTAAAAAGAAAGGAAGAGGGAAAAAAGTGTGTGGCTGAGTGGATTCATTTCATACTCTCACATGATCATACAAAATCTCCCATTTTAGGAAAATATTACTTTTATGCTTTTAATGAAACACATTTTATAATTCATAAAAAAAAAAAAAAAAAAAAAAAAAAAACATACAGAAAGGTTAAAACATATTTTAAGTTCACATTAAATAAGAATACAATATTAATATTCCTCAGTTAATGTTTAACTTTATTTGCACCGGGTAAACAAAATGTCAAACAGTACTTCAACATGTTAATCGTCAGATTGTTACATATTCATCATACTGTACATAGAAGTTTTAACATGTCAACTGCACGAAAGAGCCAGTTTTTAAACAAACAGCTAAACTCATGACAATAATAGTTGTCAGATTGGGGTAAGTTGTCACACTAGACATTTACAGAGTTACATGCAGGCACAGTTACAGTTACATGCAGGCTATATATGTATATTTCTGTGCATCTGTATGTCTATATGTAGATATTAATATTAATATTTTATACATTCATCTAACATAGAGGTACATTTAAGGTCAACCACAAAATAGAGCCAGTTTTTAAACAGCTGAGCTGAAGTTCTCAGGGCAATATTCGTTGTTATTAATGCCAGGTTGGGGCACGTTGTCACTTTTTTAAAATGTTTTTTGAAAGTTATAAAGTTGTAGCAAATGTTTATAGATTTTAATTTGTATATATTTGTGAATCTATCTATCTATTCTTTTATTTATTTATTTATTTAAACAATTTCTGAATTATTTTATTTAACTTTACCTTGTTTTATTTTACTAAATGACAGATTTCATTGTGCCAGTTTACCCCAAATGTGCCCCAGTTGTTTAAACTGCGTATTTTGCATATTCTGATCAAAAATCTAGATAAAATCAAATCAACGAAAACTTCTCCAATATAGTTTGAAAACATGCCCGAGCATTGAGCAATGTGTGTTGAAGACAACTTCCCTCAGGTTTTTTTTTTTTTTTTTTTTTTCAGAAGGTAACCTAACATTATGGACGAGGTCGATCAAACCCTACACTCCCGCAGAAGTCCAGCGCAAGGATGCGTTCAGGTCTCTCTCTCTTTCTCTCTCCTCTCCATATGGAGTCACGATAGCCTCAAAGACTGTACGGAGGGAGGAGCTCTAGTGAAGTGAAGCTCCAGCACAAGCTCATTCACTGGGCAGATCGAAAGGCTGGAGAATCTGTGCCTCCTCCACACCTTCAGTAAGAAACCGCGGGGGTCAGGCGCTCTCCGAAGCGACGCGGACAGCTGAATGTTAATTGCGGACTTTTATTCTCGAGCACTGGACTAGCGGAGCACTGACACGCGGAGCCCAAGAGATGCTGGAGCAAAATATCTGAACATCGCGACAGGACACGTAAATGAATTATAAAACAACCCACCGCGCGATGGAGAGCTGAGGGCAAGTTGGATCTGGACTTGTTCCATGCGTCTTTTTGCGCGGTGGGCTCTTCCGTGCCAAGGAAGCCCTTTGAGAAGTCCAGGCGTCCGGTTTGTGCTGCAAAACTGGGTGGTTTTGTTTGATCCACAAAGCACAGATAACTTGGCCAAGTGGAGCTACAAAGACTCCTGCGCTGCGTAATTTGGGTAAGAGTGGCTTACTAATGACACTTCCAAAGTCAAAGCAGTGTGATTATTTTGTCGATCGAAAGTGTTTTAGGATGAAAGCTAGGCGGTACTACAGCAGATGCGATGGATTTTGTATCATTAAACATTTGTTTTAGGACATACGGGTTGGCACGATGCCTAGACCGCAAAATGCACATCACTTGTTTCTCCTTTGAACAGTTAGTTTCTAATGCTGCTTCTGCTGCAGTGTATATTTATATATTTTAAATCTAAACGCATCGCAAAAGTACAAAAGATAGTGATAATGTAACACTGTCTCCTGTTATCCCAAGGACACCTTATAAGGTTTATTTTACTTATTCATTCCTTGCAAATTCAATCCCTGTAAATGAAACTCAGGTGACTTCATTGTGATGGAGCCGTCTGCAGCACAGATGCTCGCCTTCAAAGTCACATTTACACAAAGGCATAGACACACACTCACAAGGGCTCAGCCAGACATACCTACACACACATACAGAAGTCTTAATTTAATGTCTGGAGAGAGAGTTTGCAGCACCCTCTCGAGAGATAGATGCGCAGTCCACATTAAATCTGTGGTGATGTTAGAGAGGTTTCAAACAGTCTAAATGGATTCATGACTATTATGTGGGGTTGTTCTCAAAGATAAAGATTGTTTAGTGCACATCTAAACTTGACTTTTCTTTTAGTGAATGCAACACATTGTGCAAATACACAGAAGGATAGGATTGGTATGAATAGTTAACTATACTTAACATTGAGGTTTCATGTTTAGTAGCTTAACTGGATGTTACAGCATGACGCTACAGTAGCTACATCAAGGTCATGAGTTTAAATGCCAGTACTAATGTAAATTTAAAGTGTACTAATTTAGGTACCAGGATGATAATGAATGCATTTCCCTTTAAAATAGCTAATTGTAAACAAACTTTCATACTTATTTGCATTTCTTTTTGAGGTCTAGCTGAGACCACAGGTATTTTATGAATGCAATGCATTTTCAAACACTAACATGTTCTTATCATCTTTGCAATTTTAATTGCACTGTATGTTGTGCACGTGTTAAAGAATCCCAAACTAAAACAAATTTGTGATCTTTAAACAGTTTTAGAAAAACATTTATGTTAATAGTTTTTTTTTTTTTTGTCTTAGTGTTTTTATTATAAATAATCTTTTGTGCAATAGAAATGTTCTATGGATGTTAAAGGTTCTTCATTTCAATAAGGGAGCTTTACTTTTAAGAGTGTGGATAACAAGCTGCAATACAAGAGACAATTATATCATCAATTGTATCAGTTCAATGGCTTTGAAGTACACAACATACAAGCAAAAAGGGAGATTTCACATCATTCCAAACATGAGGGTAAAACTGCATACTTTTATTAATAGCCAAGGCTAAACCCACTGTGACACTCCATATCAAGTGGGCGAGTTTATTAGCTTCATGAGACTGTGGGCCTTTTCTTTCGCCTTTGCTCTTATATGTGGGTGTTGTGGCGTCTCCCTGGGGCGAGCACATCATTTCCTCCATAGTGCCACAGACACAATGAAGGGGCCATCTGCGCTAGCCCACTGATTTGCGCAGGGTAAAATGGAGCATCACTGATTCGCTCATCCCTTTGCCCCAAGCCCAGTATATACTCTTTCTCTTCATCTCTCCATCCCTCATTCCCCTGCACTGGATGTTAAGGTCCCCCAGTGGCATGCTGCGGATGCAACCTGCAACAATCTGTTGTAGGTTACTTCCCTTTATTGAGAGCTGTGCGCTTACACACTCAACACGGACACAAACAACACCGCTGTGTCAAAACAAGCCATGAACCCTGCATCGGATCTTCATACCTGGCTACATCTTATCCAAAGTGCTCTATGTGTAAATTAAATCAAGTTACTTTTATGTATAAAGTGCTTTACAGTGTTGCAAAGCAGCTTTGCATTAATAAACTAGAAAATAACAATCAAACGTGATCGAATATAAGACAAAGCTGTCATTATATGTCATTATTCTCTATTCAGATGGAGTCAGGTGAACTGAATCAACACTGAATTTAACTGAGCTGAATAATGACTCTAAACTGAATCAACGCATGTGAGGTTCATCAATTAGGAAGCAAGGTAAAATGAGCTATAAGCAGTTCTAAAGAATGCAGAAGTGTTGTTATTGAGCTTGAAACATTTATGAAACATTCGCTTCCTTATAATGAATCTCTACAGAAGACAATAGTGTCAGCTAAATTCAGTTCATTCAGCTGATTCGTTTAAACTGAACTGAACTAAATCAAAGCTGAACTGAACTGTATTTGATTCCTAAATCATATCTACATATGACAAGTGTCAACTCAATTTTTAATGTTTCGGTTGAGCTCAATCAACTGTGAACTGAAGTGAGCTGAATGATGACATTAAACCGAATCCACACTGGGTAAAGTTCATCAATTACAGATCAACAGAAGATAGCTTTAGTTCAATGTCCAATAAGTTCAGTAACTGTTTAAGTTCGTCAATTATGAAACAAGTTAAATTCACCTCTACAGAAGGCAATTCAGCTTGAGTGAGTTGATAGTCAGTTACAAAATAAATGAAAACTATAAAGCATCCCTTTTAGACATAGTGCCATTATTCAGCTCAGTTCAGTTTAAGTTTTGTTCCCATCATGACAGCAGCAAGAGACACAAACTCCGTCAGGTGGCAGACATGGACAGGAGGGAAAAATTACAAACACCGCACATTTAATAAAATGATACTTAATGTAATTTCATTGGAAGGAAACCTAGATTTTAAGTGCTGCTCATCTGATCAAATGCTTCAGAGTTCAGAGCGGTTTTTACTGCATTGCTCTGTGGTTGCTAAGGTGTTCTGAATAGTTGCTAGGTGGCTGCTTACTGGCCCAAGTTTAAAGAGCCCATCATTTTGTCTCTTGAAATGAATCAGGTCCTTCCTTCAATGTCAGGGATTTATTTTTATTTTTTTGCCATTTTTATCGACCATCTGGTGAAAAGCACAAGTCTAATTGCTTCGAAAAAGTTCAAACAGCATCCAATTTGATTCTTTCATGTTTATAGCCGGTGCTGAGTTATATGCCACATTTTAGTACTTAGATTTTACCAACCAAAATATGAACAATAGTATTAATGATGCTCTCTATGCTACCGACCACTATTTTTAAGTTTGTTAGGAAGAAATGAATCTGCAGTATCAAAAAGGCTCTTCGCTTTTTTTAAGACTGTGTCTGTTGATGAAAACGACACTGAGAAAATTAAATCATCGATCTTCTTTCCCTGCGCTGAGATAATGGTTGCCCTTGTAAATACATGTGAGTCTCTAGAGGATTCACATTGTGCAGTTAAGATTTATTTGAGACCGGATAACATTGAAATCCTTTTTCAAGAAACAAACAAATCAAAACGATACAAAAAAAAACAGTTAAAACACTTGAGGGAGGAGCAAGTGCAGATATACAGACTTAGCAACTTTTAAAAGCAAATGCTTGTACCTGTGCAAGGTCTGTTTCATACATGTGTGCATTTAGAAATGCATGAAATGATAATTCATTATGCAACACATTCTTATTATTGCCACAAGGGGCGCTGTAGTTTTGGTAACACTTTACATTAGATTTTATTTATTTACATTAGTTACTACTATACAGTATATTTGTTAACATGACTAACCATTAATAATTATTACACTGCATTTTTAATTAGTAAATGGTAATTTCATGCATTTCTTAAAATTAGAAGTTATATTTGTTAAAATTAGTTAATGCACTGAACTGTATTTTTGTATTTTATGTTTCACAATAAAATATTATTTCAATATTTCTTCAAAAATTCATGTTAAATTGTGTTGCAATTTAAACATAGTATAATTTAAATAGTGCTTCCTGTTAATTTTAGTTAACCTATTAATGTTAACAATTGTATGACCTTATTGTACAGCATTACTGCATTTTCAAGAAAACTAATGTCCTAAGAGAGCAAACGTTTGAAGATAATCCTCCGAAAAAAGTTAGTTAAAGTCAACATGTTTACAGCTTCCAGAATAACTCGGCTTCCTGAATAATATCACACGTTTAATGGCACACAATGTGCAAAATAATCTTCTGACCTTAGAATAAATCTAACTTTAAATGCAATACAAGAGAAAGTTGAAAAGCTGTTAAAAGTGATGATTATTTTATTAAATGATTACATCTCTGTAATATCTTCTGCATTTATCTCATTAGCCGCAGTCGTTTTCATGAGCTTCAGGCGAAGCTGAATTCACAGAGCTGAACGATGCGAACGCTCACATGATTCCTCTAGAAATCCAGTGCTATATAATTTTAAGATGTCAACTCTGTGTCAGACCCACTGCTGTCATTTTTCCACATCATTTGCTTTAGTGACCAAAGAACCAATATAAAGTTTTGAACAAGTCACACACGTTCTTGAATACACGTAATCTAGACAGACTTTTTTTTTTTTCTTGAGAATTGATGCTTGTTTATGCAGTATATGCTATTCTTATCTGCTCTTCAGTATCACTTGTTAAGTTGTCCAGACATAATCATTCAATCACTTAGTGAACTGCTCAATCTGATGTTCGATTTATGTCCGTTACACAAATGGCATGAGTTTCCCCCCAAATTTGAATACTTTTTGTCAAGGGTTTGTTGAATTCATTAACCCAAAGTATAAGCAACAGAGATGCTTGACTTACTGTAGCATGTACCAATAAAATGGGATCACAGAAGCATGGTGTATTAGAATAAACTGCAGTGAAGGGGAAAATCAAATGGAGAGCAAAAAAAGTGAGAACAACTTCCTGTTGTGATGTTGATTTGCAGAGAGAGGTGCATCTGTTACATGCAGATGTTTGTTTGAGTGAGCATATCTGGTTTCATCCGGTAGATCTAACTGCTAATTCCTGTGAAATAATTCTAGCACATTTGTTTAGCAACACATTTGAAAGTAAGCACACTGTACTATTTCTGCTCCATCCTATAAATTCTTTCATGTTATAAATATAGCAAATGATAAATGTGATGATCCACAGGCTCCAAAATGTACAAACGCATCATGAGCAAGTTCAAAGCACTGAGGCTGTACCGAACTCTTAACTACAACATTATGCTGCCTTCTAAAACAACTTGCATTACCCAGATTTTAAGGCAACTTTGCATGCATCCAAAATTGCTTTGTGACTTCAAAATCGAATCATAGGCACAAATTATTGCACAATTCAAACCATAGGTGCGCTCACAAAAATAAAACTGTTTGCATAAATATGGACTACAACATTATGCTACACTGTAAAATAACGTGTTTTACTCAACTTTTAATGCTACATTGCATGCATGCAAAATTGATTTTGTGATCAACTTTTTCAACATAATTTTCAAAAAAATATCAACATACCATAGGTGTGCTCACAAAGCGAAGACTGTTTGCAAATGTGTACTACAATATGATGCTGCCTTCTAAGACAACTTGTTTTAAGGAAAAGTTGTATGCATTGCAAATATGCCCTGCAAACAACTTGAGACAAAAGATGGTAGAAGTGATGGCAGGAATTGCATTTAGAACATGGCAAACTCCAAAACATATTTCAGTTAATAGACAACAAGAACACGGAGCAAAATAACATTTGATGCATGTAAACTTTGACCCCGACATCAGATGTTTCAGTCGTTTGAATCAAAATAATACATTCACCCTTTAAGGACAATGGAAACCCAAAATTAGTGTGTTGGGTGTGGATTTTAAATGGTCTGGCGCCTGAGTGTCCTGATTTTTTAACATGCTCCTATAATAGAAGCTCAGTAGACCCAAATTATTCTACCTGGAATGAGGTTGCAACCCTAACTGCATTGTCTTGTAAAATGTCACGTTTGTCATGTTCATGCTCTGCGAGCTGAATTGGCTTGGCACCAGCTTCACAAAAGACATGAAAGACAAGACAATACTTACAAAAGTCTAGGAAAATGAAAGTTGTACCTGTCTTTTGAGTAGCATATGTTAAGCAGATTATGCAAATGGCTTCGTGGTTGGTTTAAGCAGTTGATTTGCTCTTGCGTGACAGGACCACAGCCATTGATTGCCATGCTTCATTGGCCAACCTTGTTCTGGTGGTGTTTCATTACTGATCAGATAAATAATGAATGACCGACCCTTAGAAATGTGTCCGAGACAGCCGCCATTCTCTCAACCCGCTCAAGCAAGACAATGCCCGCTGTCGACAAACAATACTTCTTTGGGGACTGGATCAAATATAATTTCCTTTTTAAAAAAGGTTAGCATCTTGATATCCTACTAACATGCAAATGGGCTCCAAATATTAAAAACAAAGGACCCAAAGACCTTTACTTTTTAATTTGTAGTTAGTTGTGTAGATTCGTTATCTTTGGCAGCTGGTTTGAGAGATGCTTGTATTGCTTTAGGCTTGAAAGCAATTGAAATTCAACAATGCAGTGTAAACGGCACAGACGTATGGGGCCATACAAAAAAAATGTTCTGCCTCAGAACAAAAGACACTGAATTGTGATAAGATAAGATATCAGAAGCAAGAAGCGCACACTATATTCCTCTGTTATGGATATAGGAAGCTCTCAGCCACAAACAAGTTCACTAGACTCATACAAATTAGCCTTGAGGGTTATTTGTCTTTGCCTTAAGACATTTGAACCTTTGACGGGATATATAACATCTAACAATGTCACCAAGCGCACACCAGTGTGATGCTGTGATGCATTCTTCTTTAGGGGGTCTTCATTATAGTCCGATGTTCAGAGGAACTGGCGCATTTGCATGTACAGTATGTGCATACATATGTGTGCATAATGTGGGGTGGATACAGAATACATCTTTGGATGTCTTCCATTCTCTCTGGCATGTGCCACTTCAGTTGGAACAAACAAGTTACTGTACTTGTACAGTGTGAAATAGGATGTAAATAAAACAAAGCATGTTTTACAAGAAAATGCAATTTTAGACTTTGTGTCAAAATGTTAATTGCTGTTTCTTTATAATTAATAGGAACATATTCTAGGGATCTGAAGTGTAAATACATTTCTGTACCTTTTTTAAAATTATTTTAGTTGTCATTTATAAAAAAGTTTTTCCCCTGTTTAGGAATGTAAAAGAATAAGAAAAATCACAGATAAAATCTCTAATATCTCAATTGTTTTTCTTAGATGGGTGTGTGTAAAATCGGATCTGTCCCATAATACAGTAAACACATCAGAAACCTTAGAAGTGAATTAAACAAATAGACAAGGATGGTTGTGAACAAGTCTCAAAAGTCCCACAACAACTACAATATTAGGATTGTGCTTAAGTTTGACAAAATACCAAGTCTTAGATTTCAATATGAACTTAAGATTTTTAATAAAGGAACAGACCAAATAATCGGGAAAATTCAACCTTGAAAAAGAGAAAAAAAAAACACTAAATGAAACCATTTTTTCTCCAATGCTATTAAAGGAAATAAAAAAAGCTAACAATGAAATAGTCAAGACATGGCAAATAACACATTGAATTAAATGTGAACTGTAAGTAGAAAGACTAAAGATTATATTTTGATATGATATATTTTCAACAAAATATGTATATGCACACTAATTTTACAATTCCATATTCCTTTTGTAGTCAACAATTGTGTCAATTGTTCTTTTTTGCTATCCGAAATAGCAATCGAGTACTCCGAGCATGCCATAATAGAGGTTCCTCCAATAGTTGATTTAGTTATACAGTCTTTTTCTCAGTATAGAAAAAGCCTTAAGCATCTCAGTTTGTTCTACATTTAATCTCCTCACTGTCTAGCAGGAGAAACAACTGAGAGATCAAAAAGATCTCATTCGTGCCTTGTCTTTCCTATAGGATAGCCTATATTCTTTGGGTAACCGCGCGAGAGAAAGACACAGAAATCTGCTGTATCAGGACAGATCCCATTCCCTTCCAAGGATATGTGGAGCGGGTTAGACAGGCAGGTTGGGTGTAAACCTGAGGCATGAGGAGTCACGGGTCGAGCTCTATGTGCGTATGTGTGTATATAGATAGATAGTTAAGTAGATGGATATTAGGCCCTGCTTAAATGCATGAGAGCGCAATATGTAGGCTTCACTGGCTTCTAATGGACCACAAATTCTCTCCTCACTGTCAGCCACACACTGCTTGCTAAAAATAGGAATGGGACCGTGTTTTTTCCCCTTCTTTGTCCTGTCATCTAGCCTGACATGCATGCTTTCATATTCTCCACAGTTTTTGTAATCTTTTAATCTAATTTTGTTTATGCCTCCGCCCCCTTCCACTGCCGTTCTACCTGCATCCTCAAGAGAGTTGACAGAAACCATCTTTGTTGTCTTCACACACCGTGTTTGCTCACAGATGTCAGCGCACACAGCCTGTCGGTGTCATGTGGCATGCCGGACCGCTCAATGTTTGATTTCATGTCAATACAACTGGGAAGCCTTTCATTCCACTCAAATTCTCTGAGACTCTGTTCATTTGCATGGAGCTTTGTTATGTCGTTTTAAATGACAATTTTAATGAAGAATAGTGTGTGGTTTTCCTTCGGTGGAACTGTATGAGGGAGAGGTTGAATATCAACTTTGTCCATGCAATGTGTCTCATACAATTCTATTGAAGATAAACATATCCAAATGAAGCCATCTTTGACGTGCAGCTTATAAAATACACAGATGTAAAATAAATCCAATTAGCAGATAATTTGGTCTTGGTAGAATTTTCATTGCATGTTAAAAGAAATCTCTCACTTTTGATTGCAGATTTTAGATTCGTCTGAGCAAAACTATAAACAGTTTAAAAAGTGAGATTGTCTTCATCATCATCTCCCTCAGATATGTATCCTGAAATTTCCCAAAATAAAAATGGACACAAATAAGTATGAATCACGATTCTGATCACTAACAGGATCAGTGAAAAAATCTTTGCAAAATATGCTTCAAGATATACAATATTTTAGATATTGTAAGTGCAATTCAATAATTAATTCCATTTATTCTTAATAGATATGGGTAGTTGACAAATAAAAATAGAACTTGTCCTATGGTGTGACATAGCAAAAATGTAGATGTATAAACAAAAATATAAATAAAAAAAATATATATATATTATGTATATATTATATTCATATATTAAAAATGTATTGAACTTACTGTACAATGAATATTAACACATTATAATGCATACAACTAGTCAGTATCTGAATTAAGTCTCACCGGTGTAACATCACACAGCTGGATGGTACTATGGTGCTGAGTCAGTGCAAGAATGTATTTGCATGTAACATTAATGGTAACATTGTTCCATAAAAAGATAAATAATCTTTAACATTAATGTGGAAGAACCTGTTCATATTGAAATCACTGAGTTGTGTATTGTTAATTGCTTCTGTCTCATTCAAATTAATTTTGAGGTATAATTGTTTGCATAGTGAGATGATTATAGGACACATCCTAAAGCACACTCATACAAAACAAGGTCGGGAAAACCAGTCTAATTATGCACAAAAAAATCCCAGGGTGTCTGAAGCTGAGGGCTGATATAAAGCAAATTATGCATCTTTCAGAATGTCGTGGTAAAATATAGGCTATGCACATATACACATTTTTGCCTTAGCTGTGGAAAAAGACGAGTTAAGTGTGTTCGGTTGCTTCATCTACAGTACATAAGCACAAGTCTGTTTCTTGATTAGAATGTAATTATCCCACTAATTTGAAATACTTAATTATTTCCCCTAAGTATGTAATGTGATATAATTTTCACTATTATCATCATCATCAATGACGCAACCAAATTATTCATTTAGGACTATTACAGAGTTAGTTATAAAGTGTTCTAGTGTTCCACTCACTGCTTATATGCAATAATAAAATGCAGTATATTAGGAGCATGCTTTTAATACCTTTAACAATTTGATATACTTGTATTTAGGCACATTCTTTTTTCTTCAAATCATAGCATATTTAATTATATTCAGAACTGTGAACTTGCAGTAATTCAGTGTTAGTTTGCTAACTGCACTCAGTAATTACCTTTCTTCTCTCTCCCTGTGTTGTCTTTTTAGATACAAGGAAGAAAAAAAAAAATGCTGGCCAGTATCGTTTTCGTTTGCTCCTTCTTTGCTGGAGCTAGTTTTGGAGATACTGAGCCCAAGGCATTTTACGGTGGAGCTTGCGAATCTTTGTGCACCTGTGAAGAGAAAGATGGACACTTGTACATTAACTGTGAATACAGAAACATAAGCAAAATCTCAGAAGTGAAAGTACCAACAGATATGCCTTTCCATTTAAACCTGTATAAAAATGACTTAGTGGAGTTACTCGCAGACGATATGGATGCTTTCAAGAACGCCATCACCTTACATCTCGGCGCAAACAGCATTCAGGAGCTTGAACCTGGCGTGTTTAGTGCACTGGGATCCCTGAGAAAGCTACACATAAACAGCAATTTCCTGGTCATGCTGAAGGAGGACACATTTCACGGCTTGATAAATTTGGAATACCTTCAGGCTGACACCAACTTCATCCGGGTTGTGGAGCCTGGGGCCTTCAGCAAGCTCGTCCGTCTTAAAGTTCTGATCCTCAATGACAACTCCATCGAGTTCCTTCCAAGCAACATTTTCCGCTTTGTGCCTCTGACACATTTGGATCTGCGTGGGAACAAGCTGCAGACACTGCCATTCGTGGGTTTCCTGGAGCATATCGGACGTATCATGGAGCTCCTGTTGGAGGACAATGACTGGATGTGCAATTGCGAAATCTTGCATTTGAAGGTCTGGATTGAGAACATGCGGGCACAGTCATCCATCGGTGAGGTGGTTTGCAGCAGGCCTGAGGATCTCAGGGGCATTTCTTTGGCTAGAGTCAAAAGGGATTTACTTTGCCCCTCCCATGCTGACATCAATCTCGAAGAGCCATCAAAGTCTCTAGACATGGTTGTCACCCCATCCACAAAGGTGGTTCAGATACCGAATGTCAACGATGGCACCAAAATACCCACACCTTCAAATGGCCTAGGGACATTTTGCGTGCCAATGTGTTCTTGTCCTCCTCAAAGCATGGGTTTCTTAATGCACTGTGAAGACCGGGGCATTCAAAGGATATCTGATATAGGCATTCTTGAACAAAGCCCAACCAAGCTGTTTTTGACTGGAAATATGATACTGCGACTTTTCAAGTATGACTTTGTGACATACGACAGTCTGGAACTGCTCAATTTGGCAAACAACCAAATAGACTACATTGACAACGAGACCTTTCTGAGCTTGAGCAATTTGAAAAAGCTGTACCTGAATGGAAACAGGTTAGAGAAAATCTCGGCCACAATGTTTCTTGGCCTTCACAATTTGGAATACTTGTACTTGGAGCATAATGTCATCAAAGACATTGAGGCTGGATCGTTCAACCCTCTGACAAATCTAAAGCTCCTGTTCCTAAACAACAACCTGCTCAAAACTCTCCCTGCACAGATATTCCGTAATGTGCCCTTGGTGAGATTGAACCTAAGGAAAAATGTCTTCGTGCACTTACCGGTGAGTAATGTGCTGGACCAGCTCAATTATTTGGAGCAAATTTATCTCGAGGACAATCCTTGGGACTGCACTTGTGATTTGGTCAGCCTCAAACAGTGGGTGGAAAAGCTAAGCAAGGACACTGTTATGGGTACCATCTTATGCCACACTCCTCAAAAACTGTTTACTGCTGAGCTTAGAAATCTGAAGCATGATGTTCTCTGTCCTGGTCTGGTCACCTATAAGTCCTTACCTGGAGACACCAAGGATGCTATTGTAGCCACGCCTGCACCAGGGTTCGGCACCAGCGGCTTTTTCTGGTCACTGACGGAAGCCGTGCCACTATCAGTGCTCATCCTCTGCCTTCTCATCCTCTTTCTAACCTTCATTTTCTGCGCTGCGGGGATCATTGTGTTTGTGCTGCACCGTCGGCGGAGACAAGCCAAGAAAAAACAAGCTGAGGAGCAACCTCGCGAGAGCAGTCCCATCCACCTGCACTACAGCATGTACGGCCAAAAGACCACCCACCACGTAACTGAAAGGCAAGGACACGGCATGTATGACGAACCTTCCCGTAGCCCCATCGTTCAGGTCTGCAGAAACCCTAGTTACTGCTCCCAGCACAAAGAATACGAGTTGGACGAGTACGACAGTGAGAAACCCAAGCATATCTGCCACAGCATCCTCGACAAGGAGAGCGACTCCCTCCTCACGCCCAATGTGAAGTTCAGGGCCGTCACCGACTACCCCACTGAGTTTGTGAGTTTAGGAGACGCGAGCTCCTTGTACAAGAACATCTTAGAAAGAGAACGGGAGCTCCAACAGCTCAGCCTCAGCGAATATCTCAGGAAAAACATATCACAGCTACAACCAGCAGTGGACATGCAAGTCCCCAACCACCACAAGGAGCTTAAACTAATGGAGACTCTTGTTTATACGAGACCACGGAAGGTCATGGTGGAACAGACTAAAAACGAGTACTTTGAACTCAAAGCCAACTTACATGCTGAACCAGACTATTTAGAAGTCTTAGAGCATCAAACGACTTTCAACTGAGATAAGTACACTGTATGCTTTGATTTGACAAATGATACTCCAAGTGCCTTGACAGTTCATTCTGAGTTCCGATTTAGACCGAGAGATATGATAAAACGACGTAAGAGTAGAGGCAGTTCTCAATTTGACATGGACACAATGTCTAATTTCATGAGGACATTTAGCGTTAGCTTTGCAGATGATGGATTACGCATTCTAACAAAATTCCAGTCACAGCGAGACAGTTGTATTTGGACAAGATTGGCTTTGATACCAGAACATTTGTTGTGCATTGTGCTTAATCCATTCTATTTATGTTTGGTAAGGAAGACTAGCATAGAGTCACTTCACATTTCTATCTCTGTATCTCTTATAATGTATGTGACGGATCTTCAAGCACTGTTTATCTGTAGCAATGGAAGAAATCGTGTTTTCTTTCTTTTCTGTCATACAGGACATTTATGGTTAGTTAAATGACTCCCTCATTTGCTATGTTTTGAATTAAACATTCCCAACACAGTTTTTGTTCATTAAATATTAAATAATGGTTGTATTTGGATCGCAAGATGCCTGAAAATTGCATTTATAATAAATAAGGCATCGTAAAGAGCGAGTAGCCTGCCAAGCGGCTATTGTTTTGACCCTAAGGTCAGACTTTATGAGTGGGCTCATTTATCGTGCCTGAAATTGGCCTCTCACCTGGAATTTTCAACACGCCTGGAGAGTTTTTTTTCAGAAATCACGTCACACAGAACCACTTGCTCATTACCTCCACTGCTTCTGATATGAACAAAAACTCTGCTGGGCATCCTTGGAGAAAAGGAAAAGAAAAGAATTGCACTACTTAAAATACCATTTAAAGGTGGTTGATGACAATCACGTTGGGCCGCACAGTCTATGCCATTTTTCCCCCATAGGAAAACCAAGTAGTGTAGCTTCTGGTTTGTATAATAGTGTTGTTTAAAGTTCTTTTGAAAACACAAATCATATCCGACCATTTTCTTTCAGCATGACAATTATGCAGGGTGTTTTATCTTCATTATCTGGCTGGAGAAAAAATAAAATATATATCTATATATGTATATGTATAGAGAAAATATGCACACAATTAATTGTGTTAAGCCTTGAAATGTTTTACTGTATGGAAGAGCACCATAGCTTTATTTTGTACAAGTGTGGATGAGAGTTATTTATTCTGTATATTTGTACATAATTTAACATTTATATATGTTTGTGTGCCTTTAATGTGGTACCAATTAAGCTGTACATAAAAAATGAATAAATAAATAGAGTGTATTGCAATAATATGGCAAGTGAGACAAATAGAGTATAAATGGAGATAACAAAAATGGAGAAAAATATAAGAATCATATTTTTTCAGTGGTTCATATTATTTCAACTGGTGGGTGACATTGCGAAAAAAAAAAAGAAAAAAAGTTGATGGCATCTCACACAGCAGGGAAACACAATGTTAAATGGAAGTTGTAAAATGAAGCTATTAGGAGGATAGCAAAAGTGTTTAACATTTAACACATGTCAAATTAAAACTCTAGAGTATTTTGGTCTGCCACTTGATAGAAGCTAGTAAAATTAGTCTGCATGACGTGTCCTCAAGCCAAGAGCACATATAAGATCAAGACTGCATTAAATATAGGTTACACTAGCAAAAATCGTTCATACCTTTATGGGTGTAAACTAACAGTAATAACGTCAGCTTCTTTGAGAATAAACATATAAAAAAAAACTTGTTTTAAAACATGTTCAGTTGGGAAAATGTACGACAATTTCATCTCTCAAGCCATAAATCGCACCCAAACATCCCATAAGTCAGTCAAGTCAGTTTGTGAACTTGACAGCTTGCCATAGCTAAACATAATTCTGTCAGACCCGCATTTCACAAAAAGAACCTTTTTTGAGCGCACAAGCAACGTCGACATACAATTGCTCCTTAGAATGCTGAAGGCTTCTTTTCATCCACTCTACACTTTCATCCTCTTTTCTCCTCGCTTAAGTGGCTTTCCAATATTTTTCCATTAACCATCAGATAGACTTATTCACATCAACCTGAGTAATTTCCACCCTCCCTCAAGAAAAGGAAGTCACCTGGGCAGGAAAGGCTTAGAGCATCGAAACAAAATGGATAGCTGCAAAAGGGTGGCGGATGACTTTTGACAAGTCGCTTGTTGCAACTTTTCAGCAAAGTGCAAAACAGTGTTCACTTTCAAGAATTGTTTTCAAGAATGCAAATTTTCATGGTGTGAATATTTTAGCAAGGAAACAAACCAAGGCAGAGACTCTTTCACACTGCTGGAAATGAGTATTGTGTACTGCCACTTACACTTGATAGATTCGACTGCAGGTTGTTGTTTGCGCTGAGAGCTTGGTATCTACCATCTATTCTTTATTATGCCCTCTAAATACCAGTTTTAGGCCGAGTCCTCTGTGCTTCAGTGCACATGCCTAATTTTTTTTTTATCCTGAACTCCTCTACAAAATCCTCCGCAGAGGATGTGCAAAAATGGAAGTAACGAACCGACACAGGTCATTTATGTTGATATTCTAAGGGACAATGTTGCTCCACTGAAAGACAGTAAGGTTTTTCATGACCTTTCACAATTTTGCAAGCATTTTACATCCTGTGAACACTCAAGGGCTTTAAAATGTTTTTTCTTTCCCACAAGTTATATTTCACAGCAGAGCCATTCAAACATGATGTATGTAAGAATTGTCTGAGACTCCTTGACTTACCGGTTCTCCGTATACGCACAGGAGGGAATGTAAATATCTGAGAAAACTAAACGGTCTCCATTAGAGTCAGATGTCACTAGTGGGCTTTCTATGTAATTCGCTACATAGGCATAGCAATCGCGCAGTCTCTGGGGAGATCTTGAGTAATGAACTCGGCATGTCAGCCCTCACAATCCATAGATGAATCGCTGCTGTTGTATGTTGCCAACAAATCCATGTAACCTCTAATGCACATCAATGCATCTTTGGTAGCATAGATCTGAACTGAAACATGCTTGAAATTATTGGTAGTGGCAGGTCTGTTTCAGCACTAAGTCTTGCGTGTAATGCACTTTCAGACCTGCGGTTTAAACATACCAATGTCTGGACCACTGAGTGCTGCAATAAACATATATATAAACATTGTCTATATATATTCTGCTCAAATACACAAATGATGTGCATAAAATTAAGCATTGCATTTTAAAGATGTTTCAATTATAGCTGAAGAGAATTCCTTTCATTTGGCCTTTCAAATACACATTCAAGGAATGAATACATAGCTGCATAATTTAATCCACAAAAAAAATGCATTTTACATTTACAAAAAATACAGTGTATTTATACACATAGCATTTTTTTTTATTATATACCAAAGTGCAGATTATGCAACACAAATATTGTATAACTAAAGCAAAGTATGACAAAAATACATTTTAAGTGATTACTGTAATTATACAAACATATAATATATGAACATAATAATAAGTATTATGTAATATTCTGCAAATAGGGCAACAACTATGTGCATCTGCTTTACATACTGTACATCTAAATATACATATAATATATATAATGTGTGTGTATGTGAATGTAATTTTGAAATCATAAGGAATTATAGTGCTTTTTAACAGATCTGTAAAATATAAAAATACTGTCTGTTTTTAAAAGATTAGATTAATCTAGTTAAAATTGCAATTCAATTACTAAAACACAAAGCAGCATACCAGTGCTTCACATGTAGTTTGACTGAATTAGCAGTAATCCCGCAGAAGGCTAGTTTGCTTGTAGCAATACAAAGGGTAGTGACCCATCTAACTGTAGCCTACATTTCACTCCTTCAATGATAACACTTGTCAATCAAATATCCTTCTGGAGATGCTTGGTGGATCAAGTCATCAAGCATTTTATTTGATGCCAACACTTCGCTCTCAATAACTGCATTCAGAGGTTGAGTCACGCCATGCCATGTTGCGACTGGTTCTGCGCATACAGTACTTTGAAAGAAGCAAGGCATCTTTTGGCAGGAAATGTTGTACGCGGCTGTGCGGTGGTGTAAAAAACAAGCCTTGAAGTCTGTTTTCCATCCCATTGGTGATAAATTGGCGTCCAATGAGTTCATCTCCTGAGGCGAATCTACAAAAAGCGAACAGAGAGAAGAAAAGAAAGAGAGCAAAACAACTGTTTCTTGCAACATGGTGGATCTTCTGTCAGATGTCTGTTGGACTTTGTTGTTTAGAAATACATTACTTATTACTCATGGCTAATTTGCTGGCTGTTTTTAGTCACTGACAGAGTGACAAACTAGTTTGACTTCGTAAGGGGCAAGCCATCACAAATGCCTGCTCTCATATTCCTTCCTGTCAGTCGCAACAGTGTCGCTTTGGGCAACCCCTCAAGTGCCTGACAGATTTCTCACCAGATCTTCTCCTCGATCTGCCTGAGCCAAATGAGAGGCTCTTTGCTCCCAAATGCTGTGGTCCTTACCCTTGACCTCTCCAGACAGGAGTTTGTCAAGTGGCATCCGCTAATGGGCAACCACTGAAAAACCAGAACACGTTGAGCACCCTTTCTGTCAAAATGACTGTACTTAAATGTTGTCCTGCTTTTCAGGAGAGCGACTAAACTCCTGTCTTCTTCAGAATGCTATTAAACACTGCTGGTAGACAGACCGCTTACGAACTGTGGTCTGCTGGTGATTACATATTGCATGGGAGTAATGTCAATCTATTAGATTGCACATTTTAGATTTAGATCTTTTTATTACTTTTGACCTCACTCATTTATCACATTGAGGATTCTTTTGTACCGTACTGATATAGACACACAAAGAAAAAGAAAATCTATTCCATTCCTTGTTACCAAAGTAAAATGATGTTATTTATTAAATGCATTATGTAATCATGTTATAAATAAAAAAAAAAAAGATAACATTATTACAGGTACTTTTGTGCTGAAATCAGATACATAATCCAGATTACATTTATTATATGGTTGCTGAGGATTTTAGAATTTTGCACAAAGCAACATTCTAAAGTCAACTGTTTGACATTCTAAAATCTATGTTGCTGTATTACAGTAGACTGATATAGTATTCTATGTTATTTGTTGGTGGTTGCTAGGCTGTTGCTGTATGGCTGCTAAGGTCTTAAACAAGTTGCCGTGTCAATGCTATGTTCCTGCTAGGGCATTATGGGTAATGCTACATGGTTGCTACAGTTTTAGTCATCTTGCTATGTGAAACGTATGGTATTGCGTTGGTTATTTGGATGCTTTTGTGGTTTCTAGTGTAGTGTTGTCGGTGTTATATGTTTGCTATGTTTTTTAGAATGTTTCTTTGTAATAGATAATGTGTTCTTTGAAGTGTCTAAATGGTTGCTAGGGTGTCCACCAAGCAAAAACCCTTAGTCTGAATGATTAGAAAACCAATCGCACAATAGCATCATCTGAATCCAGACTTCTAACTACATCATCTTCTCTCTCACACTGTTAGATACATTAGTATTCAAGGTCATCTGTAACTAACAGATTGTATCTCATTCCCCTGAGACAGTTGATGAGTTCCTGCTCTAGATGTGCCGTCTTACGAATGTAATTGATGCAGTTTTCTTTCAAGGAGCATGTGTTAACATTAGTTTGACACGTTACTTGTCCCGCACACTTCTTGTTTGCCATGAGGAGACAAAGGTATGGCATGTATTTTATGTCTCGTCAGCAGTCAGTTCATTTAGGAATTCAGAGCCCACCTCGACCCATGAACCTCTTCTAGCCTATGCCTTTTACTGCATAGTATGTTGACAGATGATGAGAACTGTCCTTGCCTATGAATCACAAGTGTGAATAGTGCTTTCCCATGCAAAACGGGTTGCCATGATCTTGGGCCGGTTGCCAGGTTGTTGCCATGTGGTTGAAAAAGTGTTCTGGGTGGTTGCTAGATTTATATTAAATAATTCTTTTCGACTTTTTCTTTTCTTGGACCATTCACAAAGAGCTTGATTGACACACGATATGACCAATACGAACGCATATATTATGTGCCGCCACTGTAATCCACCATCTTGCCCGACATACATGCTAAAACGGGGTAAACAAGATCGGCTGAAGGGTTAACCACAGTAACTGTAATAAGCTATTAGGAATTGTTTTATTGCTTGCATCGCAGAAGTTAAATACTCACTTCGACACTCTAAAGTGATGAAAAAATGGTGCCATATGCTTTTTAAAACCGTTTTCATAGATTTTATTGACTTGGAAATAAATGTAAATATGCATCCAGTATGCCAGTACAGTAGCCACAGCTGTATCCCTTCTAGCCTTAACCACAAATCAGACAGGAGAGTAGATTAACTTTGGTGGACTTAAGCTTAAATGGTGTGTTCCGCGATCGAAGACACAAAGAGCTACAGAACAGTGTTTATTCTTTGAATTTCTTTCAAAATATACAGTTTAAAAGCTAAGCTGAAAGTCCAGAGACCTTTTTTTTATATAGTTAGTTTCCGCTTTCCTCTGCGATGTATTTTTTAACAGCATGAGAACACATTTGTGGTGTGAGAGTGGCATTGTTTGTCAGTCATGGCAACAGTTAGGAAGGAAACAGTTACGAACGGTCAAATTGAGTGATTTATACTTGGAATTGCTAGTTATAAAGTCACATTTGTAGATAAAACTGATAAAACTAAATGATAAGTTATAAAGGTAAAATTACAAAATATAAACTCAAAATTTAAAGAAAAGTTAGAATTGCGAGTTACAACAAGAGAATAAAGAGAAAAAAAGTTAGCAATTTTACAATTCTGATTTATAACTAAAATATCAACTTCCAATTCTGGCTTTTTTTTTTTTTTTCTCCAGATTTGCGAGTTTAAATCTTGAAATGATGACTTCATAACATGCAATATTTATTTTTTTTATTTTATTTTTAGTTTGAAATTGTAATAAAAGTGTCAATAAATACTAAATTAAACACCAGCAGCAGCGTTCTACTGAGAGCCTTCAAAATGTTAAATTCATCCTGATGCAATACATTTTACAAATGGTGATGTTAGTCAAATGAAAGGTTAAGATTAATGAGCCCATAACCTGAATAAATGTGTTGAGATTAGATTTAGTGACACCTACAGTCTGATGGAAAAGAAAAAGGAGAGGGTGACATCGTACCCTGGGGGCCTTAGGGAAAAAAAATGCATAAAATAAAGTAGCTCGCTCAGTCAGGTTTGACAGAATAACGAGTCCACTCGCCAAGCCAAAGGGTCAGCGACGAAGCTCGGTGACCTTTAACCTCCGTCCCACTGCAGAATTCCCCAGATTTAAAGGGCAAGTGGGCAGAAGCTTAAGCGACCTCTCATGAACTCTGTGCTGTCACCCAGTTCGTCTGGACTTTTTGTGCTACACTGGTCTGTCAGTCTCAGTTTGAGATCAGCACCGGACACCGATGTCAGTCTCCAAATCCTCTCTTTACTTCCATCTGAGGCTGGCCTTCTCTCAATGTCTGTCTGACCAACCCCGAGGCTATTTTTAGCTGCTTCACTGCACCTCCAAAATGAGCACCAGCCTTTGCTTTCCAGATTAGATGGCCTAATGCGGTTCTCTTTTCAAAGTTTAGGAAAGGGGGGCGATCAATTCTTCTTGCATATTACGCAATCACCCAATGCACTTGAACTAACTTTGTGGTCTCACGACTTTGCTTCTCACGTCACATATAATTTCCTCTTACCCTATCTTGATTCATTGCCTTGGCTTCGGTTCTCTTTATACTTTTTTTTTCTTCTCCCCCTCACTGGACATTTTTTTTGTTCTGCTCAGCAATAATTCTCGAAACTTCCATTTCTCTGGGTACCTGGCAGGGATAATCTCAGGATTACGGCTTAGAGTGTCAGTGATCTCGACTGTCAAAATTCCTCTGTAGTTACAAGTGTAAACATCTGATTACCTTTGGTCTGACTTAGCAATGCAAACACACAGGAATCATGGGAGCCATATGGAGGTGGAACTGCTTGACAAGACGAATGAGAGCATTCTTGCCGGGTGTGCCCTTTGTCGCGCTCTTGCCACAGGTCGAATGCATCATTCTGTTGTTTATCTGAGAAGTTTGGCGGCTTGCATCTGGACACTGTCCAAAAGTAGGTGCATCCTTGGAGGTTGTTCTTGAAAGATTAATGCATATTGTGATTTAAATAAATGAAACAGGAAGATCGGGTGCTTTCGACCTGTCACCTAGAGATAGAACAAACTAACATGTTGATGCAGGTAACAGAAGTTTAAATTTAGCTTGCTACATTCCTTCCCATCACCCAGCTGTGAATTAAACTGAATAAAGAAAACTGGCAAAATAAATATATACATACATATAGACATTCATTGATTCAAATTAACACAACATTTAAAATTGAATATTTTGTAACAATTTAATATTTTCTGAGAATAATATATATATATATAAATACAAACACACACACACACTCATATATACTGTACACAGACCTATGCAGTATATGTATGCATTGCTTTGAGGAAAGTGCTAAATAATGCTCCTTTTCACTCTGTCATGAAAAAATGATTACTAAAATATTGTGTAGTACTGAAAATCAAATTTTTATCACAGGAATAAATTACATTTTGAAATATATTATATTATTAAACTTAAAAAAAAAAAAAAAAAAAAACTCTCTAAAACTATCTACCTATTTATTTATTTACAAACTATGAACTGTCATGATATTTAACATTTTAACTCCATTGGTAATGGTAATGAGATTTGTTTGCCTTGCACATAGTATATGACTTAGACATGTTTCTATGTGTTTCAGTCATCTTCTAAACTTATACTACAGGAGTTATCTTTTGCCCACAAAGTGGTATCTGAAAGCGCAGAGCATCTTTTAATGTGTGGAGGGAGGCCGTCTATCTGTTTATGACCCGTACAGAGCGTTATGTTACGCAGGTGTGTCACCAGAAGGGCTGCTGTCAGCTGTCTCTCTGCACGCAACAAAAGGCATGAGTCCTCAGGGCCTCCACACACCAAACCAAAATGTTAGATGAGATCCGAACGGCATTCCAGATGTCACATGACACTGACAGGCTGCGTAGGATTGAACATCAAACAAAACAAAAAAAAAACACATTCCGCCCTGAAAAGGTAAAAGCTTTGATAAGTACTGATAATGTGATGAAAATTACCAGCTTACATGTGTGTGCATGCCATGTCAAATTCAGGTCACTGATTACTCTGCTCTGATGTGAGAAAAAAAAAAAACACTTAACTGTATATTTGTGCAAAAGCCATTTTCCTCATTATGCAGTGGATCTGCACACATTATTTATTTATTTTTTTTCATCTTTATAAATGGCATTATGTGATTCAGGTGAGAAAGCTTTTACGGGAAATATGGGAGTGTCATAGAGCTATCAATGACATACTTAGAGAAGGATTTTAAATACAAATTTCCTCAATGAACTCACTCCGCACATGCTTTTGATCAGTTTAATGCTTGTGTACATTGTCAAATGATGCATTGCATATTTTCTTATCAATGTCTCCACTGCAGTGAATGGGTGCCGTCAGAATGAGAGCTGATCAAAAGGCCACAATTATCCACAAATTCTCTATCATGATGGAAATATGTCCTACACCAAATCCAACCCTAAACCTAACTGGTAGTGTTAACAAATGCAAAGCTTATATCAATATCAAAACGCATTTGTTGATGCAACTGTGCCCTTTCAACATCCTTTTACAACTGTTTTGTCGAACAGTAGTTATCATAGTTACTGCAGTGATATGTACTCATTGGTACGCATTTCATGTGTCGCTAAAAAGGTGCACCAAGGTACGTTTATGCCATGTGACCAGGTAGTAAAATACACAATCTTTTGGATACAGCAAAAGGCATTTACCGCAATGCAATTGCTGTTTAAAGCAGGCAAAAACCAAAAAGACCTATTGTTTAGAAACGCAACTGCACATCTGTCCTCAACAAGATCCTCAATTTGAGGTATTCTTGTCTGCATGGTCACACACCAAAACTTAAGGTCAATGCCCCTGCAAAGTCCCTAACCCATGTGGGTGTAACAGAAACCGCGGTGCTTGCCTCAGCAAACGCCACTAATGGCATTATGCTTCAAAGAACTAAGGACTGCTGATGACATATGAGGATTTTTTTTTTTTTGGAAAAAGCTCACATGCTGAGACTTGGCCATGTAGTTTACATGTGATTCAAAACCATCACTGGCTGATTTTTACCATAATTATTGAATCAACTGCCAGAGTTACCACTGAGCGTCAATAAAGAGAATTTCCCATCGAATTCTTATGATTACTTCATCCATTACGTTCCCTAGAAAGTGATGAGCAGAGAAATAATCCGAAAAGACAGAGAGAAATGTTTTAACAAGCAATGTGGAAATTACAAGGTTTTAGCACTCATGTGTCGGAGCGAACGGCTGACTATTAGAGCGATCAGTCATGTGGAAAAGTCAAATTTGTGGCGTGGCTGCACTGGAATACAGTGAAATAGATGACGCTCCATGGGTTTATGGGTTGATATGTATGTATATTTGAGTGTGTGCTCCAGTCGTAAGGTCCTTCATGCGAATCTAACTATATCCCATCTAAAAACCGAGTGGACAGTCAGTGTCACAATTCATGTCTCTCTTGCAGATTCATTTGGCTGCTGTGTCAAGTCCTCGGCTCCCTTAAAGTTGCCTACGCACTGCTTTATTTGCTGGCCACTGACGGGGATGATGAAGCAAGGAGCTGTAAATTTAGATGTCTACAGTTGGAAATGAACATCAGCTGCCGTGGATAAGCCACAGATATAAGCAAGATATGAGTTTCCCTTCCAAAAGGTCAACCTTACAGTTTCACGAATTGGCGCGCTGCTGAACCGTGTCACGATTTGCCAAAAGCCATCATCTGATCCTGATGGCAGGTCAAAATTCACCGGGAACATCAGATATGGAGCAATTACTTGTTTATTTTAGCTTTGTGATCATTGCGGCCAGCACAATGGCAAAATTCCCTTGGTATTTCATCATATCTCGAGGTTAAATGGAGACTTCCGCTTACTGGATTATTATTCTGATTTTAGTCTCATCACCACAGGTCTAGGATGCTTTTTAGCGTGATGCAAAGCAAAGCCTAGGATATTTACCATGGTAACGGTGTCTGTACTGCACCGCCTCAAGATGTTTTATTGCTCTTGCAAAAAAGCAGAAACAGCAATGAGAAAGAACAACTTTAGGGTTACAGTTCAATAGTAATAATAAGCACAATAAGCAATTATTCTGCCAATTAATATGTTTAACAACGATGATACTCTAGACTTGGTTCAGTGACATAGAATTAATTTGATGCGCAGTTGCCTACCTGTGCATTTCTCACCTGCTTCAAACGTGACTCATCCAGTCATTACAGAGTTAGGACTCTCTGGATTACTCTCACAAAACCTGTCAAGAAATGTACAGCGTGAAAAATAAATAAATAAATAAATATAAACTGTATATATATATACAGAAGAAAAAATTAATCACCAAGTTTTGACATTATTTTCCACAAAATTAAAAATATTCTCCACACACACACACGGATGTTGGTTTTTGTGATTTATGGGGACTCTCCATAGGCGTAATGGTGTTTATGCTGTACAAACTGTATGTGGTATGGTCCTACACTGACCCTACACCTAAACCTACCCCTTACAGGAAACTGTGTGCATTTTTAGATTTTCAAAAAAACACCA
>JAUMHQ010000044.1:15987204-16001663 GCA_032361165.1 Enteromius paludinosus | reverse complement strand
AATTTGATCCCATTCTTGCCTGATATAGATTTCCAGCTGCTGAAGAGTTTGTGGTCATCTTTGACATGTTTTTTGTTTAATGATGTGTCAATGTTCACTTATGTTCTCTATAAGTGAAAGATCTGGACTGCAGGCAGACCAGCACCTGGACTCTTCTGCTATGAAGCCATGCTGTTGTAATAACTGTAGTATGTGGTTTTACATTGTCCTGATAATAAAATACAAGGCCTTCTCCGAAATAGACATCATCTGGAGGGGAGCATATGTTACTCTAATACTTTTATATACCTTTCAGGATTCATAATGCCTTTAGAACATACAAAAACATACAAGCTGCCCATACCGTATGCACTTATGCACCTCCATAACATCAGAGATACTGGCTTTTTGAACTGAACACTGATGACACGCTGGAAGGTCTCCATCCTCTTTAGCCGAAGGGCATGTCCAATAAGAATTTCAAATCTGGACTCGTCTGACGCTTTTCCAGTTTGAAACATAGAAATGTTTCTCAAGCACCAAATTAGCTTAATTTTTAAAGGATTGTGACATTGAAGACTGGGGTAATGATGCTGAAAATACAGCTTTGATCACAGGAATAAATCACATTTTACAATAGATATAAGACATCTGTAATAATAATTACTCTAAACTATATTAATATTTGACAATATGTTCTTTCTATCGAATAAAAGCAGTTTAGTGAACAGAAGAGACTTATTTAAATATTCAAAGATACTATTTTGTCTAAAATACTATTTTGTTTGCTAAATGACTATACAAACTGACGAACTGACAGGACGTTTTTCATTACCCAGATGTGTCACGCTACGTGTGAACTTGCACGAATAGACTGTTGAAACCGAATATGCGATACCTCATAATTATCCAAAACCAACAGAAGAACAACAACACGCCTGATACAATTTACCCCTGCGGCATGTCCTGAGGGTAGACATGTAAAATGCCATTTTAGTTCCACTGAAATCGGTCTACAAAGCGAAAGAAATGATTAATGAATTAATTAATGAACCTCTTCAAACAGGAGCTTCCAGTTAGTGAGCTCAGAGAATTCCCAGAGGACATACTATGACAAGGAAAACTAATTCAGTGCTGTCTCACACAGGATCTGACAAATAATCCAGAAGGGCTATGTTTGGAACAGCATATGAACATAATACTCTGAGTCAGGTTGGTATAATATACCAAATATCTGTATCGTACAATGCAACATGTTCAATTTGACCTTATGTTTTCCATGCGCCGGATCTTATATCAGCTGCAACTGTATGCTTCATCTAAAATAAATAAATGGATAAACACAAACACTTTCAATAGGCAAGGACACATTAACTTAATCAAACATGAAAAAAGAAGAAGAAAAAAAAAAAACATAAAAATAAGATTCAAATGAGCAGCACAATGTTTTTTTGTTTTGGCTTTTTTTTGCATTCATTTCTGAAAGATCACGACACTAATGAGTAACCAAGCTTCGATCACCGAAATAAATTAAATGAATTCCTAAAAAAGCATATGTTTTTAAATTGTAATAATATTTCACAATTCCTACCAGAGGTGTGACCAAGTCATTGTTTTGCAAGTCACACGTAAGTCTCGAGTCTTTGCATTCAAGTCTCGAGTCAAGTCCCAAGTCATAACAAACAAGTCCCAAGTTAAGTCCCGAGTCAAGACAGGCAAGTCCAAGTCATCAACTTTAAGATTCAAGTCCTAAACAAGTCATTAGTGCTCTTTTGCACAAATAGTGTATCCGTATTAATTAACATTAACATTTCAATTCATTATGTAAGGAAACAAATGAAAGTCTAAAAGGGAGAAAACTGTATTATATTTAATAATTGCATAGGCCTATGCTCATTTGGTAAAATAAATACTTACTTTCAAATTATTTCAAAGGCTGATCTATTCCCCTTCAGACATAATGTGCTTAGTTTGCAAATAATTCTGTTGCACCAAACTTTAAAACTTTAAAATAAGCAGTTTTGCATTTGACAAATTTGATTAAAGCATGGAGTCCTTTCAAAGCAACTTATCTGCGCTTTATTCTTACTGACTACCGCTATAGCTTGCATTCAGGGCTGTTATGCCCGAACTGCACTCATGAACCGTGTTTTCTGCGTCACGTGTTTTATTCGCAAGATCTGCACACAGCAAGTGCGAGGCAATGCTCAGAGCAGACTGTAGCCTACCGATGTTAAATATATGACCCACCGATGAGTGACAGAGCAGAATAAAGTTTGGATGCGTCCTCGAAGGACGTTCAACTCAGTTTTGTTCATATTTTTCTTAGCCTATTTCAAATGACAGATGTCGTAGGCCTATTCATTTATTTTTCTCTGTGACACCACTAGCTAACAGGCTTTTTTTGTTCAACCTCCATTTCAAATTCAAATTCAAATTTCAAAATACAAATTTTATTTGTCACGTTCATTTCCTTCTATACGCAACTGTAACAAGCAAAATAAAAATAAGAAATAACATTTTTTTCTATTTTCTCTGTGACTTTTTTCTGCTGTGTTGGCAGCAAAATGTTAAACGAATTTTGTGTCTTAAGATGTATTATAAGCAGACAGCGGGTGAACAAAGAGTGAAAATATAGAGGGAGCTGGTGGGTGCGAGACAACCTAAAAAAACCGTCCCGCATACTGGTTTCTCATGCCTGCGCCCCGTGTTTGCTAGGCAGCGATCAAATAGTCAAGCACTGCGGGTCAAGTGGATGTGGCATGGCTAAAGTGATAATAAAGTTGAATTGAGTTGAATTGAGTCGAGTCGAAAGTCATGTGACTCGAATCCACAACCCTGATCCCTACTGTATTTTTTAAACAACCTAATTTTGATTAAACAAGTTTGATGAGCACAATAACTTGAATGAGTAGCATATCCTGTGCGGTAAGCTGGTGTTCCATTCCAAACATAATCAAAGAAACTTTTCTCAACTAGATGGCACATTCACAGGAAAAATGTACAACAAAAAGAGAGAAAGTACTGCAAAAGAAAAACTGCAGCTCTTTCAGGTGGCATTCATCAGAGTAGTTGCAGATGGCATCACTGTGGACGGTACAACACCAGAGGAGTGACAGCTTACTGCTGAATCATGGAAAAATGTCACAGTAGGTTCCTATAGCATTTTGCTTTAATAAATCTGCCTATAGCTATTTGACAGAATTAGCTCATTGCCAGGTCAGAAGTGTCTGATGTGGTAGCCATGAAGCGATAGGCTAATACGGTTCAAAGGATGTCATTAGTCTTGATGTGAAAGTCGTCCACCGGGTTTTAATTAGAGTTCATTACAAGCCAACCGCAAATTGCTTCTAATTGCCAAAAGAGATGTGCTGTATTAATAAAAAAATAAACTGAATCAACTGTAAGTCACATACAATTTAATGTTATAAATGTTTATACTATTACAATATCTATTCACATTTTGAATTACAATTTCTTATTTTTAGATTTTTCCGTTTTTATTTTATTTTTATTTTAAGCTGTGCTGCTTTTTATGTGCTTTTTTTTTGTAATTGTTTTTATTTGCAATTAATTTACTTGTATATATACTTAATCTGAATTATATTTAATTGTTATTATCTTTGTAAAGGCTACAAAAGACTTGATTAAGGTTTTGTAGACTGCTGCTCTGCAGACTCTTACAAAACACAGACATCTATTAGCTTAATTTAGAGCATTCACCAGGTATCTACAATGTTACAGCCTTAAAATTAGACCAAAGGAAATTTTCAGGTCTGCCTTTTGGGACACCTATTAGTGGGATAACAGGATACAACAGTAATGGGCACATTTGAAGCCGCAATAAAATAGCTGATTTCTATATTAACATTGCTTATCAACCATAAACAACACAGACTCTGCTTTGAGTTAGGGCTGTGCCAATATGAATGTGATCATCAGATGTGCATGATCATCACATTTGATTACTTGTACAGCCCTATTTAGAGTCGAGTCTAAAAACACTCCACACAAAAAGGTCACGTTCTGCTACCAAAGAAATAACTACTTTAACCTGCAGCGGAGGTCAGAGGTCAGAGGTGAGTGTTGTTGAATGTGTAGCTTTTATTAATTATTTTGTTGACTAAAATCAGCTTTGGTAACAAAACAAAAACAAAACACTCCAAAGAACCTGCTGATTCATTTTACAGGTGCACTGTACAGTTGACTTAAAATAAAGTATGGCTAAAATAATCCCTCGTCATCCAGCATAATGTGATTGGATTCTGTAAAAAAAAAACAAAAAAAACTGAGATGTACTTAATAAAATATATAATCTAATATATAATTTTCTCCTTTTAATAATTCAAAACTTGCTGGCAAACCACAAACTTTGTGTGATTCTTGTTCTAAATATTACGGACACAATATTTTGACATTATAGCCAGTGTATCCTGTAAATCATGGGGAAAATAATTTATATATATATATATATATATATATATATATATATACAAGATGACATTCTAATATGTGTGTGTGTGTGTGTGTGTGTGTTAAAATTTTATTGTTTATTATATATACATACATATGCTGTATATATATATATATATATATATATACACACATACACCATGGCCTTATAAAAGTTACAGAAGCAAATCTAACAGTTAATTTCTTGCATTAATATTACGCACACATGCATACTTGCATGAATAAACAGACAATTTGGAGCATCTTATCTTATCAGCAGATTTCAGAATTGTGTAGGCAGGATTTCTTGGCCAGATGGATGTTCAAAAAGATCTAAAATTGCACTGGGACTTATACTCACCCAGACATGACGGGTTGAAAATTTATGAGGCTCTTGGTAATTAGTGGAAGAACAGGGGATACTGGAGTTTCTGACATAGACTTATGGTCCCAGATCGCCTGGGGTGCTTTTTGAATATTATACACATTGTACATCCAAAATTAACGCCATGGACTTCAATAAGACTTTTGTAAAGACAGCTACGTTGTATAAAGATGGAAGAAAACAGGTTAGAGGGTGATGGCTGAATGCTAATGAATTGACTAGGAATGACAGTTTAGCTCTCAGCTGTGCATGACGCACACTCTTTTACCCAGAAGTATCAATTGTACCATTATGTTCCATAAGTACCAAAAAGCCATTAAGTGCTCTATCTGACAGTCTGGCTCATCTGATGCACAACATGTGCCAAACAATGAAGGCCAACGCTAAACTCTATGTGAAACACTCTTCACATTTTATTACAATTTGAAACAGGACATTCACTGAGAATCAGAGATGCGCAGTGGGAAAATGAATCAGATTGGGTAAAGTGGAGGGACTGAACAGTGCAAAATGTCCTCTGAGAAAGTTGCATCAAACTAAAGTTCTGGTGAAACTTTATTACCTCCATCAACTCCAAAGATGCACACACTACTTCAAAGTGTACTCTTTGTACTGGAACTTTTGCATTAATAAAAAAGGCAGAACGAAATTCTAAAATATTATGAAGACAACTATTTTTCATCTGGAAATATTACACAGATTCATCACGCACGAGAAGGTGCCTTATGTATAAAACTTTACGTAGATTTCATCCTCAAAGTGTACGTACAGTATGCATAAAAGCTAGATTTTATCGGTGCAAAAATCCACGGGGAAGAATCTGCGTACATGCTTCTCTGCCTTGTCTCCTCCCAGAAACCAACAAAATAAGATGATTGCAACGTCGATGCTTAACCTCATCAATTCAATGCATATTCCACCCATGTGACACCATGTTTAACACAGTTAAAGATGTTACGGAAATATGAGATACAAACTAACCGCCATATTAATATGTGCCACCTTCATCTTTGTTGCCAAAATCATCCAGTATGGTTTACAATGCATATATCAACATATCCATAAAAACAAAACTGTTTAGTTCTCAGATAAACAGCCTGTATTAGAATATAGTTGACTTAATTAATTTCTACTGGCTAAATAGCATTTTAATTGTTTGTGGCAATTCAAATCTTAGTAAATTCATGCAGTTATTTTGAAAAGGTAAACATCTTTTAGCGGAAACAGATGCCTATATTGCTCACTTGTCTGTGTTGAAGATGCCTTGACATTGACACTGTACAGTAAACTTATACCCATAACTTAAACCTATTCAAACCAGACAATGGACCATTGGACCACTGCTTATCTCCGTTAATGAGAATACAATATCGAAACCAATACAGAGTTTAAAATCCTTGTTTACTTTTCTCACTACAGATAAGAGCATCCATGCTGTGTGCATATATTAACTCCAAGTTAATATTTTATGAAATCCAGATATGTGCAAGGAAAACAGCATACACAGTTCTATGCCCATTTTGCAGCATTTATAAATGGGGCCCCAGGAACATGCATAGGCAAGAAAATATGATAAATATGAATTATTCTTTTTTTTTTTTTTTTTTTTTTTTTTAACTTTAAGGCTACAGCTTGTACTTTTCACTAGATAGAAGTTCAAAGGTCTATTCCACACTTTTAAAAAGTATAATTCACAAAATAAATAAATAAAAAGAACATTTTCTAACAATGTTCTTCCCCCCAGGCCATCCAGGATGTAGATGAGTGTGCCTCTTCAAGAGAACAGATAAGGAGAACTGTAGTACCGTGTATCACTTCTTACTAGTGAATCCTCTGCAGTGAATGGGTGCCATCAGAATACCATAATACCATACCAATGATTTGTTTCTACAAACATGCAGTGTTTAATTTGATGGACTAGAGTGGTGTGGATTACTTGTGGATTATTGTGATGTTTTATCAGATGTTTGAACTCTCCTTCTGATGGCACCCATTCACATACAAATGATCCATTAGTGAGCAAGAAATGGAATGCTAAATTTCTCCAAATCTGTTCTGATGAAGCAAACTCGGCTACATCTTGGATGACCTGAAAGTGAGTGCATTTTGATCAGACTTTAATTTTTAGGTGAACTACTCTAAAAATAATCGTGAGTGACCTCCTTGGTTCAAATGCCCACAGCATCATGATGTCAGCTGAAATAAAAAGATGTTTCTGTGGCAAAGAAAATGACAATTTGAGGAAGGAGTACAAGGGGGGAAAAAACAACAAAACTATTAGCATGGTTCAATGAATCACTCAGAAAGGTAAAAGGGCCAAGTCTGATCTCATATTGATTTTCAATATGAGAATTTAATTCTTAATTTCTTAATTTTCTAAATTCTTAATTTTTGCATGCTTATGATACATTTTAAAAGTATAGGGCGCAATACATATAATTGAAGTGTATGATGAACCTTTTTCCCAAACTACAAAACAACCTTACGGAATGGAAAGGTTCAACTGATGTCAAAGTTTCATCATAACCATAGATGCCAAACCTTTATTTTGTGCATCAACAGAATGACCTCATAACCTAACCCGTCATGTTACTTTTGACGACTCTTCACCACAGCGCTAAAAGATTTGCTGCAGTTATTACACAAGCTAATTAGTTTGAATCAAAGCAGATTACCACACGGCAAACCTCTCATCTTCAACCCCCACCGGCCCATCAGACAGATCAAACACTTCTCATTTACAAGGTTTTGCTGATGAACCAAAGGTGAGACGCATCCAAGAGGGGCTACGTTCTCATTTTCATGCCAACGTGCAGTACAACACACAAACACTCGCTATTTTAATGAATGCACGGAAATGACTCTTGGGATTTGCCATCTGTCGCTGTTCACCTGCAAATCTCTTGTGTCATCTGTGTATGTAAACAATTCTGTGTGTAAACATAAGGCTTGTACGCAAAAATGCTAAAAACATGTCATAGCTTAGCACTTAGCACTAATGCAAACTACTGGAAGTAGTAACTCACTGTAATTATTAACAATGCTATTGTTTATGCTGCTGTAATTATAGTAACCGTGTGGCATTGTTGCTGTAATGACAGGAATGGTGTAATTTCTGAATAAAATGCTAAAATAAAGTACCTTTAACTAAATTTGCTGCCTAAAGAAACATCCTACCAGGGAGAATACTTTTTTATGGGTAGTGACTCCACAGTATGACTGGTTAACCAACGAGTCATTTTTGCTAAAAATCAGTGTTGCCGTTATAATGAATATCCTCTTTGCAGTGAAGCATTAAATGAGAAAGATTAATTTAATTTTAAAATAATGGTCTTGATGGGATTTTTAGTCCTTAGAGAGGAAGAGTTTATGTATGTGTCTCCAAAATTTCCATACAATGTCTTATAAAACTGTATTATGGAAAGCACGCTTGGCTTAGCTCACCAGGAACAACAGTCCAAAAGTATATGCATGTATGCATTATAAACTGTCATAAAACAACAACAACAATAACAAGCTGTTATTATAATTATATGTAGTATTGTTGTTATTATTAGTAGTAGTAGTAATAGTACTAGTTTTTATGTTTATATATTACATTTTTATTTACATTAATTACATTTACATTTATTTTCTGATTGTGTGTTTTTTAAAATGTAAACATGCATTGAAAATGTAAGTGAGCTGCATAAATTGTACATCATTTTTCAAAAAGTAGTTGTACTGTGTGTGTTTGTGTCTTATAAACATACATATACAAAGCAACTATAACATATAGTCAAGTATAAATTTGTATTTATACACAAACCATATATGCACAAAATACTGTTGTTCACTCCCTGGTAACATAATTCCATAACTAATTAAGAATAGGCCTATTTAATCACAACTGTAATTGGGGACCAGGCTTCACACAGCCGTGGCTACATCTGAACATTCAAATATGGATTTTCCTCCCACATGTTTGACGCAGTAGATTCACTTGAGTTCAGTTCCTCAATGTGCCCCAAGGTGTTGCACTTCAGAGGCGTTATACAGCAAAATTACTTTGAAATCACTTAGATTTTAAATACAATTCACAACACAAGACAAGATGCAAGGCACTTTACAAGGATCTTTTCAAAAACAGTTTGCTGCCACCAACCCCAGGCTCAAAAAAACACATAAATGATCAAGTTACAAAAAAAATAAATAAATAAATGTCTAATAACTATGCACAAAAGCAGAAGTTAAAGACTGTCAAATTATATTTTTTTTCTAAGCTTGAAGTACTCTTTCCTCCAGAACATTTACACTCTTTTGTGAGCATCACAGACTGTTGCTGCATAAATTGCAAGGAAATGTGGCATAATTTGTTTGACAAGGCAAACAATGTCTTGTACCACCAGGAGAATTTTTCTCTCGTGTCACAGAACAGTTGCCACATTAACTAGAATGGGTGCTCAGTGGTGCAGATATTTCCTGCAATTAAATTCATTTATTCAGCTATAGGCCTGGAGGTAAAGGCCACGCTTCTTTAGGAATGAATAAGCGAAAAATGAATGAACGAGTCTTTTTGTTCATTTTCTTAATTAAAGAAATAATTTGAAATATTATTTTCATATATTAACAAGAAATATTCTTTGCAATATATTTGTGGTGCTTGGTAAGTCAAGCAACACAATTAAATTTTACTCATAATTAGGGTTGATGATATATGCTGTTAATTTTCTGAACTACTAGACTTGACGAAAACATGCTTAGACAGCAATGTACACCATATATTAGTCAGAACACCTTAGTATTCACAACGCAACATCGGCAACAAAGGAATTGCACAGCTATGCTCTATAACAGGGCTTTCCAGACTCGGTCCTGCAGAGCTTAGCTCCAACTAGGGATGTCAATGTATGATCAGTTCCACAATTGATCATCGTTTAAATTAACGATCAATTAATGGTTAACCTAATACTGTAAAATGCATATGGGCATCTATCACAGGAGCATAGTCAGCGGCACGTGAAAATAGCTCTCCAAATGCCAGCCTCCTCACCCAAATGAAAGGTTTTTAGTCTAAATAATGTTGTTGTTTTTTTTTTTTTTAGCATTTACATTTTAAAATATTTGTATTTCAAACATACAGCACTTGGGGCTGTGATGTGCGGTCAGTGATCTGCTTCCAAAACAACAGTCTCATTAACAGTTCGTACGTATTCGTACGAACACACACGGTTTTGTACGATTTGTCTAAAACTCTGTGACAGGCAGGTTTAGGGGCGAGAAGAGGTTTTGGTCATTCAATTGGTCATGTACAATTTAGAAGCTCAAGGTTCACAACTACTATAGGAACTCTTATGTGTATAACAAAAAAAAAAAGCCTTATTACACAACTTCTGTGATTTTCTGTTTTATTTGCAGAATGCTTAAAAGCTATCAGTAGATGCCACCAAAGGTAGCCTAACATTATACTCTTTATTAAACACTTTCTCATTTGGCTGAAGAGAACAGCTTTTTATCAAGGAGTATATTACATTAAAGAAAAATGTTCCACACTTGTCAATTTCCATTAATAAAGGTCAAAATAAAATTCTTCTACAAAGAGCTAAACACTGAATTTATACCCCAGTTATAACGCCTTGAGCCTACAAAGTTAGACTATTATAGTCCAATAACAAATATTAATTTAGTTTTGGAATTGGCATACTATTGAAATGGTGTAGGCTATGCAAACAAGGCATCATGTAATTTCTAATGTTGTGTTATGTCGTTGTGTTATTAGCACTGATAATCGCGGTAGTATTGAAGTGTTTTGTAACCACAGCAGGAGTTCATTTATAGACTATATTTATAGACTCTCACATTTTGGGCTCAAACCATTTAATACATCAAACAACTGATGCATTTACCCAAAATATTGACATTATATTAGTTAGCAACATTTATTGTGATCTTAAAATGATATTTAAAGGAAAATACAATTTCACTCCTCAGGGGCACTCCCCCACTTGGGGCCCTGGAAATTTAGTCCCACTTTTCACCCAACTACGACGACTGATACCATAATGTGGTAAACGCTGGGATTTAAAGATTAATGTGTTAATTGTTCCTGCATTTAAGTTAAATTATGTTTTTTCTCTTGAAAAGTTAATGAAACATGGTCAGTAGCCACAAATGAATATGTCGTAGGAATGAATGAAAAAGGAATGAATACATCTGTGCTGTTTCCATCAGCAGCCCTGACAAAGTGAAGTGCCCGAAACATGATAATAAAGCATGACTTATTACTACATTTCAATACAAAATAACTGTGTGTTGTATCTGTTTTAATGTAGGTTCAAAGTTCGGATCATGTTAAAAGTGTAGTTTGTACATTACTAAATTATTTTTGTGAAAGATTAAGATAAACTCTGCCGGACACTGGCCTTCCAGGACTGACTTTGGACAGCCTTGCTCTAAAATCTAGCTAGAAATGAAGCATTCACATAGCAATACTTTGGCAACCTCCACATCATCAAAGCAAATGCATAGCAATGATAAAAAAAACAAACAATGTAACATTCACATAGCAACACCTTGGCAACCCACCAATACTTCAAAAAAATAGCCAAAAATGTAGCATTTCCATAGCAACGCCTTGGCAACCTAAGATAACTCCATACTATTTGCATAGCTACGCTCTAAAAACTAATGTAAAACAAATGTACGTCACATACTGTAGCAACACCACAACCTCCACAACTTCAAAGTGAAAGTAAAAGCTAGTCAGATTATTTGTATTTATTTACCAGCACCTTGGCAACGCACCAAAACATCACACAGTAGCAACTGCTGTGAAATTCATGTAGCAACACCCTGGCAACCTCCACATTAAAATAATGCTCTAAAAACAAGCCAAAAATTCTGATTTTGCATAGCAACGCCTTGGCAACCCATTAAAACATTATAGCAACACTGTAAAACCTAAAATTTCATCAGAACATCTTTGCATTTACATAGCAACACCTTGCCAACCCACCACAATCTCAAAGTAGGTGCATAGCAATGCTATAAAAACTACACAGTACATTGTGGCATTTGCATAGCAATTTATATATATATACATATATTTTTTTTCTTGTTTTGAAGCAAGGATCTTAAAAAATGCAAATACATAAAATTAATTTGAGCAATCTATTTTACACAGTTTAGTTTTCCTCTGCTGTATCAGTAAGATGTTTTCACAGCAATACAGAACATGTATTTTAGAAGAAAATTCATGCTGTTAATAATATAGGCACTTTTATCATCAATGGAATACCTACCTTGAATTATTAAAAATAAAGGACCTGTCCAATTTATTCCAATTTTATCTCAGAGGAATCTTAATATTTAATAGACCACATTCACCAGTGCCAAAATCCCAGCATGATGTACTTTCTGTCGATGCAGAATGAAGCTCCTCGGTCTGAAAGTGATATCCAGCTTTCAGTAATACTTAATGGCAAATCCGCCTTTTTATTCCCACCAGTGATATTGATAATACGATCCAGTGATATTGCTGCAGTAATCTTGATAGCAGGCTAATTTTTTTGAAGGGTTTTTGATTTACTAAGCATTACTCATTAGAGCTCTAGGGACAGCGTGATCTCCTTTTGTAAACACTCAACCAATGGCCGCCGTCCAATGTAAATCAGTGTCAAGTCGTGACAAGGAAAGTCGCGTTGCTCTGCTCTGCTGAAGTAAAGTTTATAGCAGCTCCCCGTAAATAAACTCAGCACACAAACATTTTATTTGGAAAAAGGGCAACCTGCTTCTTTTTTCCTATTCAGATTTTCACATTCGTGGAGGGATAAGGTTATGAAAGGACACGGGTGAACATGACGTCCTATTGCCAGCTTTGAAATAACCTCAATTTGACACCGTGAACAATGAATCAGGGCAAAATCCATCAGGAGGATGGGGGACTGTTGTGCAACCAAAGTCAGGGCTCTAAAATTGCTCGTATTCTTTCAATTAGCTCAAGGCCAGACATCATGTCAACGTGCTACCACGGGTCAACTCACATTTGAGATAGTAATCCCAAGATACTCCTATCATCTCCTTAAATATTCTCACTGCATTTAGGCAGATTCACTGATAGATATGTCTCAGTTCTGCTCCAAAACCTTAGACTGCCAATCCAGACAGCGTATTAGGGAATCATTTACATGCTGGTGCAGAAGATATTAAATGGTCTAATATATAATCTATAATAACAGATTGAATGGTTATTATGATTATAGACCATTAAATAATAATAATAATAATAACTATTTGATAATAATAATAATAATTAATAAATTATTATTATAATAATTGTTGTTATTATTATTATAGATAATCATTTATTAAGATAATACAAAAATATAATACAACAATTATATAAATATTATAATGTTCATTAAACACAGACTTTTGGAACATCGTTCAGTTTTGGTATAGTGGCAGGTCACCACAAATAAATAAATGTATGGGAAACATATCCCACAGCACAATAACCTGAGACCAACTTCATTACCTGCGTTTGTAGGCGGTGGCACTAACCAAACCCTTTTATCACGTCTCTTCCTGATTTTGTCTGTTCCTGGTTTGAGCTTTGAGACTCAGTATCTGTGTTTTAACTTGTCGAAAAATCAATTGTTAACTTTCTAAACTACGTATTCTCAGCGCATTTGTACCACTGAGTTTCTCTCCTTCTGTAAAGTTCGGTATAGAGGAGTCGGAGAGTGAATACAAATTTATTTAATTGAAGTTTATTCATGGGTTAAATGTCTTGAAGGGGTAATAGCCAGGTCTCCAATGCTTTCACTGAACACCTTCTCGAGAGGATTCCCAGGGTAAGATATTTTCCTTCTCACATGAAACACTTGCGATCTCTTTAATCGAGGTGCGGGACGTGGAAGTGTTCTGAGGAGACAGGTGAGTATAACAGGTGAGTATACACGGGTAGGTAAAGGCTTTACCAGTTTCGTGGCTTTAAGGGAGATCACTGAATGCGGAAGTTCACAGAGAAGCTGTCAGCGGGTAGGTAATCCCCAATAGCGAAGATCTGCACGTTCTCTGAAGTGAACACAGTAAAAGCTTTGGTGAAGGCAGGTGTCCTATCAAACCTCGGTGCAGGTAGGTGTACAGGTGAGCATAATCCTTATCCTCAGGTCTGTGGAATGCGTTCTCGTTGGCCAGTAACACAGGTAAGTAATTCCTTGAAATACAGAGACTCATAAACGGAATCCGTGGTTAGACTCACTTGATACATAAACAGGTAAGGCATTAGGTAAGGCAGAAAGGTGTTACCTCAATCACAGCCAACGTAGAACTGGTGAACTTGGTATATATATGCTGCCTGATCGAGAACAGCTGGCGGTGATTAAAAATCAGGTGACTGTGAACATGAATAACCGACTGCACTGGGATCAGTGCAGTCTCGTGACGTGACATTTTCCCCCTCTCTACGAGCGACTCCTGGCACTCCAATGCGTCGCTGGCGGCAGGGTTTACCTCGACCTCTCGGGGCTGGGCGATCTGGATTTTCTCGATGAAATTCTAGTAGTAAGTTTGGGTCAAAAACATCATCCCGGTCTACCCAGCACCTTTCCTCGGGTCCATATCCTTCCCAGTCAATCATATATTGTAACCTGCCTCCTCT
>JAUMHQ010000044.1:15949621-15969202 GCA_032361165.1 Enteromius paludinosus | reverse complement strand
GAAAGGTGGTGCTAGGTTTGGTGCCCATAGACTTACATTGAATGACTACCAGACTGCCACGGTTAAAGTTAAAAATCCTCGTTTGTGTTCTGCTGAGGAAACGAAGTCACCTACATCTTGGATGCCCTGGGGGTAAGTAAATAAGCATCAAATTTTCATTTTTGGATGAACTATCCCTTTAAAGTACACTTGTTTAACACAATCTAAATAAACGGATGACTTATTGAAAGTTTAAATTGTCGCGCGTCATGCTGTTGTGAAATGTTATTGGCTTTAGTGTGTCTGGTGATCGATTTGCGTCATTCTACAGGACGAGAGTGTCTTTTGAATAAGATGTGAACGCGTTAACGGAGAGGGATAATTTCAGCGATTAAAGCCTTTTATTTTACTCTCTTCTTTGCATAAAGACATCGTATGGCTTTAGAAGAACTTGAAATGCAGCACAGCTTTTTTTTACTGCTTCTGGTCAGATTTTGCAATAAATACCCGTGACTGCGCTTCTATTGTCTGTGTGTGTGTTTTATATTGTTCAGAAGTGGGTAGGTTTAGGGTAAAGGTGGGGCTAGGTGCTACAATGAAAGTATAACTTTTATATCAAATTAATTCAGTTATGCGTGGTGGATCACAGCTGATGCCTGTCGCTGACTTACATTGTAATCTGTTACGTGAGCCCATCACGAAATATTCGACGAAACATGTTAACACAAAACGTGTAAGTTTCACGTCTGAGGAGGCTAAACCAGCTAAATGTTTTTTAAAGTGGACCAATGTGATAATGTCACGTCTTGGCGTGATACCAGGTTGTATTAGGAAAGGCGATTTGCAAAGATTCATTAAAAGACATTATACTCACTGTTTCTGTAGGTGAGGCTGGATCATGAATGATTCGCGCGAACAAACGCATTTCGGTTGATCAAGGGTTCCTTTCAGGAACCAAACATAACGTTAATCCTCTGCGTCTTCAGTCACTCAGATGTCGGGAGTAAATCACTACTGCTATGTTCATTAATACATTCAACAACAAAACACCTCAATCTCTTAGGAGTCTTGCTTGTCTCAGCGTCTCGGTCTGATGACGGCTCACTCAGGGCAGTTCTGAGGTAAGACACCAGTTCAGTCTGTGTGACATGCTGCTGTCAATCAACTATTGTGGGAGTGGCCTCTGTGGGTGTGACGCCACATCAACATGCATTTGAGAATGGCTTGATTTCAGAATGGGCAACTTATTTTTATTAAATCAAAACTACCTGTGGATCTTTATCATTGTAGTGTGGTAGTGTACACACACTTCCAACACACAAATCAGTCCAAACAAGTGCATGTGGCACCGGATGACCCCGTTAACAACGCATTGTGGTATAATGGTGCACATATCCTATAGCTTTATATCTACTTGAAAGTAACTCAAATTGATTTAACGCATTAATCCTAGGCTTATCACACCACATATTGCCACAAGTTTATCGCATTTCTCATTTTATTTTCCATATCATGCAGCACTATCAACCTAATCTGAGCTTCTACCAAATGACTGATGAATTTGCAGCCAAATCTGATTCGACTGGATGTCTGGCCTGTGATATTAACAACATAGATACGGGAAGTGTTCCGTCCTTCCTGTTTTAACTACAGATAACTATATTAGTTGCAGTTTATTACTTGCATCAAACAATGTTTTGTTTTGCTGTTTGTGACCCTATCAGGACAGACTGTCTGAGAACCACTGCTTTAGAGCGTCCTTGACAGATACGAGCAGCATGCGATGCTTCGGTACACAAGAATGATGTGATCATAATGCAATATCCCATGATACTCGCTGTGGTCTCATTCTGTTTGAAGAAGAGTCTGAAGGAGAGAGACATTCCTCGGCTAAATTTAAAACCAAACACCTGACCTGGGGAATCGACTTTGGAGGGCAAACAGCTCATCAAAGATACACAAAATAAATGTCCCAGTCTTGTGGTAGTCACAAAGTAGGCTAGATTTCTGCAGAAGGTTTGCCTCTGGATGTGAGCTTTCATTTACAGTTGTATTGGGAAGCTCAGCTTGACCTGGGTAAAGCCCCAGGCGATTCAACCACAAAGCTAATTGCGTGTAGTAGGGAGATTGAGTGGCTTTGACCACCCAACCTAACTACAGCTGAGAACTGACTTCTGCTGCATACATAGACTTGAAGGAGGGATTCAGGAGGGAATCTGACACTAAAGTCGAGCTAACCAGGGGGGAATTCGCTGCCCAGGATCACTTGAAATCTATGACTCTGCCTATATTTCTGCAAAACCTATACATATTTAACAGCAGATTCCAAGCGAAATAAACACTAGAGGCTGTTTCATTCTTTTTAACACAAATTATGATCACATATAAGAACAGATCATATAAGATCTAAAATTATTTTTGCACACTTCCTTGCACCGTACTGTTATGAACTCAGAACACTTTTACTATAATGCATGGTTTGTAAACTAAAACATTTACACATGTGCATCTTATAACTAGCTCCTATGTACTGTATGACATGTCTGATATGTCTGGTACAGCACTTACCTTAACACAAAATAGCTCAAAGACATGCACGAACCAGCTAAAATGGCATACTTGCTTCAGCAAATGTGTTTATATCTCTTTTGCTTTGGTTATGTTTGCTTTACAATGATACATGTAAAATACACACACAAAAACAAAGTTTATCCAATCAGAACCTAGAATTTGAAATATCAGGACTTTTCATTGGGATATCAAGTTATTTAATACATAAACTATTACATGCAAAATCAATGGCTTCATGTAGTTGCACCTACTGTATCTTTAGTGAACCAAGCACTAAAACAAACTGAGATAGCACATAGAAAAAGTTAATTCCCTCTTCAGTTTTAGCCGTGCTTCATTTTGCAAACGACTTCTCCCATGAAAAGCACTAGCATGATTTTTTAATGCCCCTGAATAAAATGGCCCCTTGTGGGAAATGAATGTTGGCTGAACATGGGTGAAATGTTAGACCACCAACGCACGGTAAAGAAAGACTGGAACACATTGGTTGAACTGTGAGGAATTGTAAAAGGCAGTGAAAGCAGCAAAACCTGCAAGTTTTTTTGGCTGGTTATATCAGTGGCAGATGCACTGTATATACTGTACTTCCAATTCCATAAGGATGAGAAACCATTTATTTTGTTTATCTGCACTTCTCATTAAACTTTCACTAATATTAATATTTAATACTAAACTGTAGCCACTAGATGTCTGCACAGCCATATATATATGTGTGTGTGTGTGTGTGTGCGTCTGTTTGTGAAAAAGAAAAAATATTTTTTTTTTATTTAAAAAAAAATAAAAAATAAATAAAATAAAATAAATAATTAAAACAACACTGTTTCCAACATTGTTAATAAATGATTTCTGAAGCATCATGTGACACTGAAGACTGGAGTAATTGTGCTGAAGATTCAGCTTTAATCACAGGAATACATTATATTTTAAAGTATGTTAAAGTAGAAAAGTGTTATATTAATACAGTATAATGATATTTCACAATATTATTGTTATGTATATACTGGTAGTGAACGGGTAGTGTATAAACAAAAGCTGTTGGTAATGCAGTATACGGTGTCAATTGAGTATCAAATAAATAAATAAATAAAAATGAGATTTAAATGAGGAAAAGCTCTTGGGAAATCTACATTTGTGGATTGTTGCGAGTGTGCATTGGAAATCTTTTCAATCTCTAAACAATGCATCATCATTGTCTGCTCTAGGCAAATCAATGACTCTCGTAAAACCATTCACTTTGCCTGTTCCTAATCAAGGCTCAAGATAAAGACAAATAACATTAAACAAGCCACATTCTCAGACAGCAGAACTTGCATATGATAAATGGAGTATCAATTTGGCATTGAACAGATTCTGTGTGTTAACCTCAATACAGAGATAAGTGAATAAAACCTGACCTGGGCACAAAAAAACAAAAAAAAAAACCTAAAACTAAATTGAACAGCTTCATTTTCTTGCCACAGGCCAGTACTTGACCTTGCTGGATTGCAGGACAATTGCCACCGATAAAGAATAGTATGAAGGCAGCTGTTTTCACACAGACTCAATGATGGCTCTGGAGAAAAATCATTCATTATTTTTCATTATGTCCAGCCCTTGCTCTCGACTTCTACAAAGATAATTAGCACCCCTGGTTATAATGCAATATAACTACAGTGCTACCTATATTATAAATAAATAAATAAAAATAACAGAAGTCAAATGCTTCATAAAACCTTCCAGCATATGCAACTCAATTTGCTTGGAAATCAGTTTGGCAAAGCAGGAAAAGTCAATGGCGATAGATGTTAAGGCACGTATCATTGACTATATGTGATTTGAACAGACAGTACCGGACATCCTGCTAGACTGAAAACACACGCCAGAGTCGACAGAGCGGAGCAGCTTCAGCCAGCGGCGTGAACTCTCTCGCAGCCTCTGTCTTAATAAAACAGCATTTGTGAACTGAAGGATGCGCCGGCAGCAACACCACGCAGATGACTGTGTGTTCAGGAGGGATGGGGAATGAAGTGATCGAGGCATGTGTGTGTGCGAAACCAACGGTTTAGATACAGAAATAGTAAGATGATTAATATTAGCAATCTGTGATGCATCCCAAATGTTGAAAAAGTTGTGTACTGTATATATATAATTGTATTAAACGCTACCGTATGTCCACCTGTGTGTGTGTAAAAGTAGTTTTAGCATTTAATTTTGACATTATATTTCAATATTTCATAAAAAAATAAACACTGGACATGACATACGGTAGGGGATTTATATATTATAGCATGAATATACTGCACTAATATAATTTAATGCTGCATATGGGTAGTTGACAAATAAGGCTGTGTCACGGTGTGAAAATGTAAAAAATAAAACAATAAAATAAATAACATATATATATGATACATACAAAGAAAAATAAAAAAAGATACAATTATGAGGAAAATGTTGATAGTTACAGTACATTTATTAAAAAATATATATTTCACTAAATATATTATTAATTAATTATTATTAATACATAATATTAATATATATTAATATATTTCCTAATATTAGTAAGATTTTTGTTTATGTGTTTGAAGGCTGCATTTCTTTGGTTAAGGCAAAAATTATTTAAAATAATAAATAAATAAATAATAATGATATTACATTATTAGTTTTAAAAGAAGTGTTTCTATTCGAACATATTTATAGATATTTGAGTACATTTTAAAATATAATTTATTCATGTGACCAAAGCTGAATTTTTTTAGCATCGTACTGAAAACATTGGCAACCATGTGGAAACCATGAAAAATAATTGTTTTGTATACAGGAGACTGGATTTGTATTCATGTATTTAAATATATCTCGAACAATGTTGTTATCATGTCTGAAGTTGTTCATAAACTGAGTGACTGAATAAAATGAATTCAACAAGTTTGCTGTTGATTGTTTGTCAACGTGACACATGTAGCAACATGCATATTTTGGCAAAAATAAAAAAAACAACCCAGTTTGTCACTCTAAATCATAATGCTGGTCCTCAGTGTTTTTCTGCTCTCTTAATACATGGCTATTATTTTCTTTCTGAATAGCTATGAATGCAATACTTTTGATTTATTATGCTAGAATGAGCCAGAGCAGTAAATTAACTTGTCTAAAAGCGACGTCAAGACTGCCGTATCCACATGCGTTCAATGACGGCGCGAGGAGCCATTCCAAGGCAGACTGAAGGTGAGAATTCAATCACAACAACACTGTAGGGAGTTACTTTGCACAGCGTGGTGTGCTTCTGTCACTTTTAATGTATAATTACCATTAAAGACACAGACGCGCCACACCGCGCACAGCATGAGTATGTGTTTGTGTTAACTGCTTATAAAGAACTAGCCGCACATGCTAGGGAGCCACTGTTTGCTACCATTGTAATTAAGGTGGTCTTAGCAAGTGTGAAGGCATTCATCAAGACAAAATGTTATTTACTTGGAAAAAGCAATTGTTTGTGACCAGCACCTTCAGTGGCACTACACGTTACAAATTCACTGGTTATTCCCTCGAGATATGCATGCGGCAGTGCAACACTGGAAAGAACATGGAGGCATTAAAAATGCATGGCAGTCCCTGTACTGTCTTTGTAGCTCTTCCGTTTTGGAGGTAACAAGCCAGAGAATTCAGGATGTGGTGACTCAGTTTTGCTTAGCGCAGTTAAAGAAAGGGAAAGCGGCTTTGAAAGTCAGAGGATGCAAAGCAAAATTTCCTTCAGGTCTGGTAAAGTAAAAATTTGATTTTGTGGGAAGGAATGGGTTTATGACAGCAACTTCTATGTATATGAAAAGAGGAAGCGACCGTGAGCCCTTTTGCTCTCTACAGCATAAACTGCTAACTTCTTATATGAAGTCATTTGCAATGATTTTATTAAGTCTCGCTTTTTAGAGTTGTAATGCACTCCAGGAGTGTCTTATTTATTTGCATCTGATGCAAAAGAAAATCATGAAATACTAAATTGTAGTAATTTGCTGAAATGTTTTGTTGTTTACTTAGTAATTAACATTTATTTGGCAAGTGACAGTAACACAAACAAATTAAGCATCACAAAATTGACAAGAATTTGTATTTCTATTTAATTATTTATTTGTTTTCTTAATTATTTGTTCATTGAAATAATAAATTAGCAGATGATGCGACACTGAAATATGTTCTATTTTAAAATAGATTTGTCACGAGATAGACACGGGGAGGCGTTCGGATCCATACGCAACTATTTTAGTAAACAGAGCAGAGTAATCACAGGCAGGGTCGATATCAGCAGACGTGAACATAGGAGGCAGAGACATGAGAATAAATCCAGAGAGCGTAGCGTGGAAACAGTAAATCCAATACAAGAAAACACAGGGAATTCAGGGAAACACGAAAGGCTGACAAAGGGGAAAAACACAAGTTGCATCACCAATGACGAGCGACTAAACATAAGACAGTCAGGTGCTTAAATACAAGACAAAATGGGCGGAGGAACAATGGGCAGGTATGACAACAAACAAGGTGGGGGGAGACATGAATGAAAAACCAAGACCACAAACAAGGTGGGCGGAGACATGAGTTAATTGAAATGAGTCCAGACATGAAAACAGACACAAAAACACACAGAGTCTATGAAGCACTGGAGTGTCGTTACAACAATACTAGTGCTGTCAACCATTAATCACAATTAAACACATCCAAAATAAAGTTGAAATATGGCATTATGGCCTTTATGGCACTTGTTTACATAATATTGTGTGTACGATGTATATTTACTATGTATATTAATACACACTAGAGCTGCACGATTAATCTCTAAAAGATCACGATCTCGACACGCCATCTAATTTCTAACTTTCGATGATTTCTGTGTCTATTAAACCTTTGAAAAAGTCTTACCGATGTAGTGCTGAATTTTAACCCCTTGCCGAATTAAGAATCCCCTTGTTGAAATCAATAGTATTCCTAACACCTCCCATGTATATATTAAAATGTTTAATAATTAATTAAAATTAAATAATCACTTTTAGATAGACTGCAGCAATATTTGAATATTTTCTCATATAAATTATTTTGTTCATAATTGTGGGAGAATCGTGATCTCTATTTGAGAGAAAAAAAATGTGATTCTTAAATTATCCAGAATCGTGCAACAACACACATATTGTACATTTCATAAAAATATGTTATATATAAAATATGCTTATTTACAATATAAATTATATGAATATATAGACATAAAATGTATACTACAAAATATATACTATGTGTGTATTTATGTATAGTAAATATTTCAATAATTTATTAAATTTTTATTTGTATTTATCGTATTTATTTATTTTTGTATTTTTAATCAAATGAAGGCAGCTTTTGTTTCATATATATATATATATATATATATATTTTTTTTTTTTTATTAAACCTACATAAGTGGCTAATAATTTAATCAGAAATACAACAAAATGGCTCAATGCAAATTCAGTTCTGGCTGCATTTGAAGTTTTATTTGTCCGTTTACGAAATGTGGCATATTGTAACAGGGTTTGTAAAAAAACAAACAGCTTCTCTAAGCACAAAAGAAGCATCTGTCACAGTGAATGTAGAATTTGGCATAATATGTAGGCTGCAAGAATACTGGTGAACATTATTTAGCACAATAATGTCCAAAAGACTTTCCTGAATGACTATTTATAGCATGAACTAAAGCAGGTTTATGGAAAATTGGCATTCAGGGAACTTACGTTTCTGAATAAGGGGTCATTTTTTGCACTGCAGGTTATGTGGCATTATTAACTGGAAATATTTTAGTGCCAGTATTAATTTCCTTAATAAACTTGAAAAGCAGCATGAAAGACAGCGCTAGTACGACGCTAATTAGTTTCGCTCTCCTTAAACAGTGTGATATCGGTAAATTATGCAAAACATTAGTATGATGGATCTGCATTATAATTTGAGTGAACTTTGGAAAAGACCTTTGTGGTCAGTTGTCCATTGAATTTTCATCATCACAACAAATAAATGTAGATGATAACCAAAGGTCGCCTGGAGAAAAGTCAACACAGGTTTTTTGTTGAAAATGTCTTTTTAGCTTAAAAAAGAGGCCACAAACTGCCAGATGAAAGGCATTAGTCAGATTAAACTACCCACTGTTTTTCAAACAACCTCTGAGAAGTCTAATCCTGTCCAAATAGGAACGCCTTTAATTACCAAAAGGGGATCAAAACACATTGAATTCGCAAGTTTTCAGCTAAAATCGACAGGAGTGGCAGCAAAACACCAACAACTTTTAGTCCATTTATGCTCAAATTATGATTAATGGGGCAGATTATTAATTAATACTTTTATATGGTTCCCTTAACAAATAAGTAAGTTATGCCCTCAAAACAACCTTTACCATTGCACGTGATTTACGTCACATAACCAGGTCCATATACAGTTTATGACTATATAAAGCTTCTCCGGTGTGGTAAACTTGCTCGATAGCACACCTGGTACAGCGCTGAATTTGCAATGCTCATAAGTCATACTATTAAGTCACATAAAAAGACTTCAAAGACTTGAAGGTGCATGTTATAACGGCATTGTTAAATTAGCAAATGCATTTGTATATGCAAGCTAAAATTATCGTTTAGGTTTTGTGTGAGCCTGGCACATTATTCTCAAACACTGTAAAGCATTAAGATTTTAATGCCATTCACAGACATTTAATTTGGTAAATGCCTCAACGTATAGAGCAGCCAACCTAATAAACCATTGCCAAATTCATATTTAACTGTTTTAGATCAAATTGAACATGCTTTTAGCATCACTTACAAAAAATTGCAACTTGCAAAATGAAAAAGAAGCAACATAACATAATTTTGCAGAAATGCCATCTCAGGTACGTTCTTCCAAAGAGCCTGCTAATTGCACTCAGGTGAACACTTTTTAAAATGTTAAACACCTCGTTATGAAGATTAGACCGTTTTTTATGCCAACTTTTGCTACTGGCGAAATAACAGTTGGTGATTCGAGGACTGCTGACATCCCATCTGACTTAATAAATCCAGAGCACATGACCTTCCACAACACCCCACATCCAGACAACAGGGAAGCCAATCCCATCCAAATCACTACACGACACCCATGCCATGTTTATAACTATATCTCAAACTTTCAGCAAAACATTTCTCAGAACAGTGGAAAAGGCTATGCAACAGAAATACGCAACACTTGACAAAGCAGACAAGTAAATAAGTTTTGCATGAAAACAAGTGCGCAATTCCTTGATGCAAAAACAAGCATAAACACTTCCTGCAGCCTTACAATTGTGCAAAACTGTCACTGTGCGTTTTTATCACTCGAGTACTAGCTCAAAGGAATATGGAACATAAAGGGCGCTGATATGAAATTCAGGGTCTGTTAATTCACTGGCCGTTTTCTTCAAAGCCTCGAAAAGTATCTCGAGGCTGCCAATTCAACATGCGTGGAATTCAAGCATACAAAAGACGCAAGCAGAATATCTCCGAAAGTCCATCCTCAAAGAGCATTTCATCCACTCTGAGACATAAAAACAAGTCTCCAGTGTGCCGTGCCCCACTCAGCACGTTATCAAAGTCTCACGGGCACCCGCGCACACACAGCGGCCCAATTTTACACCAGGCTGACGCGTCTTCCTGACTTTCTCCCAACTGACGCGGAACATCTGTCACCAAAAGGACTGGATAAGTTGAGCACCAGCAGAGAGGAAATATGGCATTATGGCCTGCTTGCCAAAGCACCACTATAACAGAGCCCTCCATTTTTCATGGCTTATCTCCAAACCGGTGACATCCCCCACACTGTTGAGTTCCACTTTGGAGGAAGAAGAGGGTAATATTGTTTACAAAAGCATCTGCTTCGCCTCGCTCCCCGACGCGGCTCCCCTCGGACGCTAAAGTGCTTAATCCACCGTCTTAGAGAAAATCGCATGCGCTACTTCAACAGAATTAGCATTGTGGGATTAATCGGTCTGAAAGCAGTCGAAAAATACCTGCGTCCACTGCTCCAGAAAATTATCAGACGGGGGAATTCGCCATAAAGATACATCACTTAGAACTATGTTTAATTCTGCACCGGTTCGACAGAACACATAGAAGCGTGACTGCAACCCTAACCTTCAGCTATTCCTGCAAAATGTGCCCGTTTCTGATACTTTTAATCATGCGGCTTATTGAAGGGAGGCTTGATTTCCACCTGGTGGGTGATAAAAAAGGTGAACAAAAATAGATTTGCATTGAGCAGGGCCTCAGGGGACCAGGATATCATAGAAGCCTTTGAGTGGGCCCTCATACTACTCAGAGCAGTATGCGATGGCCTGTAAACCATTTAAAACAGGTTCAGAGGTGGGGTTAGGGGTGGACCTTCATACTTATTAAGCTTGCTTTGCTTTTTTTAGCCTTTAAATGCAAGCTAATAAGCAACTAGGCAATAGTGAATAGCGTTCCCTTTTTTAAAGTGGTATTAAAGTATTAGCATTTATTATTATTGTCATTATTTATGGTGTCATACAACTGACATCACATAGATTCATACAAAATAACAACCTTGTAAAATAGCTACATTTTCTTGTCAGATCATGTTGGTTTTGTGCAAGGATAACTTTAAAAGTTAGCAAAAAAAGTTAAACAAATAAAAAAAATTAAAGGTTTCGGGGTGGGTAAGATTAACCTACTGTAGATAATTGTTACAGTAATCCTTTGAAATACTGTAATTAAATATACAGTTTTTCCTTTATTTAACCAGGTAAAAAAAATGGCAGAATTGGGACCTGGCCAAGATAATATATATATATATATTTTTTGTATCTTTATATTTTCTCCTGTCTTCAGTGTCACATGACTCAGATATCATTTTAATATGCTGATTGCCATTTCTTGTTATCCATGGAGAATTTTTTTTGTTCAGGATTCTTTGTTATACAGAAAGTTCAGGAGAACAAATAATATTTTGCATGGTTATAAATGTATTTGCTGACACTTTTAAACTATTTAATGCATCCTTGTTGAATTATTAATTAATGAATAGAAAAATTATAGAAATAATAAACAAATAAATAATTACATGGAAGGATGGTCATACAGTATCTACAGCAAGTATGCACCCAGAATAGCATGCAATATTCTAAACCAATCAGAACACCTTAGCAACCAGATTTATCACCCTAGCAACCACATAACACCATATTAGCAATGCCCATGCAAACACCAGGAACGCCCAAAAACTGTTGCAGCGTGTTTTGTGGAGGTAAACACCACTCACATTTACATGAGTGCAAAATCATCAAATTGTTTAACAGAAAGTGGTCATTATACTTTAGCCATAATAAGCAGAGACAGATGTGACGTACATGAGCAAAACATGCATGTGAATGTCTCATGTAATATATTCACACCTCTCTGCTTTCATAACAAGCTGAGCTCCTTCAGGCAGAGAAACCTTCAGGTACATTTAGACATGTATGAACAAAGGCTCTCTGTAGACACCTTCACAACACACATACTGTACATGTGAGGAGCCGTATGAAAGGCTGGCTGTCTCCTGTGACACACACCACTGCACAGATGGGTTCAAGTCCCTGTTCGGTTTCATTTACTGAGGAAAAAGTAGCTGTTGTTGTGGCCGTTCATCAAAAATCCTTTTAAAAAGTAGTAGACTTTCTATAAAAAAATATATATTTAGAACAAATGTTGAAAACATTGATAATAATCAATGAGCAACAAATCAACATATTAAAATGAAGACTGGAAAGAAGACTTGGGCAATGATGCTGAAAATCTGGCTGGTTTATTAAAGGGAATATGGAGTAATGACAAATGTAAAAATGTTGTGACATAAATCATAAAACGTAAATGATCAAAATAAATGAAGAAATCTTAACAACCCCCAAATTAAAAATAAATAAATACATAAATAATAATAACTCAGTGTGTTACTTTACCTTTACCTAAATTCACTAGCAAGTGAAAATTGCTTCTACACCATTTTTTTCCCAGTCAAATTAGAACAAATTGAATAAAAAGACCCAAACATAAGTAATTTTTCAGTTAAAATGCTACATTTATTATAAAAGTCAAAATCCATGAAGGTTTCTTTCATCTTTCGGCTTATTTACGGTACGTCTACAGTATGTGGCACGTCTCGAGACCTTTGCAATATGTCTCAAGTGAAAAGGCAGATATTAGATAAGAGACACAATATGAAGTCTGAGGTCTCTAAACAGCCGAGATTTGATCAATCAGGGCAGGTAAAATGCCACCGACTCGAACAGCAGACTGTGTCAAATAATATACTGTACCAGCACGCTTGACGGAAAATACCCAGCGCGCGATCAAAGCCTTCACCTCAGGGGAGGACTATAGCATGCCAGTCAGGCGTGTGTCGCACGAGCGTTTTAATGACGCATGCCAGTGTGTGGGTGGGTTTGATGGGCTGAACATCATTTTAACGGCTGGGCATTCACATTAGCCTAATTAACAGCATGTCTACATGTAAACCAGGTGTAATTGCTCACTGAAGGCGTCAGCGAAACAGAAACTCAGAGATTTTATGAACGTGAGCGGTGCATGAATACACAAAACTGGTGTTGTTGTTGGTTGCAAAGGGTGTTCTGAATGGTTGCTAGGTGGTTGCTTAGTGACTCAAGTCAAAATAACCCATCCCTAAGTTGTTTCCATTCAGGGTGCAATTTGAGTGTACAATTAGTAACAAGTTAGTGTGCAAGTGTAGTTACAATTAAAACTGATTTTTATTATTTGAATACATTTCCTTATATTATTTGCTTTCTTAAATGCAAAGTAATTAATAATAAACACAACTTTATGATTTTGTTGACCGAAATAGGTTTATAAATTGACAGTATCACAGACACTTTCAATGAGCACTTTTACCAAAAAAGTATTATTGGTTAGAAATATTAGTATTTATTTGATGATTCTATGTGTTCAGTTTTACAAAAAAACATCAGTTATTTTTCTTCTTTAACTACCTTTAAATGTTTTTGAGTGGTTTATAAAAATCTGATAGTATATGCATGTGTACAATCTTGTGAATAAAAAAAAAAATGTAAATGCAATAAATGAACAAACCAAAATAAAGCAGTCGGTCCATCCTATGTGGGCACAATATAAAATGAAAAATTTATAAAATTGCATTATTATGATGATGTGTTTAGTGTACAGTTACATAATGTGAAGAAGTTGTGTTAGATATATTTTTGGATCTCTTTTTTATGAATTGTTTATGCTATATGTCAACATTTTCATAAAAGAAAATACATTTATAGTGTGGTAATGTATCTATTTAAGTTTTAAACTCTGGTTTCCACAAGTAACTATCTGTCTATAGAAATTTTCTTTACAAAACAGGAATATATTTCCAAACAATTCGCCCACTGATTTTCACGGCATGGACAAATCTAAATTCTTTTTGCGTTCCTCAGAAGAAAGTAAGTCAAGCAGGTTCGGAGTGACATCAGGGTGAGCAAATGGTGAAAGTATTTTTTTAGACAAACCATAGCTTTGAGTAACATGAATAATATATAGCACAGGAAAAGAAAATGACTCTCAGTTTCAATTACGCAAGATATCAGGCAATTCTTTCTTAGTTTTAATTTACTTCAGGCCCTAAATGATCTGCCAGTGGAGGCACCTGAAGGACAACAGTCACTTAGAAATGAATCTGATCTTCTTCTTTTTTTCTGTGCTTAAAATGAAAGTCAAAGTCTCCCTGAAAGCACACATCTCGCTCAACCCCTGAGAAAATGAGTGGGAGAGCTTCCGCTATAAATGCCAGCGCTGCTCTCTTCAGACAACAGATTACTCTTAGAGACATTTTATGCATTTCAGTCCTTCTCCTCTCAGCTCCTACCAAACGGTTGGAAAATCCCTGATTATTTTTTAAAGGCTCCTCACTTCCTGACAGCATAAATGGACGCCTCTCGGATGTTATTCTGAGCAGATTAGAATAGAAACAGCGTCCGTTCACTATTGGTCAAGATCACAAACACACGGGTCAATATTCTGCAATATGTTGACACAGATAATATGTGAAGTTCAACTTCACATATTAAAGGCTAAATACATAATTATGAATAGAAACAAATAAATAAAACACATTTATATGTACACTATATAAAATAAAATACACTTGAGTCAACATTTATGGATTACGGACTTTATTATGATACTTTGGTAAGAAGCAAGAGTTAAAGTTAATGATTGATTTGTTGACATTGGCATTGATTGATAGACTTGAATCACATGGATTATTGGGATGTTTTTATCATATGTTTGGACTGTCATTCTGACGGCACCCATTCACTACAGATGATCCGTTGCTGAGACACTGATGCAACGCTACATTTCTTAAACTCTGTTCTCATGAAGAAACAAAACTCTCCATCTCGGACAGCCTGCTTGTCCAGTAAAAACCTATTCATTGTAGAAACGATTCAAAACAGGCCGATGCCAACATGGGCTGGTTGCGTGACATGCCATCACCATAAAGAAACAAGAAAACTATTATATAACCTGGTTTAATTTAAAGGCAGTTTCGTTTGCAAAGGTGAAAAACATGTTTTTCGTTTTGAAAAAAGACTTGTTGTCTGACAGCCATAGAAATACAAAATACAAACTATGCAAAACACGCTAATATTAATTATTGAAATATAGAAATGATACAAATCAATTAGTTTCATTATTTATCTTTTTACATTTTTACAAAAAGGGTCTTCGCCTGGTGTCCAAAGTAAAACTATTTGCGCAGCTCTACCCTTTAGAATTTATCCACATGAAAGCTTTTTATTAACTTGCCGGTCTTTTATGAACTTCTATTTGCTGGCAACTTTCTAGGTCACTCCAAAGAAACGTCAAGTCACATTCCTCAGCATTTGACCTTCTTCACACAACGTCACATGCCTCCAAATGTCTTAAATCAATAAACAAGTCTAGATGCTCCTGATGGAGATTTTACATGACTTTTGCAGTGACCTGGATGAGTGAGAAGCTTTACAGACATGCCACATTCCCTCTGAGAGACAATGATCCGAACACAGCAGCGATACTCGGCTGACGTGCACGGCATGGCATCGTTAGTTATGAATCATAGTTGATTACATTAGCAATTTGAAAATGCATTTTGTAAATGAAATGCATCCATTTGTCACGATCACATAATGTCTTTAAATTAGCACTATTTGGAAACTTTCCCTGTGAATTCTTATCTGTCATTATTGTATTGATCATGTGTGTCAGGGCTGCATTTATGCATTTCTATAAAAATGAAATGAAGTTTCAGAAAGCTCAGCACTGGCAACATAGTATTTTAAACATGAATCACTGACTCCATCATGTGGCTATTGAGTGTTAACACACTACGTTCACGGAAATGGCTATAGCTTCTCTATCCAGTGTATCATATATCACAGATGCATATTAAAATGTCTTCTCATTCAGAGTCATTTGATATATACAGACTTTGATGTTGTGACACTTTCACCTACATTTATGAAAAGGAAACATCATCCTCTTCATTTCTGAGCCCCATTTCAAATTCATGTCATTTGCATAATCTCTTATTAAATTGTCAGTAGATGATGTGACCCATATTGGAAAAAGTGCTGCAGTTCTGCTGCAAACCAAACAAATTGTCATTTATTGCATTGTTATCCTTACCATATATTTTATTTCACAAGAATAAGGCAGTTTAATAAGGAAACAACAAAATAAATTAGATGTTTTGTATGAATTCGACTTGTCCAGGCTACAATCAAACACATCTCAAGACTTTTTGCAGTTTATAAATAAAAAGTATAAATGAAATATTTTAAATGAACTCACTGACATGCATTTTCTATAGGATTTCTGATTACTGTGTTTGTACTTAAATGTCCCATAGGTCAAATGACAACTAAACATTCACAGATGTAATATGTCCAGAATATATCTAGAGAACATTGGTGAAGTAGTAGGCCTCATTTATATAATCTCAATAACAACAGCGCCCCCAATCGGCCACTATCTGCTGCGTTCTACACAATTCTACACGCACAAAAAACTGTTTAATGACACCTGCTGACTGATGCCATCACAGATATCTGACCAACATCAAGACCTTAGTCTATCCTGCATAAAACACAAACGTGTGTGTGTGAGATGGTCAAACTCTAGGAATGCATGCAATACACAACTTTTACAAAAAGAGCATCAAATATGATTTATTCAAATATGAAAAATATTTTTCCCTGTGAAGAAGCACCGATACAACCAAAAACAGCATCAAACACACTTTAGGTAAAGACATTGGGAGTCCAGACGTCTCCTTGAAGCTGAAATCTGAATATTGCAAGGGAATAGAGCTATATAGAATCTACCGTTTGCATCAAAAAAGTACATTCATTTATGGCATATCCAAAGCACCATTTTAATGTCCCTGCTCTCCATATTTGCATGGCTGAAAGTTTGCATCCCTAGCTGCACAGGTCAACAATAGTCTAAATAAATATCTGCACCAAATAAAACATGTCCAACCTTTACTTTTAATCCACATACTCCAGCGATTATTTTTATTCATTAGTCCACTGATTATGCCAGATGCTGATGTGCTACCTGTTTACAAGAAATGAGTAGAATCAAAGATGGCTGCTTAGGTAGTCCAAGTGTATTCATATTGCCCGCCCACTTATTGGTCTTTTCGCATTGGTTGGAATGAAAATGCAAAAATGATTGTATGCCACTAGGCGTGGCTTTTAGAGTGTTAAAAGCTCTTATTACACGGCTATCTGGAATGCTTGATTCTAATTGGTCAGTTGAGACATTTGCAGGTTCGTTAATGTGGCACGTGCACATGAAAGTGTGACATCAGCACTGCCAATCACATGCCTTGAAACTAAGATTCACTTCTCGTGAGAGAATCAGTGCAATTCATACCAAAAGAATAATAGTACAATACTAAAATAACAAACACTATAGGTAAAACACTTAAAAATGTAAACTCATATGTAGTCATGTTTACTTATTTATACTGCATATTATCTATGTTTATATCAATTTAAAAGCCTAACTACTATTAAACTAAATTGGCTTGTGTAATAGATAAAGGAGATAACAATTATATAAAAAATAAAGTGTAAAAATCGCAAAACATCAGTTGGTTTTATCTTCAAACAATGTTTTTACTATGTAGGGTCCTTTAACGTGGAGTAAGAGAAGCTGGGGGAGTGGCTTTATTGCATCAGACATGTGTCAACTTGCTGGAAGCTGATTGGTCAAATTTAGTTTTGAGATCTCTAGCCCAGAACATAACCTGCCCCGGAGCAGGTTAGCCATGCAGCGCAAGTTACCATGGCAATGAACACCAATTGAAGCCGAGTTTCTTTCATGGGACCTAAAACCCAGGGTTGTCGCAAACTAATCCTAAACTTACCTGCCTAGCCACCTAAACTGGCTTCATGGTATAGGCCCCTGGTGTCTGTTCTTCGTACGTCACTTGAAACATCCAAGATGAAATGAGACATCTAGGATGAGATCATCGTGCTAATTACGATGTGGCTAATTTGGTTCTTCAAGCACACAAACTTTAATAAAGACACTGGGAAACACAGCAAATGCTGCAAAAGCCAGGAGAGAGGGCTGGCAAACAGTAGTGAACAAATTTAATGCATTTGTGCTGCCCATGTTACAGGTTTTTTCCTTGAGATAAATATATACGTTATATATCAAATCTTATTTGTAGTAATTGCTCTTTTTGTCATCTTTCATGTCAGAGCCAGCAGTGGACCTATGACGCCACCGGGCTGCACTGATCCCACGCGCTCTCAGTCACCTGATTATTAATTACCGATACCTGATTCCAATCGGGACAGCGTGTTTTAAAAACCCCAACTCTACAGTCACTCATCGGCGGTGATCAAGGCAACATCAAACCTGCTTACCTTCTGCCTCACCTTAATGTTGTATCACAGCTTTTCTGTCTCTGCTGTCACGTTCAAGTTACACTTTGATCAGTGACTGCACATCAAGGCGTTCAGCTCTATCATCTGCCACACGGAGCGAACTAACGAATTGGATTCAGTTGAGCTACTTACCACAACACCTACCTACAAGGAAGACACCGATCTCTCAGCGATCCACCTGCATCACTCGAACGTGAGAAACCTTTATACTTACCTGTGTATACTCACCTGCTGTACTCACCTGTCTCCTCAGAACACCATTCGCCTGCCCGCTCCCAACACTCAGCCACCTGCTGCAGAGAGGAATCCTAGGAGATAAGATTATATCTCGGAGATCGCTTCATTCACCTACCTCAAGGGAAAAGTTATCTCTGTGTGGAGTTCGTCTGAGAGATTGACAGGAGGCACAAACTGGAGATCACTCAGCATCCTGACAGTTCATCGAATGATCAGCTGAATCATACTGCCCTTTTCACTTGTCTTTCTTTGATAAATTGTCAAAACTTACCTCTGCTTCCAGTCTCCTTATACTGAGTGTTACAGGACCCATGTGACAGATTTGAAAAAAATTACCTCCAATTATAAAGACGCAATCGGGGAATAGAATCTGACATTATTAGGCATACACAGCGATTAACACATGAATGATGACCATCCATGCACACACACACACACACACACGTGTATACATATACTGTATGTATGTGTAAATACGGCCATCCATATATATATATATATATATATATATATATATATATAAATGTGTGTTTGAGTGTGTGGCTGAGGTTATCATTCGTGTGTAAATCGTCGTAGTCACTTTCTTGCAAGATAGACATGGAGAATTACTTTAATCTGATTTCTGAATCTGTTAATAAGAAAGCGAGGAAAACTGTGGGTATTTGCTCCACACTTACGCTTTTTGTGTAGGCTATCCTTTAAAAAAAATAGCCATCTGTTGCATGTTTCCTTTTTTTCCTGCCTTTCATTTCTTTAAAGAGTATTTAGTTTTCTTGTTATTGTCTGTTCAAATGTCAGTTTTGTGGATAATTAGTTTTTTGTGCTATACCTGTATGTTT
>JAUMHQ010000044.1:15923255-15936958 GCA_032361165.1 Enteromius paludinosus | reverse complement strand
GCCATCCCTAAAACGTGAGATGTCCGGGAGAGCGAGACTCGAGCGGTGCAAGAGGCGCCGGAGCCGCCCCAGTTGTATGCCGCGAAAAGGAGGAAGCCGCCTAGATGTGAGCAGCCGGAGCTGCCGGTACTCTGCCCCTTCCCGGAGCCCTTTCCCTTCCTGCACTGCCTTACCCTCACCGCACGACGAGGACACCAGTTCCCCTTTTTATTTGGACACTTATTTTGTATTATTTTGTAATAAAAAGCCTCTCCGAGGCAATTGCCCCACCCACTGTGTGTGTCGTTGGCTCCCCCGCTTGACAATTTATATATATATATATTTGAGTCCAGATCGGGAGGTAATGTCCGATTCCGATCGAGTCATGTGATCGGATCTGGACATCCCTACTATTAAATACTACTATTATTCATAGAAGTATATTATTACTGAACGATAATGTTGAATAAAAACAAACAAACAAATAATTATTGGATTTTTCACTTTTGAGTCATTATTCTGTTTCAAGGTGCTGCCTCAGAGGAAAGGAGCCTATGTAGACAGCTAGCATTGCAGATATCAAAACTATGTCATTTATTTCAAAATATTCCCTTTATTTTTGCATATTAGAATAGCATATGCTTTAAAATGTGGTGCTAAACCTGAAAAAGCATCAATTTTTGTTCGTCACATGCATCTACAAGAAGCAAAGAAATCATCTTTTGACAAACACTAAATCGCAAACAAAATCCGATTTTGACTGTAATACCTATAAGGCTTCATACTCTTTCATTCATTGTTGGGGTGTATTAAAAAAAGGATGGACTGAAATGAATTTGTCATGGAGGGATATCTGTATAAACCTTGTTTGATGGAAAAAGATAAGAAATTAGTCTGTTTAAGACTTTACACACAGTCTGTTCTGTTTTTTTTTAATTTTGTGTTTGTGAAGTGTGAGTGTGTGGGTTAGGAGGAGTGAGATTAGGCTACAGATTTCTGAACATGTAGAAATAAAATGAGAAGTGAAAAAGAAAGGTAGAGGGAGATGGAGTTAACAACAGAACAAGGTCTCGGCTCTGCACGTCTCTTGCACTGTAGCCTGTGTGGGTACGACTGGAGTGAATCTCAATGTGTTCGCGATGCGTAGGTGTATCTTGCATGCTAAACAGGACTGGGAGCCAAAGCGAGGTTTACAAAATGAGCCACTTTTATAATAGAAGGCAGGTAGCTGTTAATGATGTCACAGGACCTGTACAAATATATCGGTTATTAAAAGGCCAATTTAAAAGGTTTTTAATACTCACATTTGTCCATCAAATTTCAAAAGATAGATGCATATTATTATTAGATCACTGCCTTTTTAATATTGACTGAATTACCTAGCAACTTTTATGGTGGCTCTTGTTATTCTTTATTAAATAATATTACTCAATCAATATTATTTTATATAAATATTCCAAGCATTTAGTTATAGTATTTAGTGCTGGGAAACGGTGCATGTTCGTGATGGTGATTAGTTACATCGTTCTGCCATTATAGATGGCAACAAAGGACTTTTATGAGTGAGTCAACCATAAAGACTATGAAGTCTCCTCACAAGGCTCAGCACAGATGGCTCTGTACATGACATCAAAGTACTGCTGATTGTATCAGTGTTGCTGCTTTAAGTTAGACAGCTACAGTTTTTGTTTCTGGATTTGAAAGCAGGTTATTTATTTATTTATTTATTTATTTATTATTTGTATTTTACAGCAATTCAAATAAAAGCAAGCATTTGTAATCTGTCTTTACAATTTAATAATTTTATATTTGGGAAAGAAAATCACCTAGGAATTAGATAATAATTGAATTACACTGATGTCTCAATAAAAATGTTGATATTGAGTATATGGCATGATTTAACCCATACAATTTCCATTCATACATGAAAAATAAAAAAAATAAAGAAATAAATAATAATAATAATAATAATAATAATTGGCCTTTATGAACTTGTTCTTGGCTTCAAATGGATGTATTCACAGTTCTGCTACAGAAAGAGCAAAAATGGTTCAGATATATGGCAGGCTCTGGACTTCCATTCAAATAAAAGGGTAACTTGACCATATCTAATGGACTGATTTAGAAACTGTGAGTGCACTTTCTCTTTAGTTTGTGAGCACAATACAGGTCTGAGAGAGATACCCTAATCTTTTGGTCTGCCGAGATACTGCAGAAAATCAGAGATTATATTGCACACAGAATCAGATAAAAGACATGATGCCACAATATTGCCATGTTTGTTGTCAAAAGAAAATTATTTCAGTAATAAATAGTATCACAAAGAAGGTACGGTGAACTTGATGCTGAGGTACAAAGCTGTGGATGTTCTTATATATATATATATATATTTATATTTTTTTTTTTTTTTTTTTTTTTTTTTTTTTTTGTGAGATCAGGGACATTTTTTACTGTAAATGTAATAATTTATTTATGCAATTGTTAATTTAAGTTAATAAATAAGTAGAGGTCTTGACAACAAAATAAGCAATAATCATGTAACATTTGTTAGCCATATGGTGGGGCATGTTGTCACAATGGAAAACTTGCATTTATTGACATTCAAGAGAAATATAGTTTTCTGAAATATAAAATACTAAAATCTAAAGTGTTTTATAAATATATATATATATATATATATATATGAAAAATTACATGCACACATAATTATACTTTTTATGTAAAGACATAACTTGTGACAACTCGGCCCATTCCCCATTATATGTAAAAACTAAAGAAATCAGCATACTGCAAGACCAAAATTAGCCCAGTCATTTTCAGGTTAACAGAGCCAGCTTCTATACTGCAACAGCACAGATTACATTTATTTGAAATATTTATCATGAAATTGCCTGCTAATGAAAAATGCCCTTTTTAATTAACTTATCAACGTAACAAGTGCTTTGATAGCAAAACGATTCGGAAAAAACAGTTCTGCGTCAGCCATCCTGTTAATTTTGTTACGAGCGAAACGTTACAACATGAAACTAGCAGATGTTTAAATATCTCACGGGCGTCGTTCAGAGAGACGCCTCGCCAAATCATATTGATTACTGCCTTCAAAGGCATCAATCATTAATCCGCAGTCATATCTGTCATCACAAAAAAGGATGCCACTTTAACTGACATCAAAAGTGAGAAAGCAGATGTTTAAAATAGAAGCTCATGAAGTAAAAGTGCTTACATAAATCCAAAAAGGCCGTCTGCAAGCACTGGGTGGCACTGTTGATTCAGGGAAATTGTTGCGGTTTGCTTTTTGAAGGGAGAAAAGGACGAAAACATAGGAGGAGTGTTAATTATTTTGATTTTTATGCCGTTTGTTTCTGGATCACTGATGCATTCTTACGTTTAATGGAACCATCTTTACCCAAATCGGGTTAAATCCATCATTACGAGACGGCGCGTGAGTTTGTGTGTGTGCGCGTGGGTAGTTGTTTGTGTGAAGTTGTGGTGAGTTATGGTGGCTGACGCTCTATCTTTGAATTTGGAGATCCCTTAGATCTCCATTCACAGAGGATCATGCGAGGGAGAAAACCGCACCGTGAAACACATCCACGTATCTCCGTGGGGTTCTGTGAGCCATATGCACCGAGGAAATCATATCTAATACAGATGGCTCGCACAGTGCTGTTGCTGTCTGCCTCGAACATGATGTGCTGGCCAATTAAAATCTGAAATAGTTCTTCTCTTATCTGGAAGAGCGTAGACACGTGCCTCACATGGATCGAGAAACGCATCTGACAGCTCCGTTAAAAGATACGCGCGCGTTTTTATTCAACCCTGTTTATAGTGATGTCACGCTACAGAAAGCCACATTTCTGCCTACTACTTCAGAGCAGCTTAAAGCGAAGGGTATGAGCAGCATTGTGATTCTAATAAACTATTTGACATTATATATATCTATATATATAGATATATATAATGCTTTTTATGTATGATTCAAAACAGCAAGCCATACTGGATCAGCCATGATCAATAAAAGTGGGTTTACCAAGATGAAGAGAGTATGTTTGGTCATGTGATCTCATGTTGGCGGCTCCCATGAGGTCCATTGCATGTAAAATAAAACTTTAAGTAAGCTATGGCTTTTTGGATATGATTACATATATATAATTTGGATTAGCACTTAAATGTATATAGATACAGTATATGCATACACACACACACACACACACACACACACACACACATGTTGGTTTTTGTGATTTATGAGAACTCTCCATAAACGTAATGATGTTTATACTGTGCAAACTGTATGTGGTATTGCCCAACACTGACGCTACACCTAAACCTACCCCTTACAGGAAACTGTGTGCATTGTTAGATTTTCAAAAAAAAACACCATTTAGTATGTTTTTTAAGCCTTTTGAATTACAGGGACACTGAAAACACCTACATAAAACACCTACTTATTGTAATACCTATACCCATGTCATTATACAAATTTGTGTCCTCATAAACCACATAAACCCGCACACACACACACTATGCATTATCCTCTGTAAAGTAAAATATTAAATAATATGTCAAATACAGAAATAAGATAAAATAATAAGACTATATAAAATATTAAGATGGAAAAAGAGAGCATATACCTTATGTGTAATGAAGTAATGTGATAACTACTGTATATACTTCTATTCAAAGGTTTGGTAGGCTAATTGATTGATACAGTACAATTATTTAAACTAACAAAATAGAAAAAGTATCAGTTTCAAAAACAGTAATAGCATTATTTGTAATAACTTTATTTGTGAACAAATGCACCCTTGCTAAGTTTTTTTTTTTTTTTTGACTGTATTGAGTATGATTTGGCCAGATATGGTTAACTGAAAAGTGATTCATATACTCTTTAAAAATTGATTTGAGTCATGTACATTGATCCACGTTGCAGACATTTTAATTAGTCGCTTATTATTAAATACCACATTTTTGGAATTAGTCTGTAATGTCATGAGGTAAATCTGTTTCGTTATCATATAATCATAATGCCTAATCCATCAACGGTGGAGTCAACAGCGCAGCCATTACCTTTGTTTTGATGCTGTGCCATTAGATGTGATATTTACACGTTCCGACCATCATATTCAGAGCCAAATTAAGCCATTAATGAAGTATAGCCATGACGGTTTTATGTCATCAACACATAGGTTAATCTGGCAATCATATACCACCGTGAGCGTGAGCATGTCAGCTGTTTTGATATGTCACAACACCTTGATGATGCTTAAGGGTGGTCAATGAACCCATCGCTAACTTCCCCTTAATGCAGAAGTGATATATCTGTCAGCTCCTATCTGACAGTCAAGGTTTTCCTGTCAATGAATAAATATAGCATTATACGAAAGGGGTTGAACTTTTAAATATAGCTTAGGTTATAAAATGGATTTATTTTAAAGAAAGCAAATGAGTAAATGGCTCGTGAATTAGAGAACACAGAATCCTTGACAAGGTAAGTGAATTAGTGAATCACTGAGCAAAGAATGAGTGAGTGAATCTGTGAGTCAATCTCTCTCAAGTTTTTCTCATTTTGTTTTGCATGCCGAAATGCTTTGTGGGGTTTCAAACATTGTAAAGCATATATTCTGCCTAAAATATGTTTTAGAAAGCAACACAATTATGCCTCCTACCTTTTGGAAACTGATGCTTTACAATGAGTAGTTGCTTAATGACTTCTTTTCTGTAGGCTTCTGAATAAAAATATAAGTGATCAACGTTCCTCTCAACTTGTCTGCTGCACTATAAACCCTATCACTCAAAATAATTCATTGGTTTGATTATAGTGCAAACTACACAATAGTTAAATGAACTTTTATGGGTATTTAGATGCCAATATGCACGATATACCAGTTACTGATTTGGTGCATTTTTACACAACTAAAAATATTGAGAATATGTGATAATTTTAGAGTTAGCTATTTCAAGTTATAAGCAATTAACACATGAGTATAAAGAAATATTTGCCAGTTCTGCTTGCTTAAACATCTTGATGTTATGTTGAGTTTTGCCAGGGTCGATAACAGTAGACGGGGACATAAGAGGAAAAGGAAGGAGAATAATCCAGATACGAAGCGTGGGTCAGACAAACAGTGTCCATTTTTTTCTCTCTTCCACCTCTGACAGCAAAACCTCAATTTCATTATCGTTAAAGTTTTTTTCTTTGTCTTTTGTTTTGGTTGCCATAATTGCCTTTCTAGTGCTGTTTACTGAAAGCCCTTATATGGTTTGGGAATGTATTATTATGCAAATGACTAAACTTGTGCACACGGGCGCTCATAGAAGACTCCAAATTCACTAATGAAAGAACAAGCTTAAGAACAAGTCCATGTGCGTACGCATGTGTTATAAATTAGGCCGAACATTTTCGTGAGAAGTTCAAATGTTTTATGAAAATATGGCAAACAAATGCAATTATTAGTGAAAGAAAACCATTGTCTCTCAAAAAACAGAGAATTGACTCTGAATCATTGAAACCAACACATTCTCACTCCAACTCTTGGTCAAGACCCTTTTGCATCGCTTTTTGAAGCTCAAGCTATCCTTCATTGTTTTCAGTTGTTTGGCTTAATGTAATGGTTTGCATGCATATATCAATGTATTATATAATTATTTATTTCTATTTCACCAAACCCCACCCCTACCCTAAACGTACCCACCTCTGCACAATATAACCACACACAGGCAAATGCAGTCACAGGTATTTATTGCACAAACTAATCATAAACAAGCAGAATAAATACATTACAAACAAGTCGTGTCACATTCCAAGTCTTCTGAAGCCATACAAAGTCTTTATGTGAACAAGGTTGTAATCACTAAAAATTATCCCGCTCCGTTAACGTGTTTACATCTCATTCAGAAAACATCCTCCCGTCCCATAGCATGACGCAATTGATCACGAGACATTCAAGAGCCAATGGCATTTCTCAATCAACGTTGACGTAAGGATTCTTGTAGCTGCATTTTTTTTCCTCTCACAAATCAATCGTTTTGCCTCAACAGACTTGGAATATTAATATATTTCAAATAAATTATGACGGTGGTTGTATTTGCCTGCAATATCTTATGTTTTATTAACAGATGGTAGGTTTTGGATTACGTGCTCATACATATGTAAATAATATAATTTAAATAAAACTGTTTTGACTGTTTACATTGCAAAATCACACCCCTACATATATGCAATAATACAAATATGAACACAATGTATCTTTTGATAATGTTTAATTCTAAAATTGTAAAAAATTATCGCGTCGGCATGTTGACGCAAAGGGTTTCCTATTTAAACCAACGGAGGACCCTTCATGTTGGAAAGTGACTAAAAAGAGGTACCTTGAGGTTAAAAAAATAGTGGTTTCCTCTGTACCGCTATACACAAAGCAGCACTGCGATCACAAATACTGCTGTGCCATTACAGCCATAATGAAATGGGACAATCTACTGTACCAATCTCCAAAGATTAGCAATCATTTGAGAGTAAGGTAAAAACAATTGCATATTGTAAAACAGTTGCATTTCCTCATAGTTATTAAGAACTGCATAAAGAGAAGTAACTTGGTATAGTAACATTATACCATACGGCTTTGGTACAGTAAAATACAGGGAAAAATATAAATTCTGTATGAACATAAAAAATTATCACCATATTTTTCTGTTGAATGTTTCAACACAGTCTCACGAACAATTTGTACGTATTCGTACGAGGTGCCAAATTCATACTAATTCATATGAACTCACTAGGTTTGGGTCATTCGTACAAATTCATACGAATTGGCAACTCGTAAAATACGTACGATTTAGAAGAAATTGTGAGTGAGGTCATATGAATTTGTATGAATTAGCTTCCTCGTAAAATATGCACGAATTACCGTGAGATCAGGTTGGAATTTCTAGCAACTACAGTTGCCAGTTTTTAAAGCCCAAATTTAGCAGGATATTTCAGCAGTGAGTGAGTGAATGAGTGATTCAGTGAGTATTTGAGTGAGGAGGTGAAAATAGGAGAGAGCAAGCAGGAGAACATTTTTCACTAATTGCCTTTGGGCATCCATTGCCTACTGTCAGCTCCCTATTAAAGCTGGTGAAACATTTAGTTGTAGAGAAAGAAGAGCGAGGGGGAAGAAATAAAACATAAAAAATAAATGCAGTCAATCTCACAGACATATAACATGGCAGCGCATCATGCTAGTCATGGCAAGCCATATGCTCGGCCTGATGGCATTCACATGACAATCTGTGAAGATGGCATGATTGCTGTCACTTTGTCCCACAATACAACAGCCGTGCGTTTGTTATGCCCCTGGCTATAGTCAATGTCAAACAACAGCCTACATGATTGTGCATGTGGGAGAATGCTCTCTATCTCTTGCTCTCTCTTTTTTTCCCATCTAATAAACCCTTTATCAGAGTGTTCCAGACAGGAACAAGCATTTTGTGTCCAGTCAACCTAAATAAAAAGATCCAATATTCTATTCCCAACGGAGTTATTACTGTAATCCCTTGATCTATCAGTGTTTTATTTTCTCTCTGAATAGCCACGATGATATTAAATTACGGTTTAACAATGTCCATGTGGCTTATTTGAATGCTGAACGGTTATTGCTGTTGAATTGTATTCAGTTATGAATCACATAGGCATGCATTTTTGCATATGTGCACATATGAAAAGTAGAAAAAACCAAAACAAAAGATTTCTGCTGCTTGTTCAATGTACAAAGGAACACAAGCGCTATTGTATGCCTTATGTCCTAACTTAATTTCATTTTGTTCAATCCACTCACTTAGTCCATTTGTGTTCAAACTGAGAGATGGATTGTAAGTTCCCAGCATACAGGGCTGGATCAGGAGAATGAGTGTTTAAATTAAGAGTCAAGAGGAGTGGTTGTATTAAAGGTGACTAATAAAAATCTGACTTGTGCTATAATTAGTCCCTTATGCATCTACCAACCCAGTAACTGTTTAAAAGAAAACCCCTATATTTTTAAATGTTAATCAGAGACTTGTCTTTCACTGCACTGGAGTCGACTCAAATGCAGTCTGATGACAGCTCACTCAGGCCGGGTCTAAGGTAAGACAGTTTTGTCAATCAACTATAGTAGGAGGGGTTGTGCAGAACTACGTAATTCTGACAAGAATCACAGAACAGTTTGATTTGGGGAAAGGGAATTTTAGAAGTAAACGTCTGTACTTATTTTTAATTGTGTTGAATTAAAAATGCAAAACTGCAGGAGGTCCACCAGCCCCCAAAAACTGGCTGAGTTACATAAATATGAACATCACACAAGGGTTAAAAAAAACACTGGGTTTATTTTGATCATTATAGGGTGGATACACATACAACACACATTTATGTATATGACCCCTTAAATAAGGCATATATACATTTAGTCATTTAGCAGACACTTTTATCCAAAGTGACTTATACTGTAAATGAGGACAATATAAGCAATCAAAACCAATTAAACAGAAATACAAAACAAGTGCTATGAAAATCTTGGTTATTTCAATGCAGTCTTGCTTGAATCAACAGAGAAACAACAGGGGATAGGACTTTTTTCCACTGGGGAAAGCTCTATTATGCATTGTGGAAGTTAAAAACGCAGTTGTTTCTTACAAATGCAGCTTTTTACTTCACAGTACTTGTTAATTGATGAACTGAACTCATGTGGATTACTTGTGGACTATTGTTATGTCTTTATGCACTGCAAAGAACCACTGGTGAGCAAATAATTTTAAATGAAAAAAATAAAAAAAAACATTATGGATGGCCTCATGATTTAATTTTAAAAGTAATTTTAAGATAAACTGATACTTGAAAACATTGATTAAATTCAACTAAAAATGTTTAAAATGCTGATGATGACTATTTTGTTTAACTCCTACCCTTAAAAAAGGTGTAAAATCAAAAAGCCATTTTTATTTTCAGTGCAATGCACTCTTTTTCAATGTTCATCGAGGCATATAACAGGGTATCTTTCAATGAAAATACAAACGCCCACACAGTGTGCTGGAGAATTTGGCTCCTTCACACTGTACGTGTTATTTTTTTTTTTCCAGATATTGCGTCAAATCCGTGAGATTTCTCTTTTCTGGTGTCCATCACGCTGTCTGTTATGTGACAGCTAGCCGTTTCGCATGCTCCACACGCACATGATGTTATTTAACACTGCTTTCCCAGGTAGGCAACAGTTTAGCAACGTCAGCGCAACCCGGTTTAGCTCCCAACGATCGCCAGTGCTGGATTTTTTTAGAATGTTCTTTCGAAGAATTAATGAAATTGCGTTGAAATAACCAGCCGAGAACCTGTCTCTCCGATTGCCAAAATGGCCAAGCATAGGCCTGTACATGAGTCATGCGCATAATGAGTTCCCATTACGGGCCGGTGGTGAGCCTTCAGAGGCAGTGTGTGAGGATAAAATGTCAGCTCTTACTCACTTTGGGGTCATGCTTCAAATGCAGACAAGCCTCCCCTCCCGCACAGTGGCATTAGAGGAGACAGGTGCCAGGAAAGATCAGGGGGACGTGGTCCAGTGACCGGTCTGTACCTGGAGATCAGTATGACTCAATGTCTGGGCCGAGGCGAAACGAGTCGCTTCGTTGCGTACGAGCTCGGGGATTAAGAACAAAAAAATAAAGGCAGGAGGCGATGGGGAGAATGTGCATGTTTTTAAAAGCAGACTGGGACGTAAAGCAAATTTATTTCATAGAAATAGGTACTTTAGGTGAGTATTATTAAAATTTAACGCTGTGGCTCTCTAATTCTTTCATTTCAAATGAACAAAGACTTTAATCTTCCCTCGATTTGTCTATTCATCTGAGCTCAAAAGACAAATTCCCGTTCCCAGTTGACATTTTAAACTTTTTAAATTCTTAATTATTGATGTTCCTAAAGATGCTTAACTTGACTTGACTATATTGACACAAACATTTTGTTGACAGACTTTTTTAACTATTAAAAATGCAATTTAAATGCATCAAGTTCCTCCTTTTAAAGCAAATATATATTTATATATATATATATAAATACGGCATACATGCATCTGTGTTCATCAAGCCGTTTGCTGTCATGCTGAGCGCAAAAAGCTTTTTGTCCCTTGAGTGTTTTACCCAGCACTGTTTGTAATTGCAAACGTTAGGGAGAAAATAAATAAAAATAACAACGCATCCACATCAGTTACACCAGCATTTTTGGGTCTAAGTGGCCCCCACTAGTTCATCCAGACCTCCCTCTGCGTTTTCTATCTCACATCCTATTTTTCACCTCCCTCCCACCTGAAAATGTCAGTGAGGTAATCTGCACGTCCTCATTCAGCTTGGCGTTAACTGGAATCAAGGGTGACTGCTGGAGGATGAGGCCAGTGTTGCGGAAAACTCTCAGCAGCCCCTGCTCTCCGCTCTGCCAACAGGTAACTCACTAATGGGGCAAGTTTTACCAGACCGCTGGGCTGTGAAGGGCCGTGCTCTCCTTGGGGCTAAACCTCCCGACGCACACAAACAGAGGCGGTCAGCACAGAGGGCTGTCTGAATTGATGAGTAGGACAAACAACCAAACAGGACACATTCGCTTGCCCTCCACATGGACAAACAAGAGCGCTGGCTGTGTGCACAAGCACGCCTGCATTAGCAAGGCTATAGGGGAAATGTGGAAGTGGTTGTGTTCTCTGTTGATGGGCCCCATTATACAGCAGCATTCATCCCGTTTTGGAAAATGTTAAGTTTCCACCAAATTACTAGTTACTTTGCTTGCAGTGAAACTTTTAATGCTGTTACCCACCACTGTATTTAAAAAAAATAAATAAATAAATAAATGTACATTTCCAGAAGGTACTGGCAGCTGCATAGTAACACCCAAACAACCAGCCAGCACACTCTAGCAGCTATACAGTAATGCCCAGGCAACCAGCCAGAACACCATAGCTACTGCATACTGTATTAACATCCAGGAAACCAGTCACAGCACCCTAGCTACTACATAGCAACTTCCAGGCAACCAGCCAGAAAGCCCAAGCTAAAGGCAACTACAGTAGCCCTAAAATCCTACCTAGCTATTTCACAGCAACGCCCAAGCAACCAGCTAAAGGGCACATGTCCCAAAAGCAACTACGGCACAAGTTCCGTTCTAACCAATACAGTTTAATGTAACTTAACACCATGGTTCCCTGCAGAAAACAAAAAATACAAAAAACAAAACAGCATATGCTGGTTAGGTGTGATTTGATGCTTGGATGCTTGTTTAAGCTGGTTTATGCTGGTCCTATGCTGGTTTTAAGCTGCTTCTCATGTCATAAATAACGTTCTGTGACGTTTTGCAAAACAATTACCAAAGCTTCAAAATACTATTTTCTTACTGGTGAAAATTAGATGCTAAAATCTGTTTTATCTCGAGTACATTGCAGTGTAAGCTTCACTGTGAACATTACATGCTCGTCAAAAATCCCAGGTATTTTGAGCGGTAAGATTATAAAAAAAAAATGTGCTGTATAAAATTAAATAGACTGTATAAAATTGCAAAATAAATCTATCAGTATTTTTTTTTTACTTCAGTACATAAAAAAACAAGTACTTTTGTACTTTCACTCGAGTAAAATTGAAAAAGGAGTACTTTTACTGGAGTAATATTTTATAGCATGTATCTGTACTTTTACTCAAGTACTTGATTTGTGTTACTTTGTCCACCTCTGGCAACCACCAAGAACACCTTAGCAATGTGGCAGTGAGTTTGAATGCCAGTGCACTAGTCACACTCTCTTTTTTCCAGTAGCCACAATATGTGTAGTAACTATGGTAATTTGGTGGAAACCATGGTTACCATGTTTTTTTTTTCCTTTTTCTTTTCTTCAAACCCTCTGACAAATGAAAAAGGTTTTTGTTTTTGTTTATTCTCTGTGCCGCTATACACAACAGTGAAGCCTCATGTGTTTTATTTCTTGACGTGTTTGACAGGTACCATGTAATCATAGCATGGCATTTCCTCAGTGCTCTTCTCTGACTGCTTTGACTGTACATACATTAGACAGGTCAAAGTCAGTCATTCTCACACTGTACTCACGCATGGAGCTGCATTCACCATTATGGCCCCATGTTGCTTGCTCAATTAGCCTGTCTGCATTCTCCCTTTCTATTTGTCAGGTGATAATGCGTACGAGAGCCACCTTCAGATAACCTCATCTGAAATACCGTTTACACTTGACACCAGCTGCCCTGTCTTGCCTGCAAATCCACAAGTCTCCATGCATCGGATAAAGACTGCGGTTTTCCACTTCAGCAAATGCATAAAACATAAGTGCAGCATTCTGTCATAGTTTCATAGAAAAGCTTTTAAAGTCACTAATAGAAAGCAGTTTTAGGACTCTATCACATGTTTTGTATTTTATTTTTTGCTGAAAGTAATTATTTAAGACATGTCTCATGAAGGAAACAATTCTGTAGTCTTTATCAGGCATATATTATCACTTTCACTTAGAGAATTGCAAACATAGAGAATTGGCATTTTTTCCACATGAGAAAAATATAATTATTCATATAAATATACAATTATTCCATATTAGAACCAGTTTTACAGTCATTTTGGATTATTTGTGTGCAAAACAAATTTACATGCATGAAAATGGATCAGGGGTGAAAAAGGTGAGAAGGGTGCTCGAGGGGTGATGTGGCCTCTGATGGGGCCGGGAGGTGGGGGGACTCCC
>JAUMHQ010000044.1:15845887-15868153 GCA_032361165.1 Enteromius paludinosus | reverse complement strand
CCTTTCGTTTGCTCATCCTGTTTAATAAATCCCTTTGTTGAATTTTACCTACCTGTGTTGGACCTTTTCGTTACAGACTACAGTTGAAATAAACATTAAAATATATGACACAAACAATGTCTAGTCACAGAGAAAACAACATTATGAAAAGTTTTTGCTCAAACAACTCAATGGCTACTGAAATATGTGAATTCATATGAATACTTGATTTTAATATTCACGTTTGAGAAACCCAAAACACAATATTAAAATGTCAATACCTTATGAAATATTAGAAGTCTTTCAGCAGCATCACATGCACTAATTTTGGGAGACTTCAGTCCTGGTGGTGATGGTGGAAGGAGATGATTTCCTGGCCATAGCCTGGAGACGAAACACACATGAATTCATGTAAATCTTGAAAATACTTTAAGTTAAAGCAAAGAGAGGATTTTAAACATTCACATGGTGTGTTTACGTAGACTTTTTATTATTATTATTATGATTGAAATTTGCACAATTTGATGTGTAATAGAAACACAGCTACAGACTGAAACAAATATTTTTATTTTTAAGCTTAAACCATTTCTTGCTTAACAACAAATTATTGAGTTGAACAGAATATATTTATGATGCAAGCAGTGTAACATTCATGTCTGTTTTAGTTCTGTTTAGAGTGTTTTTGAATTCTTTGTTTAGTTTTGATTTCATTGTGTCAGTTTGAGTCTAGTCCTCCTCGTCCTATTTCCTGTTTGCCCTTATATGGTCTTTCCTGTGTTTGTTGTAATTATGAGTTGATTCCCTTCCACCTGTGCTTCCCCAGCTGTGTCGTGTCTAGTGATTAATCTTCTGTGTACAAAACCCATGTCTTTTGAGTTCAGTTTTGTCCGTCAACAATTATGTTTGGTTTTCTGCCCTCTTTGTAAGTTTATTTGTTTGTTTATTAAAAGAATATATTATATTTGAACTTCACGTTTCCAGCGCTCCTTCTCTCCATACCACCAACGTGACACCACCCTCACCTCCTCACAAAGGTCACAGTCACCCGAGTTCTAATCAGCCTAACCTGTTAGCACTAATCATGACCACATAAAACCACACACTTCCAGTCAACCCATGTCCGAGCTCGTACTTGCGAAAGCTGACTCCTGCTTACCATTGCATTTATACCACTTACCTGTTGTCTTACCTGCTTCCTCCTAGTGTGCTCCCTGATTCTCCAAGTGTCTCCAGGTCCCAAGTCTTTTCCTCGCTTCCCCATAAGGTCTGTGGTGTGTGGTTGTGGTCGCCCTGTCAATCACTTTCCTGGTATTCGGCATCCCTGTGAACAAAGAGACTTTTCAGTTACTTATGCAAGTTTTCTATAGCAATCGTCTATATTCGTCTCAATTGTTTCACCAAGAAAGAAACAATATTAAATTATGTTATAATTTATATAATTTCAGATGGAAAAATTTTGATAAAAGAAAAAAAATGCTGAAGTAATAAAATAAATTTGAAATAATAACAAAAAAAAGGATTAATTTTAAATATTTGTGAAAAATTATTATATATATATATATATATATATATATACTGTCTATATCTGAAATATAAATAAATAACTGCAAATAATAAAATATAGTTAAAAACAATGTTAAAAAAACAACAACAACAAACTTTACAATTATATTACTAACACTACAAAAACAAATATAAAAACACTAAAATACTAAATAATATCATTTTTTTTTACAACATTTATTATACAGCTCATTGTCATTGCATTCTTCCATGATCTGCTGTCTACATTAATGTCCGGGCTCTTACGGAGGAACATCAAGGCTGATACTTAAATGAAACATAGTTGTTTGATATCACAGATCTACTAATACTCGCCTGTGTTCACTGAGCTGTTTAATCCCACTTTATTTCATTATTTTCTATCGTTTAATCCTATTGCTGTGCGTTAAGGTTTAAAAGTTTAAACTTAAAATCCTTAAAATTGCATTAACGAAGAAAGCTCTGCCTCCGTCTATGAAGTTCAACAGCTGCCCTTCACAAATAAAACAATAGCATGCTGTTAATGACAATATTCTATAGATTTAGACTTTTTATTTTGATGAATGATGATCCCTCACACAGTCAACCTTGCTAGGAAGTTTTCTTCATGCTTTTTAGAGACGGCTTCTTTTAAAGGTGTACAACTTGTTTTTAATGCCCAGTACCAGTAATGTAGGTTTTTCTCTTTTGTAGCATGTAGCCTTGGGTATTTTTTGTTCTAACAACCTCTACCAGCAATTCAGAGGGAACTGAAGCCTTTGAATTCATCTCTTGAAATCTTTAGATCCTCATCTGTTGTAGATGCAAGAGTGCTCTTACTTCTAGATTCTTTGACAGAGCCGTTACATATTTTTTTTTATTTGCATAACAGATCTCAACATTCAAGGAGGCACTGGCGTTACCTTCAAATGCTTGTTTCATTAAATTGGAAATTAATTAGACATCAAGCTATAAACACATCTTTAATTAAACACACACGTTATGAGTTTAAAAAATTCAATAAAAAACTTTAATAGCAACAATAGCAAACATGCTCTGTAATACGTTTACTTGATTTTTCTGTATGATTTTTCTTGGGAGTTTAGAGATTTTCTCTCTAGAGGCGACACGTCCACAGACCGCCCACAGTCTGTTCACACTAAACTGCCTACCACCTTCTCTAGCTAACAAGCACTGACCCGAGTCACTGACTTTACACAGCTTCTGGGAGTGCAGACACATTGGACTGATATAAAAGACAAACAAAGCTGTGTTTTTAAATTATACAGCCATTTTGACTTTTATTTAACAATACAATAGATGAATAAATAAACAAACAAACCAAAAATAAAGAAACTAGATTCACCAAATATTTACAGCTCATTCTTTAATACTACTAATAATAATATCTACCAGTCGAAGTTTTGAATTTGGTCAATTTTAAAATGTTGAAAGTAAGAGATACCATAGTAGAAAAAAATAGTTATATATTTAACATTTATTTATTTCATAATAAGTATAGTTAAAATCTATTAACATATTTTCTGACAGATAACTTGAGACCCACTGATATAACAATTTTAATTAAACCTCATTTGGAGTAATACTTGTGTACAATGCATATTATCAATAAGCCTAAAATGTGTGTTTATGTCACTTGATACATTATTTATGTCACAAACTATTTAAACTGTACCTTTAATTGTACTACGCCACTACTCTGGGGTGCGTTTCCTAAAGGCATAGTTAGCCTACTATGGTCGCAAGCTCCGTCGTTACCAGCATAGTTCAATGATTCAGTGTTTCCCGAAAGCATAGTTCAAACAAACATTCGCAGTCAACGTCACAAACGTACGTGGTTTGAACTACAGCTTTGGACCTGTGGTTAGAAGCATAGTTTCTTGTTAGTAAGATATATGGGCTTTAATAAATATGCTCTTGGGCACAAGAAGCAAACTAACATGCATTACTATCTTTATCTTCCATTCTATCTAAATATAAAAAGCGATTTAATTATATATTTTTGCACGTCTATTCTAAACGCTGTTTTTAAAAAGTGCGCATGCGCAAAAATGGCTAAGGGAACCTTGGAGTATGACGTAAGAGGGAACCCGCGATGATTCAAAGATACAATAAAGCAAAATGACAGTGAACAAAAATAATAAATTAGTCATTATGTGTCATGTTCAATACGGCAGCATCTTGGAGATCTCTAATCAGTTTAATAGCAGAAGGTATATCTTCACAACATGCTTGTGACGTCATTAACAATGGCCCTATGTTGTTGAACTAACACCACGTTACAAATGATGGAGATGTGACCGTGTTCGGGAAACAGTCGTGTATAGCTAGTTCATTTCCAAAACAATGCATCGTACTATGGTGGTTTATCAGCGAGTTGCATAGCTGTTCGGGAAACGCACCCCAGGTAAGTATCAAGGTAGGGATATGAGATAGTAGTAGCGTAATCCAATTACGAGCCCACTTGTTGCATAAACAAGCTCGTACACTGACTGGGATGTGGAGTATGTTTTTATGTGGTGGTTAATTGGGATGGGAGTGGATTCAGGTGGTGACAGGTGATCAGAATTCTGGTGAGAGTGAGCATTGTGAAGCCTGGCGTGTCTGTGACAAAATCACAATTAGGATTTACTGTAGCATCATTTGTTTTAATCTTATGTGGCAGAAATGAGTTTCCATAAGATCGCGCTAATTGCCTTTGAAAAGCATGTATCAAATTAGCCTAGTTGTTTCTTTCCTGACTCATTTAGAGTTTAAAAGAATCTTTCATTAATGATCCAGTGATTCACACCTAAAGAATGCCATCACCTACACATGCAGAGAAAGAACCAGCATCATGAACACGCAGATTGTCCAGTATACAAACATGCCATCTAAACATTTATTTTACATTTGCATTATTTTTAATTATAGCTTGGTAGAGACTTTATGCCAACAACAACACAGAAAAAGCAAATCCAGCTCTGTAAAATTAAGAAACGACAACCAAAATAAAATTAGTCATTAATCTTTTCAAGGCTTTCCAATAAATCCAATAACTTAAATGGGATTCTTCCTCTTCATAAATCTCAAATATTGTAAAAATAGCTCCACTAAATACATAAATGAAAACAGATTGGGTCTTTGTGGTTTTATTTATTTTCGTCAGGATGAATCCGCTGTTAGCAATACGTTTATGTCTCTATAATAACCCCAAGCAATATATTTTTGCTGAAGAAAGCAGTATAGGTTTAAGTCAAGGGTCATTTGTTGTGGGTCAGTGCATGCCATTATCCCACTTGTATGTCCTTAGAGATTGAGAGGCCTCACAAGAGGCCAAAGACCTTTATTGTCCACAGTGCACATCTCCAGTAAATGGAGCTTGGGTTTGCTCATTTCCATCACCGTCTCACAGCCTGCATCCATACAGCCAATCTGTGCAGGGTGCCCAGCCGCTAATGAGCCCTGTTCTACTGGGAGCCCTCCACGCTGCTGAACATTCATTTACACAAGCCATGGATGGAGCTTTAGAAATACGATACTGAATATGGACTATTGTGGGCTCTGTGTTATTAATATAGTGTTTGATACATTTTAATGAAATTGCAATTGATCAAATCAGCAGGCTAATAACACTTTGTCATCTGAACAGTTTCAGTCTTTGTTTCTGGTAAACAAGTCATGAATTGTATGCAGGGGATATTACTTTTATCCCTTAAGAAGAAAAGTCTTTAGTTTGTAAGGGATGATTACCTTATACGCTGTGCTCCACGACATCCCATAAAGATTGAATTATTCCAGTGATTGAGCAGCACATTGAAGTTTCTTTAGTGGTACGCTGAGGGATAAGTTTGGCAGAGTGCTTAGTCTGCAGTTTCCCATTCAATAACTCGGCCTTCATGTACAGGCTTAATGCTGCTTTACCAGATAAAGTGAGAATAATATTTATTTGGCTAAATTTAATTATAGATTCATCACGTTACCTGTTCACATTACATTAGTGCCCCATTCATATTTTGATTTGTTGAGTCTTAAACAGCAGGTTGACATGCATGCACATTAATATGTATGAAGGGTTCAGATGCAAAACCCACAAAAATGATATAACAATGCTGAGTGAATGCCCTTCAGACAATGTATATGTTCGTCCAGTATTTTTACTTTGAATGTGCTAAATGCCAGCCTCAAGCCGTTTAGAAGTACTTACAAAGTAACCTATACAAATACATTGATACCTATACATTTAAAAAAGAAAACTGTAACAGGGGCACTTTAAATCATTCCTCATGCAAAAGCAGCAGCTTTTTAAATGCATCCATGTTTTCGGCAACTATTGTAAGATTATAGACAGAGGCGTGCAAATCCATATGCAGTTATTCATTCAAAGTCGGCAGGCAGGGGCAAAACGTCAGCAAACAGAGCAATGAGGACAAAACAGAATCAAGGTCGGGGTGCACGGGCACAGAATCAGGGCAGGCGGCAATCAAACAACACACAGAGAAACAGTCCAGAGTAAAACACGGCAAAACAAACATGGGGAAAACCGCTCAGAAATGATAGCTGTAGCAAATCAAGACTTCGCACTGGGGTGTTGTGAAACACTGGCTTTTATGCTGAGTGTTAATGAGAGTGTGGGCGTGGATAATGATGTCGAGCTGTGTGTGATTAAATTGTGGTGTGATGTTGCAATGGTTGTTGGGTAATGTAGTCCGGATGACAGACTGAGTTTACAAACTAGATCATAACAACTATATGTAAAAATCGCATCAGCCACTTTTCACCACTTTAGGGTAAAACAATTTTTTGGTAATTCAGAATTATGAAAAAAATATGTTTTTCATAATTATATGTCTAATAATTATGAAAAAAAATCTATTTAGTCTCATCATTTTGACTTATGCCAAAATTTAGAAAATTGTACCTTTTATCTCATTATTATAGCTTAGTATCACATAATTTAGCTTTTTATGTCTTTTTTTTGTAACTTTCCCCCCATTTTAATAAATAATTGTGTCCTAATTGAATGCCTCTTAATATTTGATAATTACTTTATATCTCATTATTAACATTTGTTTACTCAGAGTGCTTGCTCTACTCTTTTCCATTTAACAACTGTTGGAAAATGGCCACAAATGAACATATGACTTGGTGCACAAGTCATATTGATTATTTTTTGGTGCTTTTTTTCCTCTTTATTTTGCTTGAAAGCATCTGTCCTCATTCATTTTCTTTCAAAAACAGCAGCATGAATGTTTGTCCTCGTTTTTTCTTCTGTGTTTCATGAAAATAACAAGAAAAATAATAAAATCATACAGGTAAAATGAGTATGAGTCTTAATTATCTGTTTAGACTATAGTATCCATCTCGTTGTCTTTCATAGTGTCATTTAGAGCATTTAGGCCATTATTTATGAGTGCAATGTCGCTCTTCATATATGGCAGTCTATTGACATTGGAAATAAATGTTGCACTTAGTATTTATCCTTGTCCAAGAATAAATCTGCAAACGAGGTGAATATGACTCAACAGCCTCTTTCAATTTCAAAAAGTAGCTTTTAAATGGTAGTACTGCTGATGTTTGAAAATGTTTGAAACTATATAGCTAATAATAAACAATGAGGGAGATTGAAACTATAAAGTAAAGTAAAGTAAAGTAAAGAGGAAAGAAGACAACTTTTTATTTACACAGCACTGGGCTTGGCACCCTTTCAAACTAAGTGTTCCTACAACATTGTCTCCTTTCCAAACAATGAGCATGTTTCTCTGGACTGACTACACAGAAGTGAACTACACAACAGTTCTTCCTAAATTTGTGGGCACAGTGTCAAAACTTATGATGGGTAAGACAACAGCGTCTAGACTATTAGGCCAGAGGGAGTTGGAGATGGTCATGAACCACTTGCGTTGTTTTGACCTGTACACATCCACACAATATTGACATAAGATCAACAACAAGCAGCAAGTTGAGCTGTCATACTGCAATGTATGTGGCGAAGCAAGATTCATGACAGCTCCTTCTATGCAGATGCATACAGTATGTGTGTATAAGAGTGAACACACTATACAAATGACCATAAGAATTACATTTATCTAGCTTTAATTTGAGCATTTTATTTTATTTTTTTTATTATATTTTGGTTTTATGATTATAGATTTCCAACGGAAAACTCTGACAGAAAATGCTTTGTTTTTGCTTTATTCACATAAATTGTGCTTAAATTGCATAAAAGCAGAAGATGGAATTTGATAAAACATGTAAATGTAATATCATGTAATATCATGTTAAATGTGTATTTTTTAATACTATTTTAGTCACATTTGGGTTCAAATTAGGTTTATATACATATATATATATATATATATATATATATACACATGATGAAATTCTGCAATTTCGTAATTTAACTTAAATCCAATGCAAAAAAGTATGTGTGTGTGTGTGTGTGTGTGTGGATATTCATTAATTTATATATACATATTGTATTAATTAAGTAATTGTTAGGGTTACAGGGGCTCAGTGTGATCTATTTGCAGTTATGCATTATGAACGATTCATTTGATTGATAGTATTTCTAAAAATAGTTGCAATTAATAATGGATATTACTTGTACTCTCTTGCCATCATTTTATTGTAGGCATCTTTTTATGTTTCTTCATAAGAAATCAAAGCAAATGCTTGTCGTGCTCCATCTCTCACCTTTAAATACAGAAAAGCGATCTATTGATCGCTTGCGTTGGAGGCAGACACACCTCAGATATGAAACAGTTTTCATACAGTACAGTTAAAGATACGAGAGAAGGAATCGTGACGGCTGTAGAGTCAGTAAGGCTTGTACTTTCATGTATTTGATAGCGAAGTGTTGCAAATGATTATAAACCCCCCGTCAATCACACACACGCTGGTACAGACACACAAAAGCCCGTTATCTGCAAATTTTACGCACCAGATATTTGAAGAAAGTCAGAGACACGCTTTAGTCATAAATGTAATATATGCAGTGAGTTTCGATCAATCCACACTTGTTCTAATAGTCTGAGATGTGACGCGTCGATCCTCTGCCTGCATGAAAAAAAAATCAAGCCATACAGGGTGATATAAAAGGGAATACCCAGCATCCCTGTTGAAATGCACTTATTTTTCAAGCCATCGCATGTCTTAAGAGCTGTGACGTAGCGTATGTGCGCATAGTTCCTATAGTCTTGACGCAGTGTTTGTTGTGACAGTAATAGAAGAAGCTCAGCGCACCGGCTGCACTGTTGCATGCACGTCGAGTAGTTAATTATTTTACCGCATTCAACTGCAGTTCCCCCTCCACACACACTCACACACACTCACGGCGGAAAAAAGAAACAACCTTCACGCGAACGACACCTGTGCTTTGTGGAATACTTGAGCTTTTCTTTTTATTTTCCTCCGTGAAACGGAAATATCGTCTGTGAGGAGTCTGGAAATGCCGTGTGTTTTAAAGACATTAGGATGGGGAAAACGGAGTGGCTCCGTTAGAGCTGTCGGCGGGGACAGAGAGGAGAAAAAGCATACTGGTATGAAAGCAATCTAAACCCTTCGACGGCGATTTCTGTGGACATTTTCAACACTTGCCCTGTATGTGGACTGTTTTTCCCCAGCGCGAGCGAGCGAGCGAGCAAGCATTCCCTCATCCGATGGATTTTTGCCTTCGCAGCTCAGCAGAGGGTGTTAGATCTGCCAGTGAACACCGGGCTGAAAAGTCCAGAATCTCTCAGCGACCGTCTTTGTGATACAAAAGCGTTGAGCGACGCCGTCGGAGTCCGAGGAAGGGTGCTAAAGATGTAAGAATCTCGGATTAATCTTACTGCGATGCATTGATATGTACGCGGTGTGATTTCAGCACCACGGGAGAAAGAACAGCTCCCGCGCCGTGGATATGTGAGAAATACACAAGGTCAGTGATTTGCGAGCCCGAAAAGCCAAATAATTGAGTTGAAGATGTCGTTCTGTACGCTTTAAGATTGTTTTGAGAGCATGCGATGGAAAGGTGATGAAAAAAAGGCTTCTTGCTGTCGATTTTTCTCAATCTGGACATAGCGAGCTGAGCATGGATTTAATCGCAGAGTGTCCTCTGCTTTTTTAGACTGGAGATTTATCTCATTTCTCGCCCTCTTGCTGATTGTATTCATGTCTTGATGTCGGGGATGATTGTGTCGTATTGAAAATGCTGCTTTGGATTGTGTTGCTGAAGGCGGCTCTTTGTGTAGCTATCGGGAATGTTACAAGGGACGTCTGTAAGGAGCAGATCTGCTCCTGCAACGCAATAGAAGGCGATTTGCACATTGACTGCGAGAAAAGGAGTCTCACGAACCTGCACCATTTGACAGGTCCGAGCTCCCAGTTTTACCATCTCCTGCTTCACGGGAATTCTTTGTCCAGACTGTTCCCTAACGAGTTCGCTAACTTTTACAATGCTGTGAGCTTGCATTTGGAGAACAATGGCTTGCATGACATTGTGCCCGGTGCATTCCTGGGACTGCAGCTCGTCAAGCGGCTGCACATCAATAACAACAAGATCAGGTCTTTCAAAAAGAACACCTTTCTCGGCTTGGATGACCTGGAGTACCTTCAAGCCGACTTCAACCTTCTTAGGGACATCGACCCGTCTGTTTTCAGGGACTTGAGTAAGCTGGAAGTTTTGATCTTAAACGACAACCTTATTAGCGCTCTTCCCATCAACGTGTTTCAGAACGTGCCCATAACGCACCTCGATCTGAGAGGGAACCGCATAAAAACGTTGCCTTATGAGGGGATTCTAGAGCAGATACCTGGCATCGTGGAGGTTTTATTGGAGGACAACCCATGGGACTGCAACTGCGACCTCGTTTCCCTAAAGGAATGGCTGGAGAACATCCCGCAGAACGTGCTAATCGGGAGGGTCATTTGCGAGGCGCCCACTCGGCTGCAAGGTAACGACCTGAACGAAACGGCCGAGATGGAGCTGTGCCCTTCAAAGAGCGGCATTGATTCCAGCCTGGTGGCGCCTCCCACCCAAGATGAGACTCCCGACCGTGGCCCCCGTCCCACAACCTCTAAAACGAGCGGGGTGACGGAGTCCCACAGTGGTGGGGGAAGGCATAACAGGGACCGTCCCAAAGCCAGGGAGAACTGGCAGCTGAAAACCAAGCCCACGGCCATGGCAACTGGTGCCGTTGAAAGGGAGCCACCAACTAATTCAACGTGCCCCCAGTCTTGTGATTGTAAGCTGATAGGAACCAGGCTGGGGCTTGGGGTCAACTGCGAGGGCAAAAAGATAGAAAGCGTGGCCAATCTCAAACCCAAACCCCTTGGCGCGCACGAGTTAAACCTGCGCGACAACAACATTCACACCATCAGAAGGAACCAGCTCAGAGGCTACCACAGCTTGAATCTGCTGGACCTGGGGGGAAATAACATCAAGATGATCGAAAACGGCACCTTTCACAACCTGACTGAGTTGAGGTGGCTCTACATGGACAAGAACTATTTGGATACATTAATGGCGGAGATGTTCGCCGGGCTTCAGAACCTGGAGTATCTCAGTTTGGAATATAACGACATCCAGCTCATCATGCCGGGCACCTTCAGCCCGATGCCCAACTTGAGGGTGCTCTTCCTCAACAACAACCTGCTCAAAGCTCTGCCCGTGGATGCGTTCTTGGGGGTTTCTTTGTCCAAAATAAGCTTGCACAACAATTATTTCACATATCTCCCTGTGCCAGGTGTCCTAGACCAGCTCAACTCTATCATCCAAATCGATTTGCATGGCAACCCCTGGGATTGTACGTGCAACATTGTTCCCTTCAAACAGTGGACAGACAAGCTCGGGGCAGACGTCATTGTGAGTGACCTCAAGTGCGAGTCGCCAGAGCATTTCTGGAAGAGGGATTTCCGGCAGATCAGGAACGATGTGATGTGCCCTCAGCTCTACGAGAAGATCTCCCCCACCTCGCTATCCAAAAACAGCACCTTTCCAGCAGACACGGGGACGCGGCCCAACTCCTACCTAGAGCCTAGCAGAGTGTCCATATCGGTGCTCGTGCCCGGTCTGCTCTTGGTTTTCGTGACGTCTGCCTTCACTGTGGTGGGAATGCTGGTCTTTATCCTGCGCAATCGAAAGAGATCGAAGCGGAGAGACGGCAACTCTTCTGCGTCAGAAATCAATTCCTTACAGACAGTATGCGACTCGTCCTACTGGCACAGCGGAGCTTATCACGCGGATGGGCCACACAGAGGTTACGACTGTGGTGCCCACTCTCTCTCTGACAAATGATGCTCACGGAGGCAGGAGCGAGCAAACGGACGAACTGCGTTTCGTATGTTGCGGTGACAATGGAGGGCGGCACACAAACATTAGACCTCAGACTCGCCTCTGTGGGAAAAAAAAGAGATGAAATAGCCTATTTTTGTTGCTTTGGTTGAGTATAGCGTCCATCAAACACTGCAATGGGGCCCCCACTGTTATATATGTATAGAGCCTCTCTCTCTTTCTTTCTCCTCCCAGCTCAGACTGCAGACACGCTCAAAAAGAGGACGTGGGAACGGTGCACGAACGCATGAATGTAATGTAAATAACGGACTGTAACATATCTGCATGATTCGCATGGTCTCAACACACACTGGGAACCATTACCATAGTAAAAAGGAAGCCAACGCGACCCTCCTTTCGTGTCATCAATATATATATATGTATACATATATATATATATATATAAATATAAAACTATATATGACTATATTAAAAGTGCCATTTCTTCTATTTTTTGTCAGTTAGAATTTGTATTTGCTGTTTGATTTCTCTTTCTCGAGGGTGGACAGGCCAAAAGGTGGAGATAAAGAGTTGTAAATGCATGTACTTTACGTTTTATCAGTTGATTGTTGATTGGTTGATATGGGGATAATTTATACTTCTTTTGAGTGCAGATTTCTCATGTATCTGCCCAGTCATCTCCTTTATGAATGTAAAATGTGTTTATCTTATAGTGTGCCAACTGTTGACATGTTTGGGATGCGGATAAGCATGAACGATTCACGTGCTTATGCTGCAAAAATTCAATGTAGCTCCAGTGGTTCGTGATCTTGTGTGTCGATGGATACAGCGTGTGGGTACAAGGATGACACAAGGGGAGGATTTTTTCCTTTTTTTTCTTTTTGAAAAGTAAAGTTTGAAGGGGGCTTTGGTATGTGCAGATTTTGAACCGTCTACAGAGTGCACATAGACTAAGATGCCTTTATTTTTATTTATTATTATTAATTATTATTATTATTATTATTCTTTTTAGGGGATGAAGTATTCCTTCACAAAAGCCTATTATTCACTGTAAGTATTGTGAGCTTTTGTAAAGCCATCTATTTTGTCCAAATACGAGAAAAGGAATATTACGCCGTTTGCTACTTCGATATGTCCTATAAAGTGGATGAAAAGTGTAAATATATATAGGAGAAGCAGACCAGAATGGCATGTCTGTGCATTTGACTGATGTCATCACAGCAGCCGTAGATGGAATAGCCGCCTCTAGATGTCGCTGTTGCCTCTCAAGCATTTGAAACCATGCTGGGAGCTGAAGTTCACCAGTTTGTGTAGGCGAACCAGCATTCACGTTATCAACATAACTAGGCCTAAGTGTGTCACTGTGATGGCTAATACTCGCAGAGAAGGGCGGGATCAAATTCAGTAGTGAGGAACACGAGTTGAACGCTGTTTCCAAAATGCCATTTTTACAAACGAGATGTAGAGCGCAGTGCCATGCATCTTTCTGCTAGCATTTAAATGTCACAGCTGATGTTTTTGAGGTTGAGTTTGTATCACTGTAATGATTTTACAACAAAAACAATATAAATAAAGAATGGTTAAAAGCTAAAATAAGGTAACCAGCCATCCATTTCCATAGTCCAAGTACCATTCTAGACTTTGTAGCTTACCTTTTTCTTCTTCTTGGCCCTAATTGTATGAGTTCATTGAGTAATACAATAAGAAAACTCCATCCACAATCCTATTTATGGCCTTGCTTTGTTGCAAGTGTGGAAAATATTGGCACCGGGAGATGCTTTTCTCTCTTACCTGTCAATTTGATTTAGGTTGCACAAAACAAAGTCGGTTGAATTGCAATCCAGCAGAACGTCCCAATGGAGTTCCTGTCATATTGCAATGGTTTTACTCTAATGTAGATTCAGAGCCTTCAGAGAGATGTGTGTTGTGACTCACACTGCACATATGCAAATAAAAAGGGGAAAAAACAACAACCATCCGTTCTTCCCCCAACCGAACATAATTGAAGGGTGACCTTCTGATCTATTATATCTGTTATACCGGTTTTGGCTGTCCATCAAAGCATCTCCTTCTCTCTCTCTCTTGTCATGTGTGGAAGGGTAATTATTTGTCGCTCCACTGTGAAAGACTGTACCACATTCTGGCTTATCTATTATTTGGTGCATTTTCCCAACAATTTGTCTCAGAGTTACATTTCTATGCTTTGCTACATTTGATCTGCTTCTATTTTGTTAAATAAAATGTGGTGGAGGTTGAGTGAAGTTACAGTGGGTATATTTTTTTTCTGTTTGTGAATTTAAAAATGTCCTATTTTATAAACCCATGTGTGATGTTCACATTTTGGATATGAAATTCTTAGTTATATGCAGTGCAATGCATTAAGGTGAACATAATGATCACTGGTCAGTGCAGTTTATAAGGTAGGCTTTTAAAAATTAAAGGCACTTTATGGTTTAAATGAATATATGGTCTTACAGGGAAAATATATTGAATGGATTCTGTCTAGCTCTCAAAAGGTGGATGTATGTGGGTCATTCCTGTTATGCAATTAATCTTTACATTGTAATGTGCTATACATATTTCTATAAATTGTTCTAGATTTCCAGAAGTATGTTCAGACTCTTAGAATCCTGTAACTCAAATAGCTGAGCATAGTGATATAGAAACACCAAGGTCATGAGTTTGATTTCTATGGAGTGCATGAATAGGTAATGTAAATGGTACCTTGAGTGCATTAATCGAATTTGACTTTAGTCTTTAGTCTGCTAAATGTTTGGAATAAGTATATATATTTTTTACTTGATTCTTTACAAATTGTTAAGAAACTGAATATGATGTTTGAATAGGATGCTTATTTTAGATAAGTAAAAGTTTGATGGTATGTGGGGATTTTAAACATGTTTTTTTTTTTTTATTATTATCATGCAATAAAATTGAACAAAATGGAAGACAAAACAGCAAACTATGTTTGTGTTGTTGTTAACAGATTACAATAGACTAACATGATTGCTAATATTGATTACTTATTTATTTATTTTATAAGAAAAACTAAAATCTATTAATTGTCTATTTTCAAGTCAAATTTCTTTTTTTTTTCTTTTTTTTAGCCAAATTTTGACATTAGAACTTGGGGCAGCATCTACACATACATGCCAAAATAGCATCTGCTCAGTGAAATGGTGTACAATTTATCAACTTAACTATGATGAAAGAAAACTACATGACTTTCTTCTTTAAAAATCTTTCAATTCATAATTTCTGCAGGATCTAAGGAGATATTTGATGGGGACATAAAATGCATATCAGGAATGAGCCACATGAGTTAAACCCATGGTGAAAGATTATATGTAATTTGAGGTACTTTAAGGTTTATTTAAGGTCTATGTGTTTAGAAAAACTGTTGTGCATGAGAACATTGAAACTGGCATGTCGGAGACAGTGTTGCAGTGTTGTTTTGCATATTTGTTTGATGTGAAATTTAGGTCATACTCTTAAGGCAACATTTTCATCATCTCTGTTTGGAAAAAAGACTCACTGAAACAAACCTAAAAGGGAAGATGTTCAAAGTCATTTTAAAGTTGTGTTTAGTATGTATGTTTTTTAAAGCCACAATGCTGATCTTTTTCTGGGTTCAAACTCAGTGTTACGAAGAGAATCAAAACCAAATCCATTTATTCCAGTTTAAATACTATAATTAAGCAAACATGTAGACTTACACATGTTTTTGTTTGTTTGTTTTTTACATGACTGCGGAAATGTCATAGATGCTGTCAAATGTGTTAAACCCAAAAGAATGGTACATTCAAAATGAAAATTTGCTAACTATGTAGACATACAAGACGTAGAAGAATTTGTTTCTTACTTGCTCAACAATAAATCCTCTGCAGTGAATGGGTACCGTCAGAATGAGAGTCCAAACAGCTGATAAAGACATCACAATATTCCACACCACTTAACATCAAACATCTTATTAACATCAAAAGGTTGTATATTTGTGTAAAATCAAATCCATCATAAGAGTTTTCACATAATATTGCTTTCTCCAGTGACAAAGTCCATCTCCTGTTGTCCTCTCACTTCAAAATCCCCTGACATATTTGTTTAGTGCCTGTCAATTCAGATTAGATGGGTTGTCATTGGAGAAAAGAACATTATGGACTTTTAACCAGAAACCAAGATTTAAGATGCCTTAAAACAAGATGTTATTTGATAGACTGGAGTGGTGTGGATTACTATGATACTTTTTTATCAGCTGTTTGGACTCTCATTCTGACGGCACCCATTCACTGCAGAGCATATATTGGTGAGCAAGTGATGCAATGCTATGTTTCTCTAAATGTGATAAAGAAACAAAACTTTTTTACAGCTTGAATGGCCTGAGGGTGAGTAATATTCAGCAAATATTCATATACCATTCCTTGAAATTCAAAACAATCAAAAAGGTCAAATCTAAGTTAATTATGATATCTGATATCTAATGTATTCAATCTAATATGATATCTAAATTTTCCCAGCTGTATCTACATCTGCACTGGAATTCTTGCAAATTCTGAAAAGATGAATCTGGCCGAGAATTACTCATAAAGATATTCACTGGGGTATGATCCTCAACACGGCTTGAATAGTGTTCTTGCCACGCTGGTTAATCAACACTAGTCCTCTTTGTTCTCTCGAGGGATAGCAGTTGGCTCGACAACGCTGGTCTCTGTGGTTTCACGATTTTCCCATCCTAACAAATTATTTCCCCTCACCTCCTGTGAGAACCTGGACCCCTAATTCCCCTGTGTCACCCATAATTTCCGTTCAGTCCTGTCGCACATCCTTCAACAGTTTCTGTGTTCCGTTCTCGTACTCTTTGTTCAATAGCAAGGGATCTTTATAGCCCCCTACCTTCACCTGAAAGAAATAATTGGTGCGTAATGTGTTGAATAAACGTGTTAAATCAAAGAAGCATGGCCTACATGCCAGTGCGGGGAATTTAGAACTCAAGGAGGTGCTGTGACGCTTTTTAGCCCTTCTTTAATTTTCAGAAACACACTTGGCAGCGGCCCAGAGGTAACTCGGTGCACGCTAGCACCGTTTCTGCTTCTGAGTTTTCGAATTAGCAAAGCTGGTCAAAGTTGGTGTCTCAAGTAGGCCAAGGTTGTTATACTGAAACCTGAAATTGTAGAACATCAAAGTCATATTAGCTTGCCATGCATTTATTACGATTGAACTAAAAATAGGGAAGGTTCTGTGCAATCTGTTTCTGTTTCCTTTTTTTTTTTTTTTTTTTGATGAGTGATTGGTGTGACTGTTTACTTTTTGTTTCAGATGACAGATCAAGCTGTTGTAGAGATTATACAGCAGACTAAAAAGTACTGTACGCCTTACAATGCTTGAAAATGTGTGAATGTTGCACAAGAAAACAAAATGTTAAACCAAGCATCACTTATTTGGAATATGGCACAAGCAAAAACAAAGCAAAACTTTTGAATAAATAAATGGCATTTTAAAATACATTTAAACAGAAAACATTCTTGGTGACCATTTGTAGCGAAAAACAAACAAACAAAAACATAAGAGCGTGTGTAAGGCTGGCCAGGGGGACTTGTGGCAAAAATGCCCCTGCACAAACATATTAAATCTATTATGTCTGTTGCTAACAAAGTGAATTGGAATGGACAGCGGCATTAAATGAAGATCTTCTCATGTTGCACCATATTTCATTTTGGGCGCATGTATAGTGTTGCACATTTCAACCAATCACACACAATTCTGTTGAGTTTAGGAATGCAATGGCCAATTAGAGGAGTTCAGATGAGTCACATCCGAATCTCAGTTTTGTTAAGCGCGTGCGCGCACGCTTGTGAATTCTCTCATAAACATCAAAGCGAAGAAGTAAGTACATTGTAAGAAAGATATTCATTTCACAGTGTATATACCTTCAGTGATTATAAGTATAGTAGTTTGTGTGCGCTCGCGCGTGTATGCATGCATACTTTAACCTCGCGACTGAAAAAAGTTTTTGATAGCATCAATGTATTCGCTGTTTGAAAAACCGTGGAAAGAAAACGTTATGCAATTCTCAATTTCTAACGTTTCTGTTACATTTCTATCGCGTTAAATTCAAACTCAGTCCCACTAAACATTTAAAGAGGGGTTTATTATGTTTAATGTTATGTTTATGTTACATTTGGCTGCTTTTAGCCTTACCCTGGAGCTGCTTCACTCTTCATATGCTTTACCAACCCCAATTTTTTCAAAGGTATGGTATATGTTTTATATATACATATTTCTTTTTATTTTATTTTATCTGTATTCTGCGATTTCTAACCTGTTTTTGTTTCGTTTTGTTTTGTTTTGTTTCCACCCACGAGGGACTGTCCATGAATCTCATGTCACAGAAGGTATCCAGGAATCTGCTTTAAGAAAGAATAGCTGATCCAAGGCCGCTCTGCAGCACTCGGACAGACAGATGGTGAATCAGACTGTGACAAACTCATGCGCTGCTCCGAGGTGCGTTTGTTCCCTTTCTGCTCAGATTGAAGGCCCTGCTGATTGATTTGTGCTGTTTTCCCCCTTTCCCATCCTAAGCTCTAATGGGATTTAAGGGATTTGGGTTTGCTCCTTGATGGCCAATGGATCAATAAATTGTTCAGCAAGGGCAAATTGATTGCTTCTTCTGAATCATGCTGCTTCTAAAAATATCTGAAGGTATTGTGCTTTCTTAGGGCTTCATTTATGATGGTCATACAGAAAATCATACCTAACCTTTGTGCTCTAGCATTCTGGTAGACATGATGTAAAGATGCTTTTATTCTGAAGGTCTATGCTTATATTGATTTGTTTGTTTGGCTTTTAGATGCATTATTTGTGAGTGGCCGATACTCACATCTGTGCCTGAGCATTTTGGGAGTTTTTGTTATTCTCTGCACACTCCTCTCGCAATTAAGCCCCGTTCTCTTCCCTGAGTCACCGACCCGGTCCTCTCAAGGACGTTCCTGTCTCTGAAATCTTCGAGATGCACCATTTTGTTTTGCGGTGAATGTCAGAATCATTACTGCCTGCTGCTTTTTTTGAGGTTTCACCTCAAGGAGTACTGCTGTGAGTTGCTGTCTGCGAAAAGAAGCATCCTTTTTTTCACTGAAGCGAATCACAGATTCTGTGTGAGAGTGAGGAATTACAGAGTCACTAGCTGAGCGGCTGAAGGTGTGGGTTATTAATGAAAGAGCTGTATGTGAAGATCATAGTAGGGCAGATCATTATGTGGAGACTCATTTATGATGTTGGCACTGCTGCTGTTTAAGGTGCTTAGGTTTATATAGTAGGCTAGAGGTCACAGCTCTTGGGACTTGACAAGATGAAGCCGTAAAGATGAGGTAAACGTACCCTAATTGCAGAAACAACTAGAGTTTTACGTTTTTTGGATGATTTTGTGCGTATTTACCTATGCAAAACCTATGCTATTCTAGTGGGTTGTCAGGGTGTTGCTTTGCGGATCCTAAATATTATTTTAAATTAAATTTGGCACATTGCTAATCATTTGCATGGGTGTAATATAGGTATGTGGCTGTTGGACAATTTTTTTTTTGGTAGATTGTTGTTAATATTTAGTCTACCATGTCTAAAACACAAGCGGGACCACGCAGACAAAACATACAACATAATATAAGTATTGTATATTAGTATTAGCACGTAATAGACAACATAATATACGTAGTTAGTATCATTCATATCATATTTGCATGATGATGTGTGGAAGATAGTATCAACCATTGAACAGGTATACATGCACAGCATTTTCTGCTTAACGTGCAGATCTGGTTAAGACTTTATTTTAAAACAAACAAATAAACACGGCAGTTTTACCTTTATATACACACTTTTTATGTTATAAGTATTATTGAAAATATATATATTTTTTGTTTAAGTCTCTCTGTTTAGCAAGATGTCTTAATTTTAATACAGCAATGCAGTAAAAACAGTAATAATGTGAAATATTACTGTAAATACTAATATTTCTAGAGAAATTATTATATGATTTGATCATTTATATATATATATATATATAGGCTATATATATATATATGTAACATTATACATGTCTTTATTGTCAGTTTAATGCATTTATGCTAAATAGAAGTATTCATTTTTTTCAAGTAATGTCATTAAACCCACACATTTAATTTAATTTGATCTTTTTTATATGCATGTTCATTAAAATAATATGCTTGCTATTGTGATTTATGGTTACATTTCATACATTTTAGACATTTGATTATTAGTAATTTGATAAAATAATGGTTATTTAATTCATGTTATCAACAATAATACACAGACAATCAAAATCAATTACAAAAAAATGTAGGTCAACTTTGTAAAATGATAATGGGGAAAATGTGTTTTGTTCTGTAACTTAACTTTTTACAGCTAAACAAATGAATACAGACACATTTGAATTCCTATAGACCGGAATATTGGATTAGTTTAGTTATGCTATGTTGATGTATTTAGTCAAATATGACCAAATTCTAATATAAGAATGTTCTTGTGCATACAAAGATCGAGTACAGGCTCACTGCCGTTAACTAGAAATAAATAAAAAAATGTCTAGTTCTTCTGACTTTAGCTCGACGTGAGAGGTTCCTATGGTTTGTGTATCTCAAACAAGGCCACAGCTGGTACGGTGTACATCTGTGATGATGTGCCTAGTTGCACTTTCAGCCACAGTAGGTCTAATTTCAGCTACAGCCTCTGACCATGAAAGAAGAATTTTTTTTGTTCAGTTGTTTTTGTTTTTATCATTCAGATGCTGTGTGTTTGACCAGAGGCTGAGGACGCAGTCACGTCGCGCTGCTCTGATTGCTGAAAACTCAGGTTTCTGATTGCTATATTTGTGCCAGTTCTTCTTCGTCAGTTTGGCAGTAGAAGCTCATTGGAAAAAACTAAGTATAATAATAATAATAATAATAATGTTTTTTTATTAGCTTATTATTATTATTATTATTATTAGTAGTAGTAGTAGTAGTAGTATTATAGTAATTATTATTAGTATAATAATAATAATAATACATTGTTTTGTTAAATATTAATAATAATAATAAAATGTAATTATGACAAAGGTCTATGCATCATGCTGGTTTGTGGGCTTTCATTGTCTTTAATTCATGAATGAAATAACATGTTAATTATTATTATTATTATTTTTAAAACATTTTCAAGTGACTAATAATAATAATAATAATAATAAAAATGATAATAATAATAATAATAACAATACTTCTAGTAGTAATACTTTATCCTATAATGTTTATGTAAAGTTGTTTTGTGAACTAAATTATGAACTCTGTCTCCATCTTTTTTGCGCTGCTTAATCGTTAAGCTACGTTTCCCAATTAAAATATTTAAACATCTTTTTAAACAAGACACATCAGTTTGAGAGCAGAAACTCATCTCAAAAAATCTCAACATGTAATGTATTCACAAAAAATAATTATTATTTTTTTTTTAATTCAGGAACCGAAGACATTGCAAAAGCCCAGAAACCAGCATGGGGTGGTGGTGGGGGGGGTTGTAGGGGGGCGTCGTGGATCCCCTATGGCGGGCTGACAAAGACGGAGCGCCAGACTTCTGCTGACTGTCATTTCTCAGCCTGTGGAGGTAATCCAAGATCCATCATCGAGATGCTTTGATGTGATGCTGATTGATGAGTACAGCACGATACGACACACCGAGGACTTGCCCGCAGATGCTGTGGGCTTTTGACCGAAAGTCCCAAGTCACTCTGTCAAGAAGTGATCCATCCATAGGGACTTTCAGCCGGCACTCTACCTAAATGAAATTCAGTTTGAAAGTGATAGGGGCCTGTGCAATTGGATTTCGGTCTAGGGAATGATGGTAGACGATACAGTGAGAAAAGAAAGGCCAGAATGAGGGAATAAAGCAAAGCTGGGAGATGATGGGGAAGCGTAAGGAGATGGAGCTCAATTTAGCATGCAAGGTTTTCCACCTCCTCCATCTGCACTCGGCATGACTACGGTGGACTCCTCTCCTCGCCTGGGTTCTCCCACGGGTTTAATTTATGGTGCCGGCCGAGCAGTATCACGTATTTGAGCCTGACAGCCCACGCGCTGCTGGCCAGTCTGCCTTCTGTCTATCATCTCTCGCATCGTCACCATCATGCACCTCCGCATCTCGTCTTCGGCCCCAGAGCACTTCTCGTGAGTTCTGCTCCTGCTGCATCCGCTCAATATCATACCGGAGAAATATTATTCGACATTTGTCTGTGATATCCATTCGAGAAGATGAAGAGACAGCATTTTTGCTTTGAAAACCATGAGATGCGAGCAATGGAATGGGTAAAAAATGTTAGAAGATTTGCGAGAAGACATCTCTTTTAAAGAAGTTCTTAAAGGTGCCATAGAATGCATGGAGAGAATATTTTAAATTGTTCTCTGATATATACATAGAAGGTATGTAGCTTAGGTAAGGGGAAAAAATGCCCAGAA
>JAUMHQ010000044.1:15827018-15842307 GCA_032361165.1 Enteromius paludinosus | reverse complement strand
CGAAACCGAACCGTTACCGTGGCCAGAAAACCGTGATACAAACCGAACCGTGGGCTCACTGTACCATTGCATCCCTAGTACCTAGGTAACCGGTATGTACTGAAATGAATCAAAACTCGGATTTCGGTGCCGTGCCTGAACGAAAAACCCAACAAATCTATGGCATTAATAAGCGAGCGTACCACTGATGCTGGCGCGTGCGGTAAATCATTTCCGATCTACATGCAAAGAAACAGGAGCCCAAGAGGTCATTTCAAACCCGTGCGCGCATGATTGGTCATCTGCGCACGATTATTCTTGTGCTCGATCTTCTCTCACCTGCTTGTGCGAACATGTTTAGATTTGTCAGTCGTGCGGCTGGGCTTGCTGTTTTTGTTGTGATCTCAAATGTCATTGGTTATTCCCCTTTTCCCGGAAGTCAGTATTGGATGCCTGTTATAAGATTCATTCACTTGACTTTGTTGCAAAAATAGTAGTATACTGGTGATGTAAATTATTGTTAACATTATTACAAATATGTTTTCGTGTGTATATATATCACTACACGCACTACACTATACACTTCTATACACTTGCTTGAATATTTAACTACAATGCTAAAATTTGTATCATTCTTTTGGCCTGTCTAATTGCTAAGATACAGATTTCTAAATTGTTCAAATATTTAAGCATCCTTAAAACAAAATGCATGTACTTGAAAAGCAGCAGTGCATAAAACATTTAGACTTGTTTTCATAGAAGTTTGTATGAGTGTGTTTTGTCTTACAGGTTTTTCACTTATTCAGCTATAAACAAGAAAAAAACCACTAAAAGAAAATCTATGAAAATATGAATTATTATTTTATATGCCATTCTGCTCTTTAGCTAGTTACTTATAAGTAAGTATTTGCTTTAGATATTTTTTACAGAAAAAATAAGTACTTGTTAAATACTTTAAATGATTTCTTGCAGTGTAATTGAACTCGAGAGGAAAAAAATGCTACTGGTTGAATCTCACGAAACATCAAAAATCAAAAGGGAAGATTAATTCTTTATACTATACTGAGCCCTTTTAGGACTTTTGAACATTATTTTCATGACTGTTAAACTCATTATCCTCCAATTCTCATTACTGTAATGCAGAGTAATCTTGATAATGATATTACATCATTTGTAGGACTTAAACATCATGGTGCTTTTTTTTTTCTCTTTAACTACTTTAAGATAATTTAAATAATAAAGAAACCAAATTATATTACATTAATGAGATTCTAATGAGAATCACCATTGAGAATAATGATAATAAGAACATAAAGAAAATGTCTGGAAGCATTACAATAATGAGAATTTGAGGGCGAATGTGCATAATTGTAATGAAAATAATGCCAAACATCTTACACTGGCACTAATGATATAGCCTTTATTTTTGCAAAGGCGAATGTTATTTATACGTTTCTTACAATACTTTTAATCTCGAGGTGAAAAGTGTCACCTGGACATACACAGTTTGATTGAGGGTAGTACGGTAAGGTGGGCGGTGAAAATGTTCCAGGTCTGCAGGTATAAGGCAAAATGCCACCGGCACTTGGCAGAGCTGTAGATATGATCAACCATGACAGTAACCGCACTGGAGGGACAGAGTCATGTTTTAATGGAAATCATTCCCCCATCACTGTTTGTTGAACCCCGGGCCCGATGGACCCACGCAGGATAGGTTTAGACAGAGCAATGATTATCCATGAGAATCCTTTAATGGATGGGTCTGGCATTAGGCAGAGTGCTTCACCCAAATGGAACTTTTTATAGGGCCACTTAAAATACACAAAAGAATAGCTTCAGTCTTGAAATTCTCAGGTAAGCCCCATTCTTCCAAGTTTTCCCCACTCAGAATGTCTCCTGACGCGTTTTGTTGATGTGACAAGAAAAAGGGTGAAAACACATCGCTTGTCATCGTGCTTTTTTTTTTTTTCTGTACATGATGTAAGAGATTGCTTGAAAGGCTGTACCAAGTCCAACGCAAGTCCCTCAACTTGTAAAAGCTGAACAAATGCCCAGCGCTCTTGATGTGAAACCCTGGAAATCTCACTGCATGTGTGGGAGAGACAAGCCAGTGAAGGTTAACCTGATTCTTCCATAGTTTAGAAAGCGGGTGAGTGGGCGAGTAAGGACAGGAGAGGACGTTTTTTGGGGGTGGCGGGTATCATAGCAAAGTCAAATGCATTGCATCAAAAAAAAAAAAATATATATGTATATTTATATAAGGCAATGTAATGTGATTTTTCATGCTGCAATTTGAACATGTTTTGTTTAAGCATGTGTTTGCTGGAGTTAACTTAACATTTTGCTCTCTGAGCTATACAGAGAAACTCAATAAGGCAAGGCATCTTGTTTTCAGTGCCGTTCAATAGTCTAAATCTTTTAAATCCTACATTTATATGAACTTTTGGCGAAGCCTTTTTCCTCAAACAAACTGATAGGAAAGTGACAAAAAAACCTCTCTAGAGAACACAGAGTACTTTCCTCTTTAATTTACTTCAAATCTTTAGGTTTATACCCTTCGCTGTCAACGTGGTTCCCGTGAGAGCTCAGGGTGAATAAGATGATTTAATTGAATTAGTGTTAAAGGGATAGATATTTTGAATAATGTTGGTAACTATCATATTATTTTTATTTAATTATTTGACCATAGAAGTCAATGGGACCACAAAATGAAAGGAAAGTAGCACAGGTTTGTATGGATTTTTTTTCTGAATAAAATAAAATAAAATAAAAATATGTGTTTATATTTCCCAACTGTGACTTTTCTCTGAGTTGTGAGCTTTTTATCGAACAAATCTGACTTTTTTTATCGCAATTCTGTTTACAGTATACTTTTTTTTTGTTATAAAAAGAATGTCTCCATTGTGAGACAAATCTGGCATCTGAGAAAACAGAATTGTGACATAAAAAGTCATAATTAGTGAGTCATTAATCATTGTATACAAATTTGCATCTCACAAATCTGAATGATTTTTTTCTCAAAACTTCAAAGAAATACTGTAAATTGTGGGATAAAATAGCAAACACATTACAGGTATGAAGAAATATTCATGTAATTCATGTCTCCAACATTTTTTAAAAGTTATGCACCCTAAAAATGTCTTTGATAGATATGTATTTGTTAAAAATTGCAAACATTAGATGAGTCTAAAAGACCTGTCAGATGCAGTCACATTATTTACTTGTGTTTCTTCCCAGTGTAATTGGGATAAATACAATATTGCTTTTGTTTTTATAAAACGACCATGGGAGTCAGATTAATTCAATTTAGAGTCACCGTGGTGCAAGGATTTAACAAGAAAGTTAAGAGTAACATAAGAGGATTCTGCTGGCTTAAAGCTTTTTCATCGCATTAGATGTGTATAAATAAAAATATGTCATTTAAGGGACTGAGACTTGAGTTAGAAATGACTAAGGCCCAGCAGAGTTTAATCTCAAAAATCAGGGATTTGCTAGCGAGCTTTCACTGTTGACTGTCACTAGAAGACAGCGTGTAACTGCTTTCAGCCTCTGCACCTGCAGGGATCATGTTAACCTGACAGAGCACCTGCTGCCGTCTATACGTATTTATTCAAATTAATTTCATAAATACAAATATAAAGCAACATTTGAACTGGAATAGACCCATAGTTCCTTAGAACCTTAGTTTTCATTGCACAATATACTTTTTTTTTGCTCAAAAAATACAGTAAAAAAGTTATATATATATATAATAAAAAATAACTAATATAACATTTTTTAAATGACTGTTTTTATTTTTACTATATTTTGTTTATTTATTTGTTGGTTGGTAAGCATTCTACCTGTATCTGTTCAATGCATACTTGCTAATTAAAATGATTATTATTAGTAATATAACTGACCTCCAAAAAACACTGGACGTTAACATTTGAAGGATGAAAGACATTCCTGTTCAATTGTCACAGTGTGTCATAAAAAAAGATGGCAAGATCAAAATGATGGCAGATGCAAGTATACTATTCAAAAACATGCTATTTTCATATTCAGTTTCCAATCATTGTGCAAAGCCTACATTGACAGCATTGTATATAAACATCATCAAAGAACGAACATAACCTCTAGAAACTTATTTGAGTTGCTATTTGAGTTCAGATGCTATTTATAGACAGCAGTGGTATCATGTGAACACTCTCAAAATGAACCTTAAATAAAAACACAAATAGCATTTAAAAACTTTTATTTACATTGAATTATATGGAACTGTGTACTGTATGTATGCAACTATTTATTTACTCATTTATCTATCTTTTTTTCCAAATTTATATGTTCCTAATTCTCTCTCTCTCTCTGAGCTTACTGCAAGGTATTGTGATATTTTCTTTTCCTTAAAGGATGTCTGTGATTTCCTCTGATTTTGACCTAATGATCCATGAATGAGCTAAATGATCTCAGAAGGCAGCATCATTTCACTAACTAGCATTTGATACAGTCTTTTCTTAGGGAGCGTGGCTCTAAAGTGCCCCAAAAAAAAAAAAAATCAACCTAGGTAGGCAACACACAAAGGTTTCAAATAAAACCTTGAACTATTGAACTGCCTTAGAAAAATACTACTTTCCCAGGAACCATATGTTGGGGTGAAAGCATGAAGACCCGTCCAAATCCACGTTGACTAAAACATCTCAGTCTGGTGCATTTTTATAACCTTTGCTGCTTCTGATGTCCAGCAATCCTGTCCCAGAATTTTGTACAGATTTGTTTTTCACATACACTTTTGGATGTGATGTGCAGTCTGGCGTACACATATTCCGCTTGACACTGCCGCTGCACTACAAAAGAAAGCAATCCAAATACACTGTTCATTTTTTGTTTTTATTTTTTTTATATCTATTATAGACTTGCAGTACATATCTGAATAAAAAAAACAAAACAAAAAAACACTACGGTAATTTATAATAAATACTGTAGTGTTTTTAACTATACTATTGTATAGTAAAGTACTTGAATTAATTTGATGTTGTATTAATATAGCTATAACTATAGTGAACAAAGTACTGTATTAAGTTTAGTTTAGTTGTAACTAAGACAGCAAGCCCCGACCCACGACTGATAAAAAAACAGTGTTTGCACGAGCAGACGAGAGAAGATCAGGCAGGAATGATCGCGAGTGCTTGAGTTGTGCGCGGATGACATATCAAGCAAGCGTGAGGGTTTGAAATGAGCTCGCGGGCTCCGTTTCTTCGCATGTACAGCTGTTTTTTTCTCGCGGAAATGATTTACCGCGCTCGCTAGCATCAGTTGTGCGCTTGCTTATTAATGCCATGGATTTGCCGCCATAAATGAAGCGTGTTTTTCGCGAGCTGGTTGCTGCTGCGGCGGGGCGGAGGATTGCGATGCCGGCTCAGCATCGTGATGTCTATCGGCCATCGGCCCAACCCTAGTAGCATTCATAAAATATATAATATATACAGTATACTATACTTTACTACATACGGTTCAAAAACTATCCACCATAAATGACTGTAGTATTTTTTTAATCATTGCAGTCATTGGAAATTCATTTCTTGAGCTTGCTTTAGAAATGTGGTAGCTTGGAAGCATCATTCAGAGAGAAACGCTGTCCTTTAAAGTTTTCGACCATCTGGGCAGCGAGGCATTGAGGCAGCTGCCTTCATTTTGGGACTGTGCCGTACGTACATGACAGCTTTGTGGATTGCACACTGGCCTGTCTCGATGGTGAATTTAGGTGTAGAGAAGCAAAGAAACATGCCTTTTCATGTGGATCAGTACGCCTGTGTTCCTCACTCAGTAATAGCTTCTGGTGAGAGCGTCTAACCCCAAATCTCATCAGCGCTGCATCCAGCTGCCACCTGTAAATAGCAGTGCAAGCATTAGTTGCTATGGATATGGCCATCTGCAGGGCAAATAAATTATGCAGTGTAATGTTGGCATGCTGACAATACTGCAGCAAACTGTTGCTGAGCTGCGCTCAGCTATGTGCTTACACACGTACTGTATGTAGTCTTTCCTCTCTCCTGATCGCTCCTTCTCACTGATCAACACATACAAACACATGCTGAAAGAGTCATTGGCTATGGTCCGAATGCAATACTAGCTTTTCATTTAGCAGTAATTATAATAGCAATTAAGTCAACCTGAACCGCTTAATACACAGACACTATTCAGAATTTGTGTCTTGTTGATTTATTTTTTATTGCCATTTATCAAGACTGATATTGCCGTATACTATATGTTACCTACTGTATAAGGCCATATGCAATTTTTCCTGAGTAGCTAAAGATCGATTTATATAGAATCATCATAGTAAAATGTGTGTGTGTGATTATTTTAATGATATCTGCAATATATGATGAATTTTTTTTCAGTCCTGTGTTTAGTATTTAAAATAAAGCCAGTGAAAAATGTGGCATCTTAACGTTTGCATATTGTGATTGGTCTTGTCTTCCTTGCAAATATTAACTATTTATAGCCTGATTTACATTGCACAGTGACTGTTTTGCATTTTGTGTTCAGCCGACTGAAAATAAGACACATGCAACAAAGAAACTCTGACATTGCATTTCCTTTAAACCTCAACCTAAACTCCCCAACCTTCGAAGTCTAAAAATAGAGTGTGAAACAGAGAGCATTATGCAATGATAAATGTTTTAAATGGTAGCATGCTTTAATGTTGTCACATGACCTCATCACATGCATGCCTGATTCAGTAAGTGGCGTTTAGTTATCGTCTTGGAAAGAAATAAAAGAAAATGGTTGTGGATCTTTTTCAAAATCATTTTGTGCTAAAACGTCTAAACTTTTCAATCAAATAATGCGCCAAGGAAAGTGTTTAGAAAAATATGAGCTGATATTGCTTCTAGTTCAGTGGTTTAACTGGAAACAGAAGGTCAAATCAAACATTGTCCATGGTGGGATAAAGTTTTGCACACTGCAAATTTGCTTTTGCAAGTTTGAGTTTTGTAGAACAGCTCATGCGTCTAAACGATACTAAATGAGAAATGCTTGCTCGCTAACTGCATACAAACTAAACCGTACAGTCGATATCAGTTAACTTCCACAGTGATGGCTGAATCGAGGCGCCTCCGACTTGCAAAGTCTAGTCTAAAAGACAATCACATCATTGCGTTCTCATAAATGCAATCATTCCCACATGACTTGAAAGCTGCAATATGATAGTATGTTGTTGCAGACACAGCCATTGATCTCACTGTCAAATAAATAAATAAGCTATCCCATAATACACCAGCCCTTGCCCTCTTGCCAGATAAATCCTGCAATTAAGAGTTTTAGAGAGATGCATGGGTACATAAAGAGCAAGAATTCATTATAATGGCTCGCTGGTGGAGACTTGATCAGGTTTTGAAGACTCTAATTGTTCAAAGAATGTGTGTAAAGCAAAGCTCAAAGCCAAAAGGATGGTGAGGTACATCATTAGCGTCAAATCTGGCAAAATGAGGACTGCGGTTTCCTAGTAAGTCCTGAGTTTAAGGTTCATTAAAATGGTTTCCTACATTCCTTCCCGGTTCCTGTCATATTTGCCTCCTGATGGTTTCACCACAATGTTTCCACGAGGTTTTAATACATATAAAGAAATGTGGACCTCTCAAATGACTTGGACTCTTGTGTCATATATAGCTAATGCTGTTCTCCTCCATGGCACCAGTAAATTTAAGGGGCTGCTAATGTGTTTCTAAGAGATTGTTAGCAAAATGTATGTGGATTAATTCCAAAAACATGATGTTTTTCACTTGCCAGATGTTTTTATTTGCAATTCCTCAACATTGAAAATGTGCATGTTAGATTTCCAAACTGAAAACTGAAAAATAATATCCTCCTCCATTCCCAAAGCAGTTTGCTTCATCTAGCAGGAGGAGCTCTGCAGCTACAGGCGAGAGAATGAAGCCCAGACAGGAAATTCATTCCACCCACCAGGACCCATCCGATCAGCCAATTTATGTGACACAAGTTTTGCATGTCAACTTGTTTTAAGTTTTAACAACTTCTCCACCATGCAATTACGGATTCATTTGGCAAATAAAAAATTGTGTAAAAGTGTAAAAAAAACGACAACAACAACACATTACACTTTCTTTTCATTTTTTCCTCTGATAATTAATGGCCAGTAAAAGTGAAGTGCATTATTGTAAGTCTTTTATACAAAATAATTTGTTCACAGCATTCTGTGAATGGTTGAATGCAGCAGATACAGTATGTATTCCGTGAGATATACATTGGCAATGTTTTAAGGTACTTTTTTGTATGGATTTTTAGATGTTATATACAAAATTGCTTAATGTAAATGCTTACATTTGTAAGTGGGTGTTCACAAGGTACAAGTTGGTGTCCCAATATCCCTTTTAAAGTAGGAAAACATACAACTAATTTAATAAACTTAAATAATCAAGTAGATAAAAGAAGAAGAAAACGACAATCAAACCAATGAAGAAATAAATATTCATTTATTTAAACTGGTCTCCTACAAATTAAAAGCATTCCTAATTAAATAAAAAGTCATTTCAGATTCTGTTAACAGTAGGTTCCCTTATGGAAAATGGCCAAAGTTTTTATTTATTTTTTTATTTTTGCTTTAGTGCAATTTATATCCATGAAAAATAACCTGGTTAGGATAAAGCTTCAGCTATATATTTTTCAAATAAAATATACGAGTACAATATTCTAATATGCCTAGCTTTAATTTTGTACTTCAGTGTACAAGAGAGGGAAAGACAATGCAATATCCCTTCCCTTTGATGTAGTTATGGACTGGCTAAAAATATATTCTAATATGTTTTCCTGACAATTGACAATTTTCCTGTGTTTATGTGCAAATATATAGCTTTGAGATTATTCAATGCCAGCCATTTGCCCACACACATCTAGTGCAGGTTAGCCGGTGGGGTTAAGAGGTCTGTGCAGAGAAAAGGAAGGGTATCTGTGAGAGTTATAAAACACGGTATCTCCAAAAAAAAGAAAAAAAAAGAATGAAAGATAAAGCAAAGAAATAGACTGAAAAAAAAGAAACCAAGAGAGACATTGCCCCAAGCAATGAAATATATGGACAAGGCAGTCTGGCCTTTATAAGGATGCATCTGGACCAAATAAACACCAGGATGTTTTGGGAGCGAAGCAAATTCAATTTACTTTTCTCAAAATCCCTCTCACAACACAGATGCTGAGAAGGAGAAAGAACAACTCATAACTGGCTTAATAATGATCTGCTCTGCTTCAGGACAAAAAAGAAAAAGCAAACTCAAAGATTTCCAGGTGCACACAAAAAACAAAAAACAATGCATTCTCTCGTAATGGGATAGTAGATCACCTATGCTGACACATATTATGTAACTCGCACTTGAAACTTTAGTAATGCATTTAGGAACTCAGCAAAAAAATTACTTTCAGAGCTGCTGTGTTTCTTCAGCGATGGCCACTTTGGTCATGTGGACTTTTGGGGGGTGGGGTGGGAAGGTCCCTTTTGCACACCTTCACTAACAATGTCCAACAGTGAACAGTCATACCTCATCTCAACTGTATATATTTTGCTTAAAATTATGCTTCAACTGAGAGACAGTTGCAATTTGTGTAAAATTATATTTTTAAGTACTATTACTTAAAGTAATAGTTCACCCAAAGACGTAATTTTGCTGAAAATTTACCTGCCTTCATATCACCCAGAAAATATTTTGCTTTCTTTAGAACTGATCTGGAGAAATGTATCACTTGCTCAGCAATGGATCCTTTGCAGTGAATGGGTGCCGTCAGAATGAGAGTCCAAACAGCTGATAAAAACATCACAATAATCCGCAAGTAGTCCATCATTTCATGTGTTGTGTTGTGAAGTGAAAAACTGCATATGTAAGAAACAAATCCATAATTTAAACAATGCATAACTGCTAATGCTTCTTCAGTCCTTAGTTTTTTTCTCACATTAAAATCCACTGACACATTAGTTTTGAACTGATTTAGACTGTTTTTGCTTGTAAATGGTGCTTGATCTGTGCATATTTCACTCCGAATTCAGATGTGACAACTTTTTCATTTTAGTGGGGAAAATGGTTTGAAGTTTTGAAGTTATGGTTTTGAATTTACATGTGGCTTTTCGCTGCACAAAACATTAATAGACTGGAGTGATGTGGATAACTTGTGGATTATTGTCATGTGTTTACAAGCAGTTTGGACTCTCATTCTGACAGCACCCATTCACTACAGAGGATCCATTGGTGAGCAAGTGATGTGATGTGAAATTTCTAGGGAAAAAAATCAAAGATCTACATTTTGCCTGACCTGACAGAGAGTAAATTACATTTTGTTGTTTAAACTACTAGTTTAATTTAAAACATTGCTTGAAATAATTCCCTATGAGTTGCAAATTATTACTTGCACAACCTTGTGAGACTGAAGTTCTGAGATGACTTTCGGTCTACAAATCCAATCCTACTTTGATCAGTAAGAAAACATCTCCTGTGATTCAGCCATTGATAAGCCTTCAGCAGCAATTCACATTTTTGCTGCATCTTCATCAAAAGCTAACTCTTTTGCTTGTTGACAGATGGCGTGTCTACCAGTAGGAGCTAACAGGGCCATGCTAACTGATACCTTGACTCCTTGAGTTTCACTCCACGTCGATCCTTACACGTTAGACTCCCTCAGACATCATCTAAAGTGAGATGAATATGCCATTCATACAGTATCTGGTTCATGATCTTGTTCTAATAGTACGCGATGCATTTTGCATTACCCCTTTCCACACTCTGGTTTTGTAGTACCATGACCTGATGCGTAATTTATGCTCTTACATTCTTCATAACCAAAACAAATTTACATATCTTGCAAACCCATCACTAATATTAATCATCACACACAGTAGTAGGGGCATCCACCAAATGCTGTTGACCTGTAAGGAGGGCTGCATTTCTACACAGAGAACCAAACACCATGTTGCGTAATGCACCTTATTAATTTTACAACTGTCCACAAACGCTTTTTGTTATTTCATACACTTACTGTATGAAACAATTACATCTCATAGTTTATGACTCCTTATACTAAGTGGGTGTCATCCCAAGACCTATATTTAAGTATGTTGTGTTGGAGAATGGTGAGTGCCATTTACTGAGATGAGTTTAAATATTCACAATCAAAAGGTTAGAATGATGGTCACAATTTCACTTCAGTCTGGAAGGCAAAGCAGTAAACAAGTTGGACCAGTTCCTACAGCGATGTTGTGCACATTTAAAGGGATAGTTCACTCAAAAGTGAATCAATAAAAAGTCAGTAATTACTCTCCCTCATGCCTCATGTCATTCCAAACTTGTAAGACCTTCATCTTCAGAACACAAATTAAGATGTTTTAAATTTAATTTGTGATCAAGGATACTTACACATTCAACGCCCCGAATCATAAACACTGTCAGAGTAGTCTATGTGTCATCAGATTTTCTTTTATTATGTTGTGAACAACAGAGAATAGTTTATGTATATATATATATATATATATATATATATATATCAAAAGAAAAACTGATTCAACATTTTTGGAGGTACGTTCATGAGAGTGCCATTCATTCTTCATATTGCCCTTTCCATTAAATATTGCTGTATTTATTTTCAGAAAAAAAAAAAAATTAATTTTCTTATTCATATGCATCACTAAAACACTGCAAACAAATAAATAAATAAATGGAAAAATGGGAAAACAAGTGTTTCCGAGGAACATTCAAATGTCACAATTAACTACATTAAGGTTTTACCCTTAAATTAAGATAATGCAATTTATTCTTTTTTTTTATTTTTCCTGAAAAAAAAAAAAAAGAAGTAGAAATTAAATGTTTTCATATGGCAACTGTGTACCATGGATAGTTAAGTATATTGTGTGTGTGTGTGTGTGTGTGTGTGTGTGTGTGTGTGTGTTTAAAAAAAAAAAAAAAAAAACAACCGCTATGTTTAGGCCTTTTTCCCTCCCAGAATTCTTATCAGCTCATTTGTTCTATTTAATGATCATTTAAACATATATGCTAAAGAGATAAAGCCAAGAGCAATACAAGCTACAATTTCCATTTTAAACAGCTTTTGGCCTAACCTAAATTTAATCAGTTTCTATTTCTGCAGTTCCCACCAGGTAACCACGTCCATGCTAAAATCTCATTGGATCGAAGTACCGCTCCTCATTATTTCTGAAGCATAACCCCCGCACATATTGAAATCTACGAGGTAGCCCCGCCCAGAATAGCATATAATAAGACCGAGGCACCTCCTTCTAATAAATATGAATAATCAAATATGGTCAAGGAGATTTTAAAACTTCCAAAAACAAATATGGCATTCTAGGAGCATCAGGGAGTGAAATAAGGTAGACCTTGTTTTCCGCTGTGCAAAATCTCACATGAGAAGAGATGTTTTGTTCTAATGGGCTGTTATTGTGTTATTCTTGGCGGCCTGTTGTCAGGCAGATTATAGTGTTGTCTGCTTTTAGGGTTAATCTTATCATAGTGCTCCTGGTGTTTTAAGTTCTGTATAGGCCACATTTGACAGTAACAATAGATTTACATGCAATATCAATTACAATGCCAGAGGAGCAACAAAACACCAGCGACAATTGGATCCTATGGAACGTTACTGGCTTTGTAAGAAAACCTACTGTACTGTATATGTAGCCACTGAACATTCCTCCTTTTAATATTTTTGTTTATTTTTCTACTATCAGCTCTGCATTTTTGCCATACTCGTTCTGTTTTTAAATGTGGGGCGGTGTGCTTGCATAAGACGTTGTTATTTTTCGGAGTAAATAATCAGTGAGCCTAAAACAGCATACGGAGCAGCGGCCAGGGCCTGGAGCACATCTCCAGTTCACCAACTGCTCCAGCAGTTCCTCAATCCTCTCCTAAGTATGTCACTGGTTGTTGCCTTCACCCACATACTACGGTATTTCTGCACTACAGCAGAGGACCTGCTTTAGAGTCTTTCCAATTAGACTTGAATTTTAATGTGTTTAGCGTGTAGCTCTTGGGGATTTAGTCGTTTTTGTGATTGTTCCCTGAGGACAGTGTTATTGCTGAGAAGCTGCTCTCTCGGTTTTCATTTATGGTTCATTTAAAGTCAACATGAAATCAACATCGACCCTATTTACTTTCTTATGCACATTTTTTGATCTTATGAATTAGTCATTTGTCTTCCCAATCTCTCATCAAAATGTAATTACTTCCGCTGTCTCTAAAATAGCTTTACTTTCAGATGTCACCAAGAAGTCTAATTTTTCAACCCGACCTGAAAATGAGGTGCAGATTTTATTTGAATTAATATGATGCGTACAAATTGTATGAAAACACAATAATAACTACACAGTATGAATGATTAGTTAAGCATTAGTAAGCATGTATTTCATCATTTATAAACTATTGTTCCAACATTATTATGCATTAGTAAACAGTTTACAATTATGTGTTGGTCAATAGTATGTTATAAGTAGTTGAAATAATCACAAATATCAGAGCATGTCCAAACATCTCAGGGACCCCAAAATCACCTCAGACCCCAGAGGGTTAAAGATAGCGTGTACCAACGATCTTTGTAATAACATATTTTATTATTGGAATGGAAATTCACGTCATGGGAGAGGCTCCCAGTCTCTGTGGTTCGTTAGACATAAGGTAAAATTAGTTTTGTGTATATCTAAAAGGCAAACTTTGGTTTAATGACAGTATTTATTTCCTTTTCATTCCTGTTTCTATTAAAGTACGAAGATGTGTCGTACAACTCCTCCACATACAGCCACAGTGATTTTGTCCTCCATAGTATGGAATTCTGCCTCCGCTTAATAGTATTCATGTCACTACTAGAGCAAGCTCCTGATTGGTTAATGTGGCGCAAATGTTCGCCAAAGTTCAGATTTTTCAACTTGAGCGTTTTGCGCGAATGGCGCGTTTGATGCGCTTGACACGTAATTTGCGCCGCAGAATGTCTAATCACATCTTTGCATTGACTTAACATGTAAATCACTCGCGCTTGATGCTTCATTCGCATCTGGTGTGAACGCAGCATTAGGACCAGATTGGCTAACGAAAGTGATAATGATTGATAATGCGGCGCCGACTTTGTCTGACTATTTGTTCACACTCCTACCGGAATTTAGTTTAGCATCATCACTTTTGGTTGGAGTTCTGAGGTGATGACATTTGACACTGAATCTAATAATGATCACAACTTGTTGCCTAAAAAAGCTACTGAGATGTTAAGATCTCTCTCTCTTTTTCTTATGAGATTAGAATAACAGTTAGGGCAGATTGCGTATAATTGAATGCAATTAATAATGTGATATGAATTTTAGGCTTTTCTTTTAATTGTAGTCTGTAATTTACTAAGAGGCATCTTATTCCTATGTGGGATGTATTAAAGTAAAACAGTTTAAGTTATATTAAATTAGACTTTTAATAGCCTACTACATTCGTTCCATTTATTATGAAAGCTTTCATATTGAAAGGCCCTTCTGAATAATGATGCAGCCAGGGACGTATGTGATTACAGTAAGTTTATTCTCTGTTTCTGTCAGTGATGGGAATAATAACATTTCCACCTTGTTCTTTCCATCTTGTTCTTGTGGTAACTTCAGGGAATGTCGAGAAGTGGATTGTGGGTAGAGTCTTTAATGATAAGTAAGGTTGAGTAAATATTAATGAGCCCTTGTTTTGATTGGTGTCTTCTTTAGTGCTGTTTGTTTAACAGATCCCACAGAATGAAAGAAATAGATTCTGTTGTGATTTGAGATTAGTATTTTATTTTATTGTTTTACTAACCTTAAAATCAAGTTTCGCTCTGAGCATATGTCATTCTGCATTACGTTCTATATCCATTTTTATACTGTAGGTCAAATTAGTGTCTTGTAATATAGGCTGAACAATGTGGCCTGTTTTTATTTTTTCCCCACAGTGCCTAAATATTAGCATTTCATACATGCTTCAGGTGATTTGTAAGGGCTCGGATTAAGTACCATATGTTTGTCTGACCTCTGGCTTTCTGTGAGAGATATTAGCTATTTGATAACATACTAAAGCTATTCAACAAATAATAGCTGAGGGTGAGATTGTATCACAGATTCCTGGGCTTTGTGGCCTCATAACAGCAGCATCTGATTCCGTAACAAGGTCCCGGAATAAGTGTGAAACAAAATGTAAACAAATACAGTGAATTCCAAGAGTCTAAGATGACAAAAAAATAAAAAATCTTGCATTTAAAGGTGCCATAGAATGCATTGAGAGAATATTTTAAATTGTTCTCTGATATGTACATAGAAGGTATGTAG
>JAUMHQ010000044.1:15814644-15826453 GCA_032361165.1 Enteromius paludinosus | reverse complement strand
TGTTTGAGACTCACAGTATGTTATGTCCATGTACTGAACTGTTATTATTCAACCATGTCAAGGTCAATTCAGTTTTCCATTCTATGGCACCTTTAAAATCTCCATGTTTAAACCTGGTAATTGGAGTTCTATGATTTAGAACACACGAATGAAGATCTATTTTAACTTAAATTGTTACAGTTTTAAAACAATTTTGTAATTAAAATTAATTGTTGCTATTTTATTTATGTAATTATTTATTTATAGTGATTGGCCAGTTCTTTTCATTTGACTAATATTTCCCCCCAATGTCTGTACATTTGTAAATTTACTTACTATTTAGTTTCTATTTGTACTATTTTAACTTCCCCCTAGACTTTCTATATGGTGTTATGTGACTTGGCCAAGTTTATGATCACTCTTTGAGCTTCGTTGCTGTTTGGCAGTGACCAGTCTTGTGTTAAAGGTTTCTAGTCTAATATCAGACAAAAATGCAAACTAATGGCTATTTTCAAACAGCTTTACTTTTCCACTTGGACTCTGAAAGTATGTTTTCATTGAAAATAATGATTCCTCATGATGTGCAATTTACAGTAAATGCTAGTGACCAGTTATCATTATGAATTATTGAGTTTGCATTGGTCTTATACAAATGAACCGTCATCTTGCATTCTAAAGGTGAAGATTATTTTGCAATGGCCAGTGTTGAGAAAGCGATGTCATCTCCAATCATCAGGTATAGATGGGTGGCTATAACTGCCTGTATCCAGTTGATTGGTATATTGTCTGGTGTCACATTTGCTCTCTGAAGAAACTCATCATGTTTGGCTGTGGCTCCGCACCTGCCAGACAGGGACTATTTCTGCTTGATTACATTTTACTCCCTGATTGTCCTTTAAAACAATACGCCAGAATGCATGAGGGAGTGAGACGGCTGGAGCGCTGGGAGGCCGTGTATTCACTCGATGTAAGAGCATGGCTATTTGTTTCTGGATGAGGCCGTGACACATTTCTGTATGCAATTCAGTTTGGTGTTCTCTGGGGCATTTATGTTCGTACTGCAGAGTTTCAGCAATCATGCAGCCCGGAGGATCTGGGAATAAGATGAGTAGATGAATGAATCATTGCATTTGTGTGCCACTTTCCTCTGTTTATATGCCCAAAGTGCTTCACGTGTAATTGCGACTCTCCTCAGTCGCCAACAATAGGTGGCATCGAACAATACCAGAGCACATGGGCAGTAAAAACAACCCTGGAAATGCACTGGGCAGAGAGGAGCACTCACATATTATGTTTGGCCTTTTGCTAGTTTTATTTATAGTTCTTTTTTGTTTTTCTCCTTTAAACAGTTATAATGTTCTTTAAAACAAATGAAAACAAATAAATATCGTAAGGTATTCTGCTACCTTTTATTTTCCTTATTATAAACGTTACATTTTGTTTGATTAACGATTAAAACAGTTCACTGTTTGTAGGTGTCGGATTTTTTTCATGTTCAATGAAAGCAAATTTACTAATACATAGATCCAGATTAATGGACACTTAACAAAAGTCAGAAGCTTTTTTTGTATGATGGAATTTATTATTTATTAATTGCTTATTTTTATTCATTTATTTATTTTTGTCGATTTAAAATGAACTGAAAAAAACGTGTTTTCATTAGTTTTATAAAACAGATTTGGTGCTTGATTCTGATTGGTTAAGCAGTTTTTGAAGCCGTTGTAAAATACTGTTCAAACAAATACCTTTCTTTAAGTTGGTGTGTGGCTCGGCAAGAGAGAGAGAGAGAGAGAGAGAGAGAGAGAGAGACTATTATTCAGGCAAGTTATTTATTTTTTAAGTTAAAAAAATATAGATATCAAACAGTAACCCTGTTTTTCTTTTCTTTTTTAATTGGATGAGTTTTATCTAATGATTATATATAAGAAATACAAGAAAAATGAATAATTATGTGATGTGCTGCTTGACTGTTACAATCACAACCGTTTCTGAGGGACTACAATGTTTCGCAGAGGAATTATATTTTTTTCCGAACTGTTTCTTTTAAAGATCCAAGGTAATATCCAGCATATGCATAAGCCTTTCAAAATCTAAGTATTTTTAAGATACTAAATTATTAATTTCAGTCTAGCTTGTCAACATGTATAGTATTGAAAATCTAGGTAAATAATTGAGGTCATTCCAAAGTGATTAAAATCGTTAGGCGAAGCCATAGTCTTTCTGCTCGAGTCCTCCCAGGATTTTGAATGAACACAGCAGCAGTAGTCTGTGCCATTTGAGTTCATTGATGCACCACAGGCTGTTCACCTCCTGACGGCCCATCAGCACTTATTTCTGCATCAACAAGGCTATTCTGGTGGTCTCTATTAAAATAACTGGCCAACTCTACACTATTGGGTTTAACAGCGTGAATCTGCCAATGACATTATATAACTACTGTCAAAAATTCATACAAATCACTTGACTATTTTTCGATCCATTGCAAGGCTGGCTTGGTTTATTTTCTTATTCCTGTTGTGTAGTGAATATAGACCATAGAAATTGGGACATGACATGAAAATCGACCTTCTTTAATATTCTCTGCTGGCCTTATTATAAGTGATTCATTGATGCACGGTATTCCAAATAAGAACAAGCTTACTGTACCTTTTGTAATTTTTCATGAAAATCTATTAATTTTCACAGTTGAAACAACCTATAATAAGGAACTGACTAATGCCACTTAGCCTGTTGGCTGTTGTTGCATTGTTTTAGCCTACTATTGTGCTATTCTGTTTCTCTCAAATAAAATAGGTTGTTAATAACATGTCATGGTAACTTTTATGCTTTTTTAAAATTATTTGCTGATCGCTGTTGTGAAACTGCTAAAATGTCAGAAAACAAAACAAAACATTGCTTAACCATATCTGTGCTGAAGTACCTTTTGTTAAAAGCATTATGTACAAATAAAAGCTGCATAACAAGCTGCCTTTAAAACATACTTGAGGCAAACCACATTATTATTTATTTATTTATTTTTTGCATTTCGCATGCTATTGAAGGCTCCTGAAGTAGTTTGGTCAGGACTCATAGGCTAGACAAAATCAAATCAATAGTCTGCACATAAGAGGCTCATAAATGGAGGGAACACAAAGGCTGTTGAATGTTAGATTCTCCTTCAGGTGCACATGCTGGCCCGAGGTGAACTGAGGAAAGAACAACCAAAACAGCATGTTTACCAAGTGGGTTAATGAGTTACAATTAAATTAGTCTGACAGCCAATAAGTCCAGCTCCTCTGTTTATGTAGACGAAACAGAAGGAAAGGAAGAAGGGTCGATATCTAGACAAGGATGGGTAATGGTCATCACAATGCCGGCAGATATCTGTCTGTCTGTCTGTGTGTTTCGTTCAATCTATCGTTCTGGTTGCATTTGTTGTTTTTTTATTTAGCCTTTCTATATGTATTGTTTTTATCTTTATTTTCATTTTATATCCATTGTTTTATCCTGCATTTTTTTTTGTTCAATCTATTTTTTGTTCTGTTTATCATTTTTGATTTTCATTCCATTTGTTATGTCTATATTTAATTCTATTGTTTCATCGTTCTATTTTTTTTTGTCTTTTTAGCATTATCCATTCTAATTCTATTAATTGTTTTTTTATTTTCATTCTGCTGTTCTGTCTTCTTTCATATATTCTATTACTTTTACTTTCTATCTGTACTCACTCTCAATTTTTTATAGCACCGTTAAAAACAACTGTTGACCAAGGTGCTGTACAGTCGATGACACAACATTAATTACAGCACAGACCAGCACTGCCAAATTCCAGTTAGCTATAGTTAAAAGCAAGACAAAAGAGATGGGTTTTGAGTTTTTGCTGTAAACTTTACTGTATCTGTAGCTGCATTTCCATTATTTTCTAGATTTGCACATAACTTTGGTGATATTTGATAAATGTCGATAAAAAAGTAATCATGCATTTCCTTTAACCAATGTTATGTGACGCAACCTTTTGCCTCTCATGAAAAGTCATGGCAGTCAACAGAGTTAAGGCGAGTTTTGACAGATTTTGGATATATGTAAGGTATACAAAGGATGTGTCCATCCTTACAGAAGCTGTATGGAGAGATACTTAAGAAACGTGTGATGGAATAAAACACAAGCATCAACCGAGTAGCCGCAAACAGCTCCAGTGTTCATATCAGAGTCGCACTGCTCCACCACAATAACCACATATTAAGTGTTTCTTGGAGGTTATGATATATTGATGACTTGGCTACATACATACATAGACCATGTGATCTGCCAATGTGAAAAACCCATTTTCACTGCAGTTTTACGAAGTGCCTGAAAAACCACCTCATGCGAACGTTAAAAAACTTTTTCCATTATCTGGGAGTTTTTACGAAATCAATGCATTTCCAATACACATATTTACAATACAAATATTTGCATGTTTTGCATTTTGCATTTCTACTGTATGTATCAATCTATCTTACATATGGTCATGATTTATATTATTAAGATTTGGGGGAAATGGTGATTTTAATAGAGCTGTTTTATAATCCTATAAGCCAAAGATGAATTTGTATTTTTTGTAGTCTTACGGTGCGTTCACACCGGACGTGAATTGCGCGGAAAAATTGCGCTATTTGAGTTTACTCGCTTCATTCACGCGTGAAATTCGCTTCATTCGCGCGTACAACAAGACACAATTTCGCGGCATGAGAGGGGCTTCTTCTCCAGTCTCTGCATTGGTGGAGGGGGAAAGCAGCAAAACATTCTAAATATTGCTGTTATTGTGCCATGAAATGCAGATTTAAGAGTATTTCAGGCGAGAATTTAGTTGTTTAAAACACAAGTCTGCGGTTTATTAAAAAAGAGACTATTTAAAAGTTTGCTTCGCCGAATTTGGAGCCATGAGCTCCACGTGAACACCGGGTGCTCACTGCTCATGTATCCGCCAAGGGCAGCCTCAAAGCGGCTAGTAATTCTGACACTTGCCGCTGCCTCCTGATGTCTCTGTAGTGGTTAAACAGGAGGTAAAATTCGTTTATCTCATAGGCAAACTCTGGTTTGATGAATCTATTATGTATTTCCTTTTTATTCCTGTTTTTATGAAAGTACGAAGATGTATCATACAGAGATGATGATTTTGTCTTCCATAGTTTCGGAAGTCTATTCGCATCTTTGCATTGACTTAACATGTAAATCACTCGCACTTGACGCTTCATTTGCGTTCGGTGTGAACGCACCTTTAGAGAATTTCTAAAATAGCGTAGGTAGGAAAGCTTATCAACACTGAACAGCTCTAAAAACAGACTTAATTTCCTAATTTTTATTTATTTATTTTTTAAAGGATGTCTAAATTCTTACTGCTTTCCTTTGGGGTGGAATCTGAGAGGTTTCATGAGATTCACCCACATAGAGTGAACTTCATCTCTCTCGCTCTAGGGTTTTTTCCTTCCCCCTCCAGCTGAAGCCAAAGTTGCTTGCTGGCATGCCTTATTAACTCAAAAGTAGATGCTCTATTTTGCTTTGGTTGCCTGGGTTTCTAAACAGCCCCTTTAGCACTCAATTGTGTGTATTATGTATATAGTATGTGCATGTTTATATGCGGTTTCATGCTCTTGTGTCAAACGGCTTGTGAGAGTCAAGTGCGCCTGGAGGTAATTGACTCCGGAAAACATTCCGCATATCCACAGGCTCTCATCCATCAGCAGCAAGTATAACACATAATGCAACAATAATGCAGAAACACTTGGGAAAACTACAGCTTTTCAGGATCTCTACATAGTGTTAAAGATAGAATGACTCAAATGGTAACTTATACAATAATTTGTATCAGTTGTTTGTAGAATAAATATACCTGGATGTATTTACATGGGCCAAAGAAAGCACATAATATATAATGTCTACTTTTAAGGTTTCAAATAAATTTGGATAATAAAATGTCCAAATTTGGATGAAATAGTGTTGACATTGTCATTCAGTATAACACAACATTTATGTAAAAAAAAAAAATGCTTATTCTGACTTGTACATAAATAAAATTTTTAAATAATAAGATAAAATTGTACAGTTTGTTTTATTTAATTATTTATTTTTAAATTAGAAAAAAAAAAATCTTACTGACAAATGGGCAAAACCTAGGTTAGTGGCAAATAAAAAATAAAACAATAAATAAAATTACAACTAACTAGTGTTAGGGGTGAAAGTAATCAGTCTTTTAAAATATCATCAATTGATTTTTGTTATAAAGATGCCTGACAAAATTGCTGCACTGAATGACATTTTAGTGTGTCAGGGAAAAATGTTTATTTATGTATTTTTTTTTTTAATTAAACAGAAAACATTTACATATTAAAAAAGTAGCATTACACTTTAGCCCTTTTTCGTGTTTGACCAACATTGATATTTTTTCCACATTATGTGAAATCACACTGGCCCAGAATCATGTGCTCTGATGTGTTCCTTTGCACTGCCTTTCACGTGGACAGAATGACTGAAGCTGTCACGTTGTGTCTGGTTAAGGCGTAGTGTAGTAGTCACAACTGTATGTTTCAACCTGACAGGAGATGGATCGTTCTATTCACTGGTTCTCAGGGTTCTCCTCCGCTTTCTCTTACCCCTGCTGCTCCCTGGCAGCTTTTAAAGGCATCATTTGGCTGCAGTATTGGGGCGGATCTGTAGGTCATGTCACTATCACCCCCCCTTCTGACACCAGAGGTGACTGCGCCCTTCGGCTCATGCCAGCCTCTTGTACCTTCCACTGAGTGAGGTTCACCCGACTGAGGAGCGTTATCAATCAGCAGCCTGCTGGATGAGACAGGCCCAAACGGGCACAGCGGACGCCTGTACAACACGTGGACACCTGCCCGTGTCAACTTTGTTGAAACTGCTTTCCGGCTGTGCTGTTGAGTTTAAACCGGTTTGTCTAACACCTCTGTAGACTGTGTTTTTATTATATTATGTATATATATATGTGTGTGTGCGTGTTAATATTATTAAATGCATAAATGTATTTTTAATGTATGCATAATTTTTATTTTTTTTTGGTGATGATTATTATTAATATATTATTATTATATTTTGTGAATGACAACAAACAAAAAAATAATAGTTTTTTTTTCTTTTTTAATATGAAATGCAAACTGCTTTTTTCATCTGAATTTTTTGTTGTTGATTATTTAAAAAAAAAAAATATTAAAAAAAATATTGTTAATTATTTGCTCATCTGGAGACTGCCTTTGCTTGTTCAGTCTTTGCTTAAACAAACAAATAAAAAAGAAGTTATATAGATATATATAGATATATTTTGAAATGCAACATGAACAAGAACATTTTGAGTTTACTTTATTTGCTTCTGTTTAAAGTCTTATCATTTTGCTAATGCAGTCAGATTTGATTTGCATTTTGTGGGTGTGTTTGTGCTGTCCTCTAATTTAGCATAATTCATTTATAAAACAAATATTAAGACAATGCAAACAGGCCCTGTAATTAAACTTTGCTTTCATTCTTATTAAATCATCTTTGCTAAGGCCAAGTTGTGACTGCCTTTCTATTTAATGCGAAGATGAAGTTGTCAAACTTTTGCCATTTTTCACCTTGTAATTGAAGCGGAGTCTACAGAGCGCAGACCTGGCAAAATAGTGTATACAAACACTGCGGCTGAAAATTGGGGTCAGCTGTGTGCAATCTTTTGCACTGGATTTCACCGACAGTGTGCTCTCCGGGGAGCCACAGGTGTCGACTGCGATGGCAGTGGAATCGGTGAACACAACATTCCCTCAGATGCTGTTCTAGCAAGAGAGAGAAACTGTGCTCTTTAAGAAGATTTATCACTTACAGGGTGGTCGAGTCGTTATGTCAGTGAAATTAAATCAAAACATTCTGTACTTGAATTTGTGAAATACATCAAAATGTGTACATTTCAAAACAATTGAAAATATTTTCTCTACAAACAAATAGCTTTATGTTTCTTGTTTTTCTCATTCTATATATCCATATATATATATATATATATATACAAAAGTAGTAATTGTATTGAGCAGTGATACATCAAATGCATCAAAAGTGACAGTAAAAGCATTTAGAATGTTACATCAGGTTATATTCCAAATAAATATAAAGATTCCAAATATCAAACACCTACGGACGCGGATTAGGGCCAACCAATAATAATAAAAATAAAACCATTTTGAGATAAAAGTTGTTAAATTACGGAGAAAAAAAAGTCAAAATAAAATGTTGAGGTTAAAGTCATGAATCTTGAGAAAAAAAATTCAGAAAAACAACACTTTTTTCAGATGTCAGGTTTACTTCATCTCGTTGGAACACATACTGTACAGTAAATCAGTGTCTCAACTTTTTTTTCTCTAAATATAAAAACAAAATTCTCGTAATTTAACAACTTTAATCTCTAAATGTATTTATTAATTTCGCGTAATTTAATGACTTTTTTTCAAAATAGTTGTATTGTTTTACTATTGCCCTAATCCTCTTTCGTAACCATAAAACAAACAAAAAAACTAAACAAATAAACCACATTCTGAAGAGGAGTTTGGATTATAAACTATATGGTTCATGGATATGTTGACTCTGCTTATTGCTCTGTTGCAGGACAGCAGATTTTGCGACATAATGTGAGACACATGGGAGAGAGATAAAATTGCTACTATTAGACTATCAATATTGACTTATATTAGTGGCTTAAAACCAATACCAATAAGCTTTGCTAATTACCTGGCACTCACTCAGTTTGCACAAGTGAAAGCACATACAAAATAAACATCCTTTTGTCCTGGATTCCTTTTAGAAGAATGTTCTTTTGAAGAATTCTCTAGAAGTCTTTTTCTTTCCTCATGCAGTTGCCATTACTATATTTGTCCAATGTGAAATCTGTTTACTGAAGCGCAAAAATGCTAAAGAGCATAGATATATTTCTCACCCTGGACCACAAAACAGATCTTAGTTTTGAGAAATTGAGATTTATACATAATCTGAAACATTAATAAATATGCTTTCCACTGATGTATGCTTCATTAGGACAGGACAATATGTGGCTGAGATACAATTTGAAAATCTGGAATCTGAGGGTACCAAAAAAATAAAAATATTGCTGTAACATGATTAATCGTGATTGGTCGCATCCAAAATAAACATGTTTTGTTTATATAATAAATGTGTGTATAGTGTGCATTTATTATGTACATATTAAATACACACACACACATGCAGCATGTACTTTTAAATATTTACTTGCATTTTTATATTTTAAAAATAACAGATAAACATAGCTTATTTAAATATAACTAATATTTTAATGAAACATAAATATGTACATACATGTGTTTTGTATATATTTAAGGCTTTCACATCTCTTACTGTATATAGCCGATATTTCACTCTCAGGCTGAAAAAGCAATATGCTTTGAAAAAATTCAACTGGGAGAACATCTAGCAACTAAATAAACGAACTGACATGATTAGCTTGGAAGGTTCTAAGTAAAGATGGGCAGAGGCTCTCCAATCTGAAAGAGTGCATGTGGAATACTTTAAAAATAACGCTCCTCAATGTCAAATTGCAAAGACTTTGTCCAGAAATGTCGGTGCGTAAGGGAAAAGGCAGAAGACTGTGGATGCCTGAGGTCTTCGGGCCCTCAGATGACACTGCATCACTCATGATTCTGTCCTTGATATTACTAAATGGGCCCAGGAATACTTCCAGAAACCACTGTCGGTAAACACAATTGTCGCTGTGTCCCATTTAAAATGGACTGTTTCAAAATGGAAAAGTGTTCTATGATCAGACAAGTCCAAATTTGACATTCAAATAACGGATGCCATATCCTCCGACTAAAGAGGACGGAGTACTTCCAGCTTGTTATCAAAAGCCAGCATCTCTGATGGTATGGGGGTGAATAAGTGCATATAATATGTTTGTAAGACACTGCAGCATGAATGCTGAAAGGTATAAAAAGGTTCATATGCTCCCCTCCAGATGATGTCTATTTCAGAGAAATAGATTGTATTACATCAGGACAATTCAAAACCACATTCTACAGCATGTCTTCATAGTAGAAGAGTCCAAATGTTGAACCTGTCTGCCTGCAGATCTTTCACCTGCTAGCCACATATTAAGGCCACGTAAATATACTCGATAGGAAAATGTTTTGCTATTTTTTTTTTTACATCTGAATTCAGTGGACTATATAAATGTCACTAATAGGTCATATATATTATTAATAAAAGCACTGTCTAAAAACAGTGAAAAAAGTGCAAATAAAAATACTACTAATAATGGAAAGTGTGTTTTAAGGTTGTTCATGCCTTCGTAGATAATGCACAGCATGCGTCTCTGAATATCATGACTAATATTTGAAGTTTAACCTGCACGGTCAGGCATATAATTATTCAAATGAAGGTTTAATCTGTCTGAGAAGTTGAAGGATTGCACAGGGCACGGCGCGGAAGAGACGCTGCCTCAGAAACTAGGTCATCCTCATATTGTGACACCGCCTGTCTATCTGCAGCGTGACTGAGGAGATGGCCGCCTCACAAATGCTCTTTAATGTATTGGAGACTCTTCTTGCATCTATTGTGCTCATAAGAATATGGTAATGTTTCAGTATTCAATAAATCAGATATGATGGAAGCCCTCGATATATTCTGCATCTGTTTAAAATGTAAAATGTCCAAGTATTAATCATGCAATGTCTGTGTTTTAGCTCTCAGACAGAATTGCGCAAGTATGCATCCTAATGCGCTTATTACAAAAAGCCAATGCGCTTTGTTTTGACTCTCACATCTACAGTCTGCTGATATGACCCCCTACTAAAGCAAATTGATCTCATAAAAGTCATCCCTGAATTTTGAGTGTCATCCAGCAGGGGTTTTATCCTACTTGTTCTGACTATTCTGACGCATCATACACTAACATCCCCCCTTGTGACTAAATTGAGAAGAAACGATATGGCCACCATGAATAATTCACCATGTTCACATCTGTCAGGGCAAAAGTTCTGCTGTTGTCTTTAAACAACACATCACATTTTACACTCAAAAGAGTGTCTCGTTTTCACTTAAAGGTATTTAATTACTCTTTGATAAAGGAACGTGTGCCTTGTTTAATATAATGAATTCAAATAAAATGTAGTAGTTGTCAAACAGTTTGCCTTATTCACAAATGATGGTTGATGAGGCAACACATGCCTGGTTAAATATAAAGTGTTAAGTTAACATTATAAGAATTATTGCATATTTTGGTATGCTGATTTTCTTAGTATTCCCTATTTTATTATTATTATTATTTTTTTTTTTTTCATAACTAATACATAATATATTTCACTTTGTGTGTACTGTGTATATACTGTATAAAGACACACACATACAGCTTTTATTTTGAAAATATTTACACATGTATTTATATTTACATAATATTATATATGCATCTGTTTAGTATATAAATGTATTTTTTTTTCTTAAATATATACATGCATGTGAATGTATAATAAAAATACACATTTATTTTGGACTGCATTAAACACATTTGACAGCATGCTGATTTTTTGTGATACCAAGTTATATTCTCACATGTTTTTACTTGCTTACTATCTAGTCAGCTGTCAACCATTTAACCTTTTACACTCTGGGGCTCATGCAGAGGTGTACAGTATATACAAAAGATTGGTATCATTTTAAAGGAAACCTTTTTAAATTACATGAAACACTGTTGAAATTTATTAAAATTATTGTATATATTGTCTGTGTTATAATAAAGACAAAAAAAGAGGCACTTTTTTATTTTTTTGTTGTAAACTGAAATTTGAAAGTGTATAGTTCAGGC
>JAUMHQ010000044.1:15772450-15786780 GCA_032361165.1 Enteromius paludinosus | reverse complement strand
TGTCTAGTCTTCCTGGTTTTCCTTATTTGGTCATGTTCCTGTCCTTGTTTAGATAATTAGTTACCCAATCCACCTGTCCTCCTCACCTGTCCTGATTTCTCCCAATAACAATAACAATAACAATAATATTTAGACGTTTTTATTGCCCATTAATAACTTCACAAACTTGTTACAGTTTTGTAAAGGTTTTTTTTATATTCAGCTGACGATTCATACATTATTTTGTTGTATTTTTAATCAAAAAAAACTCATTGAATCACATGGATTGCAGCTATCCTAATGCAACACGCTGTATGGTATTGTGTTAAAATCAAGCGTGTCCAGTACACATAAATCAGAAATAATCTATTCATATGGCACTGTAAGTATTTCTCAGGCCATATTATTGTTTAAGCTATTTCAGTCGTTCAGATACACGATTACATTCAGTGATAAACACGGCTTTACGGAGGTCTCTGAAGTGAGATTAAAACGGCCACAGAAAGGAGCTTTAGTTGCATGCTGTGTGAATAAACAACACTACAGCAACATGTTATGACACTGAGCTGCATCAATCATTTATAAGAGCAATACACACATTAATTGCAATGGAGAAACAATGAAAAGCTGCGAGAGAAAGAGGCAAATAAACAGAATAACTGAAGCACATAAAACCTATTCGGATGGGAGTAGTTTTCTCCGAAGAAGTTACATTTTATTTTATTAAAAATTATTTTATAATCCTACAAATTGAAGGTGCGTGTGCGCAAATGTGTGTGGAAAAACATAAAATAATAATAAAATACAGTATCTATATTATTTGTGCTGTATTATAATTTTGTCTTGTAAAAATATGCTTTTTTATTTAAATTTTTTTATATGGTTAAGAAGAAAATACCATTTCAATATCTCTACAAAAATAAAAATAAATGAATTAATAAATAATTTTTAACTGATTGCTTGACATTTTTAGTAATTGTGCAATCTATTTATCTATAAATGACAACTGTACATGCATGCCATGTTAATTTTCTATTTTACTTTATCTTGTCATTTCTTTAAAATCGATTGGTGCGTGAGTGAAAATGGTTTCCTTCATTCGTTCATTCATAGGTGGCTACCACATCTGAGGATACTGTCTGTGGCTGATTGCAGCCTTCTGTTTTTGTTTTACAGCTTCTTTTTGAAGCTTTTTAAAGAATTAAAAATGCTTGTCCAAGTGAAAAGACTAATTAAACAGTAATTAACTCGCGAAACATTATTTTAAAAACAAATCCCATCTGAATCTTGCTCTAAAGATACAGTTGGTCAAGCAAACCAGGTTCTGTATCTCTCCAGTATTCGTTTAAGTGTCTGGACTGACCTGCTGCTATCAGCGGCACTGTAAGCGTCTCTCAGTGTGGCCTTAACTTGCTCTTTAAATGAGTCCGCACCCTACTCCGTGACCCAGACAGCTATCTATTCAGTCAGCTATCATTCTGTAATGAATTGAGTTGTTTCGTATGATGCAGTGCTCGTGCCCTCCATGTGCCCGGTGCCTCCGAAGGACACCAGATAGTCCAAGCCCATAGGCTCTCCTCCATAGGCTACTTATCTCTTTATGAGAAATGCTGACACGGCGACCCTTCATTCCCAGAATTTGGAGATTGCAGAGAGACTCGCGAAATGCAGAGTGAATTTAGAGCAGGCTAGTGGAAATATTGTGAAATTGTGTGGAACGTAAGTGATTTTTGGCGTGAACTTTGGACGCTGATCTTCATCTGTCGGTGTGTTTGTGTTCATGCAGCTGCAGCATGCAGGCGGATCTTGATTACACCATTAGCCTTGCACGTCGTATTTGCACAAGGCAAACAAACCCGACTGCCGAGCTGCTCGCTCACTGCGTTTGTTGGCTCGAAGGTTTTGTCTGCTTGAACCACTCTGCTGAGTCGTTTTAATGGGTGTTGTCTGAATATATTAGAGGAAGCAATGTGTATTTAACGTTGATGTTAAATATTAAAGCAACTAAATAGGTTGTTCTCATAATTTGTGTGTGTGCTATAATTTTTTTTTTCTCTTCTGGGTACAAAAATTTAATGTTGGTTATGTATATAAGTATATACATGTAATGTACAGTATATTATATATTTTATAGCCTTTTTTTTCTTTTTGGATGCATATAAAGATGGTGTGTGATTGGGTATATTTTATTTTACTCTATCTTATATTTAATTAGAACTTGCAAGCAAAAATAGAAAATCTAAGATAATATTTAAAAATAAAAAATGGCCAACATAAACTTGTTTACATGCAAAACATGTTTTATACACAAAATGTAAAAGATGACTAAACTTATGCAAGGAATATAAACACTGTTTATTATGCAATATCCTAATTAAAAAAGAAATGGTAGCAACAGCTTATACATTTTGCCATTTTTTGAGGGAAAGGCTGTTACGTATTAGTCAATGTCGGCTCTGTGTTCTGACTAGGCTGTCAGTCAGGATGAATACAGCAACACCTCCATGACATGCTGCAGCCCACAGAAAACATGTTTCACACCTGCCCATGGTACAAAATGTGCCCAAAACTGTGCCCATACAGATGCCAACCAAAAGCTGCTGGCGGCTCAATCAGAGATCAGAGGGATGCATTTGTAAGCCTTTGTATTGAAAAACAATGCAATGATAGAACATGAGCATAAATCACGAACAACTAATATTAGCCTAAACTTTTACAGATCAAAGATGGGTGAGTTTTCACTTTTGTAGCCTACGTCATCGAAGTGATCTCATTTGTTTCTGAAGAGGTTTCAATAGGTCCGCAATCCAAAGTCATAGATTTTTGTATGAATTATCACGTTTCTGGATATGGGATCATTTCAGATGTATTGGTGTCAATGTAGGGTCAGATGGCTCTCTGGTTTCATCAAAAATTTCTTCATTTGTGTTCCAAAGATGAAAAAAGGACATGAGGGCGAGTTTTAATACTGGTGTGAACTAACCCTTTAAAATGCAAAAGTAGATAACAAGTTTGTAAAGTCATATTAAGGCCTTGTCTACACAGAGACTCGTTTAGCTGCAAATTCTGCACAGTATAGGCGTTTCGTCCAGACAGATCCAGCGTTTTGGGAGAGTGAAAGTGTTATTTTTTAAAACCATGTCCCAGAACGAATAAATCTGAAAACGGCGCCCTTGTCATACATATGTACAGCCAATCCATATATTTTCTGAAACGATTGACCAGCCTGTCTCACCCCTCAGACACCGCTATTTCACATAACGGCAACAAAAACATGAACAAACATGATCTTCTCTTTTTATTAACTAACATAAACATTAACACATAATAATAAATGTATAGTTCCATGTTTGTTGGTACAAAGCATGCAAAGTTAATGCATTTAGTACAAGTATTCTACTCTGTTTTTAGTGTTTCTCTGTGGCAGAATTACATTGTCTCAAGGAGAACGCATGCTACATTGCTACTACGGTTTTGTGGTTCATGTGGACGCAGATATTTCTCGAGACAGATAGGGAAAGCTCTGGCTTTGTGTAGATGTAGCCTAAGAATGGGAAGTTACAAAAGAGGAAATGTATTTAAATGTCATCCTTTCATGTGCATTTAAAATACAACATAAAGCTTCTTTAATCCATTATAAAAGTAAATGAATGATCCTGAAAATGTATTTGCCCAGGCAACAAGCATGGATGCTGTGTCAGAGTGTGGGCAAGATGCTGAAGCTCGCTTTTCTATAGCACCTGTTCTCTTACGAATGCTGAGCATCCTGAATAATACTTCGCCAGCTTTTATAAGCCTGACTTTAAGTGCTACCGACATTTTAGACAAATGATGTCCGAAAATGAGGAAACATGATCAACTTTTTATTATTTTTTTTTCCCTGGCCAAAATCAAGTGTTATTCCATCAGACGGCTCCCACAGTGTTGGCTCCTCCCAGGCCTGTTGGGCTTTTGAGGGCCGCACACACAGGACAGAAAACTCGCCATGTCTTTATTCATCACGTCTGCACTCTCACGGCTCCGCATGCAGAAATTCATTTAGGGGGAAAAACAGGGGGGCATTTTAGAATGAAGCATTTGATATATGGGAACCATGTTTCAGCTTTAATAGATCCTGAATGAAATGCTGTCAAACATAATAGAATATTAACAACAATATCCATGTATCTATTCTTATTTTAGATTCAGATATGCTAAATTTAATTAAATTAAATGAATAAAGCCACAATTTCAAAAATATATATTTCAAAGATATAAAAAAAATAAATATATAATTTAAATAACATAACATTAGCCATTTAAATAATATTACAAATAAATGTGTATTATAACAATAATATCTCAAGTTAAAAAAGTAAAGAAAATGATCAGTATGACTTTTTATGTATTTATTTTTCTTCAAGGAGATACCATAATACTTAAATTAAACACAAACACATAGTATAAGATGTCTTAAAATATAAAAAAAAAACTTTGCATCTACTATATAAATCTAAAATAAATTATAAAATACATTTTCACATTTTGTGTATATAAAATAAACATTAGAACAATAATAAATAAATAAATAAATAAATAAATAAATATATATATATAGCAGAATAACATCTTAATGAACATACACAGACTTTTTATTGTTCCATTCAATTAGTGACTTACAGTAAGCAAAACTATAAAATGAATGTAGCTGAGAGAATTTGATCTAGGACAAATTTGATGAGAGATTTGTATGATCTCACACCTCTGACTGCAGACTTTGGTGTTTTTTTTACAAAGCTCCTTCTGTGACATTTCTGAGATGTCTTCAGAAACTCTTCAGGCATGTGTGATTACGAGAAAAAAACCTGAGAAGCACGAGCCAGTGCAAAACCCCCTTTTTTTATTTTCTCTTTGAGAAACATCAAATGTTTTAAAGAGACTGTGATTCACAAGTTGTTTGTTTACTTTCTATGCATACGCTCCATCATTTCTGTGAAGGTCAAACTGCTATTTTTCCCACAAAAACATAATATCGACGATTAAACCAAAGAACTTGTTTGATTTTTAACCCTGAGGTTCACGACACAAAGCGAGGGTCACGCTAGACGATCATGAAGAGAATGAGAAAATAATCAATCAAGAGACGTGAACACACTCGCAGCAGCGCGCGTCACGGCTAGACTGACACATTGAGTTATGTGCTGATAAGGCATGACTGAACTTAGCACATCTGTTTCCATGGCACTTCAATCACGGCTAATTCCATTTGAGTGGGACTCTTTCCACCAGTCAGTTATCCTCCATAACTGTCTCGCAAGGTCATGCTATTCCATTTGTCATCATCTGGCCACGCTAAACAGCTCGTGTCTGCCAAATCTGACTGCATATTGTCATGATGATCATGAGAACCTTGTGCCAGCGAGGCTGGGTTAGTCAGAGGACGGCTTCGTTCATCGTTTTGGCGTTTGATCGTGGTTTGCTTCATCTAGAACTACATTCGCTGGACTTTTTCCAGACAAATGCAATCTTGCAAACTGCACAATAAAAGTGTTTTCCATCTAGACCGGACAATTATTGTCCAGACCCAGCTGGATGGCTTTTACCACACCTGCATGACACTGACAATTTAAATACTCCCACAATCAGCCATGCAGCAACTACTGTCTCTCTCAGCTGAAAACCCCACAGGTGCAAATACGTCGAAAAGCACTATCAAACTAGATTTTGCATGTTCTGTAAAAAATAGTAGTTAAGTAGTAAGTAGTTAAGCTTGCATGTGTCAAACTTGCTGGCTGCCATGCCAAAGCTGTTAAATAATTACCGTACATGTATCCAGCAAATATGGTCAATATATGTTGATCGAAAGTAACAGTAAAGACATTTATTATGTTACAAAAATATATTTCTTTTTTTTTCTACTTTCTGTCACTAAATAGCTCTTTTAATATCATATAGTAATTATTGTTTGTTTTGTTTAAACAAAAGCATACGATACTTCATTCATGTTCACAGCATGCCTGTGCAGATAATAGTGTGTGTTTTAGCAGACAGCAGTTATGCATCTGTTTTGTCTGTGTCACTTGTCACTGCAGGTCACGTAAGCAATCACCGTGCATCTCAAGGATTTGCCTTATCTTGCTTAACCATTCAGTGTTCTTCAGCACTGTAATCTGACCTCAGCGACCCGACAGTGTCCTGATGTGACTTCGTCTCCCTCTCCATATTCTTCTCAGGGAAATTCATTCGAGAACTGAAATGAATCTTATTCCTCAACAACACATGCACACATAAACATAAACACACCCAGCAGAAAACAATCACTTTGGCCTGAATCCTTTAAAATCTCTTCAGAGGACACTGATGGACAATTTCATGCATCTTTCAACAGGCCTGAGCTCTTTCATTTCCTCGGTGGGCAAATGCATGATGGGAAGAACACGAGCTGTGATGAGGTGATACACGTTGTTGTCTAGATTGGGCATCACAAAGCTCTGCGTGACGCTGGCCAATTATTTATTAATTTTTTTGTATTATTTTCAGAGGGCTGGCATTTACAATCAAACACTGATATCTGTCATGGGTCCCCCGAGGCACTTGTCTGTTATGATTATCTGTCATATTCCTATCATTTGCATGATGTGGTTTGTCCTGACTATGTGCCAGACAGTATGCGTGTAGGCGCCGATGTCGGGAAGCTTATATGATGTGCGGCTTCCAGTACTGATGCAGAATAGATGTAAGCAGCATTTGAGGGATGTTTATGCATGATCACAGAAAATAGATTCTGACTTGTGCGTCATCTGATTGAATGACTAACTGTGTATTCAACTTTTTGATATTGTAACTTATATAAATTACCCATTTGTGCTAACTTTCCATGCTGGTGGATGATGTGATGATGACCAAATGACTTCAACTGACATGTACCCAGCTGTGCATGCTGATAATAAAATGTTTTAGAAGTGACATATTTATCAAATATGCACACACACATTAGGTAATAAGTCATGATATGATACGAATCACGATGCAGGACTGCACTGAATTCAGAAGAATTTAGTAAAAAATCAATTTCCCTAGTTCCCACTTCCTCTGCGATGAAATAGCTTGTTTTACGGTCTGTCCGGGGGACAGGCAGGGAGCCCGGCGGCCCCAAACCCTAGGAGGTTTACCCCTAGGAGGCTAGCGTTAACAGATGCTTGGAGCCCGGCCTGGACCCCGCAAGCCCCCCGCAGGAAGTGGAGAACAGGGCAACGTTAGACCGTTCCCCTAATTAGGCTGCAGCTTAGGTGGTGGAAGGGGACGGCGGTGGAAGACAAAAACGCAGAAGCCGAGTAGAGGAATTGAGCGGTATTTAAAGCAGTGGGGTAGAGTTAGGCTGAAGATTAATAACGAGGAGATTGATAGCAGCTGCGATTGTTTATTCATGGTTCTCCTGAAATTTGATTAATTGCTTAATCGTCATTAAAAATTCAATAAAAATTTTTTTAACACTTTGAACACTGCATACTATAGGGCTATTGCTATTTGTTGGCAGAGGAAGCAGTTGACCTCTGCATTATGAAGGGCCTCCATAACTGTACCACAGTAAAATATAGTTAAAGGCATATGTTTCATGCAGGGCCAGCTGAATCATGAAATGTATTTATTTATTGTGCTTTAAATGTTTTCAAAGTAAAAAAAATAATAATTATTATTATTTTCATTCTCAATTCGTGCTGCACGATTAATCATATCGCAATTGCGATGTCAGCCAATGCGATGACATTACAGCAAATGTTGCGATTATATTAAATAAACAAATGCATTCGTGGACGTAACAAGACATTCATTCTTGCGTTCAAACCAGATGTAAATGAAGCGTTAAGAGCGAGTGATTTACATGTTAAGTCAATGCAAAGAAGCAATTAGACATCCTGCAGCGCGATTCGTGCGAATTAAGCAGTACATTAAACAAGTCGGTTTAACTGCACGCATAAACAGCGCGGAAGCAGAAGCAGCACGCGCCAATTGTGCTTTCATACTGGCAGCTTGTACTGCAGGAGGCTATAGACAAGGATCTTTCTGTCGTATTTTCCAGCGTTCTTCTGGAACACTGTGTGCCATGCGCTTTGATTTTTGTAATTTCTCTGCACCTGTTACGCGCTTCTGCGCCGCTCCTGTGTGCTCTCACCCGTTAACATGGGCACCAAAAAAATACGCGCTGCTTACGCCCTGCTGATGCGCGCAGTGTGAAACCGGCGTAAACTCGACATGTTCAAGCGTCCAACTACACGCGAATAGCGAGATATATTTGCCCAAGCACTTTTAGCAAAGAGGGATTTGAGAAAATGATTGGCAGACTGGACAAGAGATACCAAAATAAATATATCAAGTATATGTTTCATCCTGATAAAATGTTTTGGGACAACATGTAAAAATATGGGTAAATGGGTATTTGTTTTATTTATCTGTAAATTTGTCTTTTTCATTTGATTTTAATGTTAATTAAATTAAATTTAATTCAGTAATGTAAAGATGTTACTGTTATTTAATTTTGTACAATTTAGATTTAATTTGTTGTTCCTGGATTGCACTGTATACTGTATCTAAGTTGAGAAATACAGATTTCCGCATTATTAGTAATCTGTGTGTGCTTTTTCCTTGATAACAAGCAAGTTGAGCCAAACCACTTATATATTGTATCGCAATCGCAAATCGCAATTTTGACCTTAATAATCGCAATGTGATTTTTCCGTTTTTCCCAAATCGTGCAGCCCTATTCTCAATCAATAATGAAATGTTTTATTTTATTTTATTTTATTTTAGAGACATACAGAATCACACTCGGACTTGTATTTTCCCTTGTATACCTTTGACTTCACAGCTCTGGACCTCCTTGGATGTGGCATCACAACCATAAAAGCTTTTTTAATTGCTGTGTTTTGCAGTTAACTTTCATTCAGTGGTCTTGCTGGACTTAAGTTGTCTCATATCAAAAGAGCAAGGGAAATCCATTTTCGCATGATATGTCCCTTTGAAATATGCTTGAAACTCCAGTGCACCACAAGAAATAAATGTCATATTATTCCTCATTAAAAAGTATTTACTAAAATTACCATGACCAGCAACAACAGTAGAAAGTGCCTGTGGCTTCAGATCTCTAGGATTGAAGATGATCTAAAGTAAATGGCAGCCCGGCTCAAAGTATGAAATATTAAAGGTCACTTTGATTTTACACTCTCCAAAGTGGCAAATGAGGCATAATAGATCAGGATAGAACAATATAAACAAAGTACAGCGGTTCAAAACATGCTAGAGAAAGGGTCAAGTTTGTAAATGAGTCTGTCCTATAAAGCATCACGTTATATTTGAAGTGGCGTATTTGAGTACAAACTTCTGATAAACATGAAGCACTTTGAGAACTACTGATCAATATTTTCTTCTTTTTTTGCAATTTGCTTAATATTTGTACCATTGTATTGGTGTGAACTTGATGAAAAATTGTTTTGAATAAGTCATAGTGTTTATTTCAGTGCACATAGTTATGCATATTATTGCTGAACTTAACCTTATGTATAATGCTGTAGTTTTTTTTTTTGTTTTGTTTTTTTTTAGTCTGTGATTAAGCCACCATATAATCAGTTTGACTTCCAATAAAGTCCTCAGGATTTTGAATACAGTAGGTTTAATGAAGTACTGTAAAATGAAAATCTTTCCAGGTAGTGATGATAGTGTTCATGTACCAGTGGTGTGGAATCACTGTTGTCAATCATGAAAATGTTGCCCTAACATTAGACCAGAGTGCTTTAGCAGTCTTGAAGTTGAGGAAATTGCATCTACCCGCTAAAACGCACATCAAACAAACTTCTTGATGTATTTGCTATCTTTCTCAACCCACACACTGTCTAGCAATAGGTACTGAAAAATAGAGTGAAAAAAATGTTGTTGCTGCTGCTGTTGTTGACGTTGTTGTAACATTTACTATAAATAATAATAATAATGATAATTTATTGAAGTAAAAACATTTATTTAATGTATAATGTGGACAGGCACAGTTTTGTGAATGTGTGTTCATAGAAAAAAATAGTTTTTTTTTTTGTATTTTTTGAGTATTTTTTTTTTATTTAAAATGTATCAAACTTATAGTTTTCAAAAAACGTTAAACGTCCCTTGTGTCATTTCACATTTATTCATGTGATGGCACGGTTCACATATTTTTCTCATCCAGTCGCATGATTAAGTAGTTTTTTACCAAGTTGCATTTTTTTTTTTATGGTAATTTTTCTGAATTACATTTTTTTCAGTTTTTTTTAGAATTTAATATCATTTTCATATAATTTCACACCTTATGGTTGTTACCAAATTCTGTTTTAACGTGTCTAATTATTTGAATATACACAAAAAGTGCTGTTTTTATTTATTCTTACATGGTAAAATTCTGTGTTGCTTTTTTTCGGGTTATCAAATGAAGGCATAAAACATGAAAATGTACCACATTTAATTTTTTGGCCAGTAAATTGGAAATTGTAGACACTTTTGACATATACTCGTCCATATCGTGTTTTGACTGAAGTGTAAGGGCATACTTTTGATTAATTCATCCAAATTCCGTGACATTCCGTGTTAAACTGAAAATTCTGCATCTGATTCCCTCTACATTTTCTGCATTGTGGAAATCATAGGGCACTATTGTCTTGCTAGTTATTTGTAAAATTGTAACATTCCTTCTTTCAGACTACAGTATTGTTTTCACTAACATTCCCACACACTGTAATACCCAAATGTCCCATCACAGGAATGGAAGCTCTCTGTTTCCAACGAGCACATCTTTAAATGTCACCAATCTGTCACTGCCGAGCTTCCTTAAGGCAGAGCGAGCGGAGCTGCTGCAACCCAGCCGCCGTTTTTCTTCCTCTCAACCAATCCATACCTACTGGATGAGGGGAAGGTGGGCCTGATGAAGTGGCTAAGTGATAGCTGACACGGCGCATCTCGCTATAGGCTCACTCTATCCCCTCCACATCCACTCAGGGCTGCACAGGATCAGACGCCCCATCCGAGCTGCACATATATTATGAGTGCAGTCACTGTCAGAGCCAGGCTGCCATTTATAAACCAAACATATTGATCATGCATTGCAGCAGATGCTACCACCATGGCCAGGAGGGAACGGAGGGATAAAAAGGGATCGTTATGTAGGGTGTAGGTGACATGCTGGCCTTCTCTTGACTTAAAAGCTCCATATTGCAGCTTATTTTGATCCAGAATCGCTCATTTAGACAAAACTCCAGTTTGTTGTGTTTACTGGCTGGATTTATGTAAAATATGTGATAATAGCACAATAATAGACCGGCGAGTGAGGGAAGCACAAATGTAATACTTCGATCAAGCATTCTGGAGGGAAATAAAAATGGAAAGGAAATGGAGAAGGAGAGATGACGCCTACGGTGCGGCTTTTGGCTTCTGGAGGTATTGTGTTGTGTTTTATGGTGGGAGCAGACGAATTAGAATTCGAAAACATCAGTCTTTCGCTCTCTCTCACCTATGTAAGAAGCAATGGCTTAATAACTACTGTATGTACGGTGTGTGGGCTGAAAAAGAACCAAGTAGCCCCTCTTTCGCATAAATCCTTATTATTTTGTGAATCAGATGCTCTGTGAAGTTTCACACTGAGATAAAGAACAGATGTTTATTTGCTTATGACGCAAATGCGCTGACCACAATTTGCATAGAGGAACTTGGTTGCAAATGTGTAAATTGTGTGTATAAGTGAGACAAAAGAAAGAAGGCATGCACATAAATGTTCCTCTTTAATCGTGGACAGTAATGGGCTAATAATTGCACCAGGAAAACAGCACTGATTTGAATCCAGCGCATTCTTTAATGAGCCTCATTTGCATTGAAAAAGGCAGGTTTATAATGAAAAAAATAAATTAATAAAAATGCTGGTGCCATTTAAGTGCATCACGTATTGTAGGCTGTGTGGAATGATTTGGGAGGAAAGAATGTAATTGCTAATTTTCAGATACAAAAAGCAATTGTGATTTATTGTGCTTATTTGTATGACTGCACAATTATCTGCCAAAATTCGAATTAAATAGCATTATGACTATAAAATTATTACTAGTATAATATTCCACTCTAAACAACAATAATAATTTAAGAGTGCAACTATAAAATTACAAAATAAATATTTCAACTAATATTAACTAATATTTTCAAACATCAGTTTATAACCACCTCTCATTGCAAATGTGTAAATATGATTGGCACCTGTTGCACTCCCTAATGCATGCTAAAATACACATATTTAATTAAATTACAGTGTTAAATTGCATTTGAATAATTACACAGTTATAATGTGATTTCACTTTTATTTGGATTAAACATGCAGACCTAATAACAGGACCATACTTGTGCACACTTACCTTTTTAAGAAGACTGCATTATCTGTCAGAAAGAGTGTTCTGCTGAAAAACTGTTTAGTGAATTCAGCTAGAATGTGTACCTATGTGTACCCAGTGTTCAATGCCGAAGAGTTTTACAGCTTGAAAACAATAAAGATTCATTAGGGGGAAGAAAATGTATATAGCTGAAGAGCTGTTAAAAACAGTGGTGCATGAAAAGGCACATTGATTCAACCCGTACTACTGACGACTGTCTTGCATTATCTTTCCCCATCATTTATTGCTCATCTAGCCTTAGCCACTCCACCCCATTTCCACTCAAACTCTGACCTTCACCTAAAAAAAGCAGGCCCAGATTGCCTTTAAACAAAGTTCTGGTGTCTCTTAGTAATATCCAGCCAGGGATGGCAGCTAGATTGATGGGTTTGCGTTAGCTGCTGAGATATTTGGAGGTTATCTGATGGCGTAAAATTTAATTAGGGCTTTATTGATGGAAGATGTAGACGGCGCAGACAAACTGCCTGAAATACTACATACAGCACAAAGATGAGGGCAAAGGGGCATATCCTGTGAATCTGTCAATATGCCAACAGAAAAGACAGGTTCTGTCTTCCCATTTCGTATCTGGATAGGAATGGTGTGTGCTGCAGAATGCCTATTTTTATACTGATATACAGTGTTATAGTGTAACCAATCCATTAGAAAAAAACCTTAATCAATTCTCAAGGGTGACAGCCTCAGGTTTTGTTTTTATTGCAAACAAGCAGCGTTATGAGAGAGGTGCCCCTGGCTGACATACAGTAGATGTGCCATTTAAGGTCATTTGGGTTGAAAATGTCATCTATCACATGCTTGTGATGGTGAGATTCAGTATGCATGCATTCATGCCAAACTGTGCTTAGCTATTTCATTTTTGTGTACATGGCCAGTTGTTGATATGAATCTGTTATGATGTGAACCGGACTTTGTGGGCAGCCAAAGCTAAATGAATCAGGGTTGTGCAAATTCAGAATTGAACAATTAGTTTAATTCTATTCCTTTTAATCCTCTCTTTTCAGTTTAAGTAAATCCCACAAGAAGTTGATTTGGGACTGAATTGGAATAAAAGGAAAAATTCATTTGTCCACCCATCCATCCATTGTTTTATCTATCTGTCTGTCCATCCACCCATCATTTTGTTGTTCTATCTACTGTTCTATCATTAAAACAAAACAAACCTTGGTTGTGGTTGTATCTGTCCATCCATAGATCTATCCACATACATACCTACCTACCTATCGATCCATCCATCCATCTTCCCATATCCTTCATCCTTCCATATACCTGTCATTAAATCCAACTATCATCCATCCATCCATCCACCCACCTATCATTCCATCCACCCATCCATCTACCTATTGTTCGACCTACCTACTGTACCCTCCATCCATCCATCCACCCAACTATCATTCCATCCATCCACCCATCCATCCACCCACCTATCATTCCATCCACCTATTGTTCCACCTACCTACCATCCATCCATCCATCCACCCAACTATCATTCCATCCATCCACCCACCTATCATTCCATCCACCCATCCATCTACCTATTGTTCCACCTACCATCCATCCACCCAACTATCATTCCATTCATTCATCCATCCATCCATACATCCACCCACCTATCATTCCATTTAATCACCCGCCCCTTCCATACATCCATCCACTCACCCATATATCATTAATCTATCATTCCATCCATCTATCCATCCATCCTCCCACCTATCATTCCATCTATCCATTCGTCTACTTATATATCATTCCATCCATCTATCTATCCATCCTTCCATCCACCCATCCATCTACCTATCGTTCCATCTACCATCCATCCATCCACCCACCCACCCACCTATCATTCCATCAATCTATCTATCCTTCTAACTACCTATCGTTTCATCCATCTATCATCCATCCATCCATCCACCTACCTATCATTCCATC
>JAUMHQ010000044.1:15740805-15758084 GCA_032361165.1 Enteromius paludinosus | reverse complement strand
CAAATTCTAGGGTTGTAAATGGACCTGTAAAACCGTTTCTGGGCATTTTTCCCCTTACCTAAGCTACATACCTTCTACTGTATGTACATATCAGAGAGCAATTTAAAATATTCTCTCAATGCATTCTATGGCACCTTTAATGGATTAACTTACCATTTCAATCATTAATTAGTAGTGTGTTTTTGCTCAACTAATGATTAATTGTGAACAAATTAACCATTAATGAATGCTTAACTTATGCATTATTTTGCCCCTATTCTGAAGTGTTACCCATTTATCAAGCCACATTGACAAATAAACATTTACCCAACTATTATGAAAAGTAAATAAATACAACACACTATTTTTTGCGACCATATGTGAAATGTTATGACAAAATGCATTATGAAGAAAAACTGCACCTAATCTGCAGCTGCATTAGAGCTAGCATTAGCATCATGCTACATAAAACACTTATAAGATTAATAGTACATTTCTACTCAAAACTCACTTCAAACCACAATCAAGTGTTTGTAATAACTTTCTTTTGTGTCCAAAGTGCCTAAATCTCAAGAAAAACACATACAAACTATATTGTATCATAATCATGTGTTTATTATCTTATAGTGGTTGTTTTTTATTGTCTTATTCTGCACTGCGTTCATCATAAAATATATATATTTCACCTTATTTTGATGGTCCCTTTAACGTATTCTGTTGATTTTAAGTAACATTGCACCTACATATCTACTAACTCAATAGAGTGCTAGCAGAGTTTAGTAGACTGGTAGGGTTAGGGTTAGAATAAGTTGATATGTACTTGCAAAGTTACTTATAGTCAGTAGAGCGTCTTTTGGGAGACCATCACAATAAAGAGTTAAAAGATACTAATTAGAGAGTGAACTAATATTTTAATGTTTTAAAGTTAGTTGTAGGTGCAAAGCTACTTATTGTCAACAGATTGTTCAAAAGGGACCATCAAAATAAAGTGTTTCCATTTAGATTTTAGATTTTTATGTTTATGTAGACATTTTTAATAACATAGAACGACTTGTTTTATTTTTTTGAGAAACTGGGATGGTGCCCCCTTGGGAGCTGGTGCCCCACGCAGACTGTGTACTCTGCGTATAGGGAGCAGCGGTACTGATTACGTCAAATACGTTAAAGCATGCGCATACGGTATTTTGAGATATCCCTAAAATCCTGGAAGATGTAAGTCACAGCAGAAAAGTAATTATGATATTTTATTTTATTTGCAGGAAAAAAAGTAGTCTCCTAGAATCGCTAAACTGAAGTTGAGCCACTGATGCCACATGAACTGTTTTTTGTGTTCATTTCAGTGGTGTTGCTGTCTATGGAGGATCAGATAGCTCTCTGATATCATCAAAAATATTTTAATTTGTGTGCTGAAGATGAACGGAGGTCTTATGGGTTTTGAACAACATGAGGGTGAGTAAATAATTAAGACAACATTTTCATTTTTGGGTGACTTAACCCTTTAAGTTCTTTTCAGCGTTATCAGGAAAAGAAGTGTATCTACGATTGTCAACCTCAGAGGGTTTTTGAAAGGTTAAGTTGGTCTTCATATTTGACATAAACAAATATGTATGTGTCTTAGTTAACATGAAATCATAATTTACTTTATTTTGTCAGCCAGGTGCTCTGAAAAAGAAACAGCATGACATCAATATGCTCTTAGACTTCAAGTGTCACGACCTGGTAAAATAGTATCCTCAGTTGCTTATTTTATATCTGCTTTCTTTTAGCTCTAAAATCCCCAATTAGTTTCTGAAGAATAAAATAAACTCAGCTGGCATTTTTCTCTTGTTAAATATCTTGTCAAAGTGGGTTGTTTGTGTCTCTAACACAAGCGCATAAACTTCTATGAAGTTGGTCCCAGAAAACATTATTTGGGCTATGTGCCCTGACGTTTATTTAACATAAGAAGTAAAGAGGATGCAAAGGAGCCAAGTGCTCATGTTGCTTAAAACCAGGAGAAAAGGAACTGATAAATCATCCTCCGCCATCTATCACGCCTAACCTGCCCAAATGACTCGAGTCACAGTCGGTCTTAAAAAAAACGCACGTCCCATGAGCCAACTCCGCATATGGGCCCAATCAACAAATCCCAAGCGGTGGAGATTCATTTATAATTCAGCAGCGATTTGGCAACAGACATGCACATAGGCATTGATCATTGTAAACTACTTTCAGAACACCGTCTTTGCCTCTTAAGCTAGGGCAGCCGCGGAAAATGGGTTTATATATTTGGGTGAAGTGGCGCATCTTCATTTTCAATATCCGCTGGGAACGGACAGCAATTAATCACTTGAGCCCTGGCAGGAATTTATTGTTAATAGTCGTAGTGCATGAAGCTAAACTGAAGCGTGTCTGAGTTTTCCCATATAGTTTTATCCTGGGCTAAATGTAATGCCATCTGTAAGACATTTAACACACTCTTTTTGCAAACTAGAAAAAAAAAAGGTGAAATGTTTCGTATGTTAAACTGCTTTCCCATCCCAGTTAACAATTTTGGGTTAGCTTCTGTATAAGTGTTCCAATTGCAGGACTTCAAAAGTCACTTTTGAGACAACTCTGAAAGAAAAAGGGCACCGTTAAAAACATCTACCGAATTATATTTATACGCTGCATAAAAAAAAAAAAATAAATTCAACATCTGCCAGTAGGTTACACAGTCTTCTTGCCATTACGTGATCCACATGAACGAGCTGCAGAGGGGTGTTCAAATTTTCACAGGATAGCCACGCAGAATGTAGGCGGGGATTATGCAAATGTGTTAACGTGATGCGTGAGCTTCATGGAAATATGACTCGAATTTGAAATGACTTATTTGAATTCAAAGTCGACTCTTTTTTTGAGCGACAATAGCTTTATTTCGGATGCAGACTTTGCAGACTGTTTACATTCACATACAGCTACAATATGCTACACACTGCAGGAAAGGTGATTTTCAAAAATCCATAATAAGGGCACTTTAATTTATTTGTTTTATGAAGAGCTTGGGTATCAGGCTAGTAAGAGACCAACACTTAGCTATTCCTTTTTATTATACAAGTGTTTAATTAAAAGTGTGTGTAGACATGTAGACGTATATAATTGAGCCAAGATCACCCACATAACTCACCCCTATAGGGGAAACATTAATATTTTGAAAGAGTTATAACATAATTGTTTATGTTATATAAACCTTGTATACTAAAACATAATTTTGGCATTTTGTTCATAAGTTGTAGATTAGCGGAGCATCCAATGCATTTTGAAACAATGCAATGCTATACAGTAGGACTCACCAAGAGCTGTGGGAGTCGCTTCCCTGCTGGTGTGAATCACGATCACAGTGTGAATTGTGGTAAAGCTGAAAGGACGCACATGTTACCGTGGAGTGGGTTATGACATCCTCAGACCATCATTTAGCAGCATGGAATATTCTCACGTCAGGGAAAGAAAAAAAAGAAATCACTATTCTTGAGATCTGAAAGTATCTATCTTACAAAACTGTTACATTTAAATATTGTTTGTATGTAGAACCAGCATTTTCAAAGCCTCAGGAAAAAATGATTTTGTCCTGGCCAAATTCCCACTGGCTCTCGTCTGTCATGGCCTCCCAATAATCCCCATCCATTGATTGGCTGTATCTCTCTCTCCTCTCCACCTGCAGCTGGTTGTCCTGTGGCTGCCGTCACATCATCCAGGTGGATGCTGCACACTGGTGGTGGTTGAGGAGACACCCCCCCACATGATTGTAAAGCGCACTACACAAAGCGCTATATAAATGCTCCATTCATTCATTCAAATCTGTTGAGGTAGCTAACTTATTATGCAAAGGGGTGTTTTTTTCTGAAAGATGACATTTGTAGAAGTTTATAGGAGAGTCTGGTATTGCTAGTAAAAAAAAAAAAAAAAAAGCATAGCGTGTACTGTAGGGTTTTGTGTATTCTCTTGATTCATCTTACAGCTTCAGCGAGCACAAAATGAGCTTGCTAATGCAGAACACAGTTGACTTCATCACAGTGTTTGCCGCAGCTCTTTGGCATACCAAAATCATTCCCGCCGGTCAAAAAGACTGTAATCGCGTGTGCCTACATTTTGCTGGTGTATTCAGATCTAATCTAATTACTTAAATATTTTTATCTATTCATCCACCTATCCATCATTTTATTCATCTGTCTATTTGTCCGCCTATCCATCCATCCATTCTATATAACGCAAGTTAAAAGTTTAGGGTTGGTAAAGTACAGACTAATTATCTTCCCCTCAGGGAAGTGTTTTCAATAGGTTTCGTCTGTTAGTGAATCAGTCCAGATGTATTATTGACTCTTTCAGTGTGATTTGGGAAATGGAATCAATAAGTTCACTGAAATAAACCCTCACAAAGAATAATTTGATTACGTTTCTGTTTCTTTTTACACACTGACTTAATTATTTGTTAATAGTGGTTAAAAGCTCATCAGGTTTGTCAGTGACTGTAAGTGCATAATATACTGGTTTGAAACGTGAGGATGGGTAAATAAAGAAAGAAAACATATACTTTTGATCAGATATTCCTTTAAGAGTTTAATTTAAACATGTAATTTGACCTCATTTATGTCTAAGAATTACCCAAATATTATCCTAATGGTTGTGGAAAATATTGGCTAGCATGAGGATAACCTGGAATGTCGGATGATTCCTGCAGTTTATTCATCTGCAACATCAGAGCTTGTCCCCAAAACCAGGTTTTCATGTCGGACTGCCTTTGATGATCGAAGCCTTTTCTCCAGTTGCTGTGAAAACACGTTTGATTGGTGCTTTTGATCAGCAGCTGTCATCGTCCAAAGACATCTGGCATCATTCAATCTTACTGAAAAACCAAGATGATTTTTTCATGCCGCAGTACCCCACATCTTACATCTTAAACCGCTTTAAAATCACATCTAAAGATCTAATGGGCGATGTTCTACCCGGTTTGACTGTCACTAAGCTAGGAAACCTTCATACACATGCTGTCTGGTTTGACTCCATTGTGTTTATCTTTACAAATGAATGGTACAATTTCCTTTTAGCTAATGATAACATAGATGTTCTTACTATATTGTGTGTACATTTGCTGTATGTAGAAGTGGTATATACAGTAAAACAATGATTATTTTTGTCCATTTTACAAAAAAAGAAAAACTCAATTTACCAGCATATTGTTTTCTAAAACTAGATAAAATCCCATATAAAGCTATCCAAACACATAGAGTTGCGTAAAACAAACAAACAAGGAAAAGCATGTGAGATGACGTTTGCTGACAGTCAGGTTTGATCAATGACATGTTAAGGTAGTTCCTCCTGTTGCTCTGATTGCACCAAGGTTTGCAATCGGTAAACATCTGATGGGCTTTGATACTCGAATATTTTGTTCTCCTCCACTGTGTGCTAGCAATGATGTCCCATGAAGCGATCAGAAGCAGATCTTACCCATTCATACGCCTCGTTCTCCTGTCAGCAGTCACCTCCCCCGTGCGACTGCGGCCTAGGGTGACAAAGTGACAGCTTAATCAAGAATGAGTAAGACGAGCGGCGTCCTTGCCCCAACTGTTCAAGTGGAAGGGAGAGAACAAGCGAAAGAGAGAGATAAGGAAGAAATAACGCTAACGGGAGAAGGTGAAACATGTTCGCCGCTGTGTTTCTGTCTTTGTGTTTGCATACGTACATGAGCTACAGCAAGAGAGATATTGAGCAGGGAAACATTTCAAAAAGTGACGACAGTCGTACTCTTTATCGTGAGACAGGACTAAATACTGGACGGTTTTTTCTTTGCATACCTCTGGGTAGATTTACAGTGCCCACAATAACAAATACAAAAAACATTTTTTTTTTTTTCAAATTAATATATAGTCTTTATATATATATATATATATATATTTTTTTTTTTTTCACTGTTAAAATTAATTTCAATTTGTGTAATTTTTCCATACAAATTACTGTATATATTGTGCAATGCTAAGAATGTGCAACATATTATTATTATATTATTTTTTCTTCCCAATCTAAAAGCATACATTTGGAAAATTATTACATTTACAGTTTTGAGGTTTTTGTAATGAATGTGAGCTATTGTAAGCCACAGGCTAACATGCAACTAATGTAAATTTGTAAAAAAAAAAAAAAAGTTGTCTTGATCCTTTTGGACGAAAAAAAAAGGTCTGTCTGTCTGTAAATAATACAGCTGAATAAAATGAATAAATGTCTGGAGGTTTAAAGCAGTAATTTATCCAATCTAACAGAATTAATTATCTTGTTTCAAACCCCACTGCTGTAAATATAATTCTGCTAATAAAGTCTATGCAATTCATTTTACTTTTGTAATCTGACATTTTTTATTTTTTTTTTTGACAATATAATCATGATGACATCCGGCAAAATTGAAAGTCATTTAAGAGGTGAATCACTCTGATTAACAACAACTTAGAAATAATGTGCACTGCAAGAATTGTGCATAGCGAGACCAATAGTGTTTATTAAGGAAGTAAATAATAGGGTAAATTTTGATTTCGTGTTGAGTTAACTCCAACAAGCTGTGTATGTTATCGGAAATGTCTCATTTATTCCTGTTTCTGACAGCCACCAACCTCTGCACCTAAACTCCTTTCCACGCCTGGATTTTCATGAATATGCAGTAAAGATGCATTTTGCAGGATAGCAGGAAGAATGTGCTAATTATCTCCTTTTGGTGTCTGTTGTTAATGTGGATTCATGATGATAGCCCTCTAGTCTTGTTCTCAGAGATTGGCTCTCTCCGTGAGTTGTCTCGCTAACAGCTTGGCATTTAGGAGTCAAACTGTGAACTAAGGGCAGCGAGTGTCAAAGCTCCAACTTTGACAATGCTAACTTTCTCTGTCAAAATTGCACACCATGAGCTCCGTCTATTTTGAGGACTGATTTACAGGGTACTCCTGCTGCAGGAATTTAGGGTCTGGTATTAATTTACCTAACCTAACAGTTTCAAATGATGCATAACACTTATTTGTGTGACAAAGATCAACAGAGTACTTTTCTTTTTTTTTGAGTGAGCTGATCATATCGCTGCGACCAGGGAGTTAATGGAGATTAAAATAAAAATTCTAACAACCCTAACCCAATGGGATCTGAGGGTGCCTCGGGGGCCTTTACACCTTCATAAAAGTTACAAACATCCATGCAAAATTAAACAGCTATTTTTGCAACTTTGAGTATCTGAGTAGCCAGTTATAGGATGTAATTGTAGAATTGCAGGGTCCACATAATGATGTGTACGGTGCTAAAATAAATAAATAAAAAAGCTGCTGAATCGTTTTTTAACCGTTTCACTGAAATGAACTGTTCAAAAGAATCAATTTACAGAACTAAGAGTTCCCATCAGTACTATGAAGTGAATATTCATAACTATTGAATAGGTTTAGCCCCAGAGATGTTGTTATTCAAAACCAAGTGGCAATGAACTCATACCTACTTTGAGGGCTTATTTTGAATGAATGCATTTTGAAGTATCTGTAAATGTGGTCACTTCTGTCAGCTTTTGAAATCTTTTCACCGCTCTCACCGGACTCTTAGAAGCACCTTTCCTTGATCTGCCGGCTCTTCGGTGCACCAACATCTCACCTCCTTGAAGTCTTTAAACCTTTTTTACCCCTCTTATAGCTAAAACGCACACCAACACACACATATATAGGCTTAAGTTCAAAGAAGGGACGCTGATATGACACGATTTTAGTTTTTAAATGTGAACATGTTTTTAGCATAAAAGAAAATACTAATCAAAACTTTGGAGACAGTAAGATTATTGTTAAAGAAATTTATATTTTATTGTACTTATATAAATTATCAAAAGCGACAGTTGTCACGCTGTCACTCTGGTCGAGGAGGAACACAGCTGGCATGGGTTGCACAATTAATTAAACTAGAACAGGAAACACAGGACCAAATATGGGCAAGGGCGGACACATGGGGATCAAAGCACAGGACGAACGAAACACAGACTGTGACATGACTCTGGTGAGTGTGCTAAAAAAGTAGACACCTAAAAGATTTGAATGGTGTTTAACACTTATTTGTGTGACCAAAGTCAACAGAGTATTTTAGCGTCTTTCACATTGATAAAAAAAAAAACAAAGTTAGCATAAACTGCTATAAAACATTGACCCCCTGGTTTCACAGGCTAGGCTTAAACCTGAGTGTTTCAGGATTGAAATGACAGGATGTGACGTTTTCATGCGCTACAGTGAGTGTAATGCAGTGTTTCAGAATTATTAACGAGTCTACATGGTGTTATCCTATGAGCAAGCTCTGTCTCATCATTATTCATGACACCACGTGACATTTTCTAAGACAAGCGCCTCAGACGCACAGCAGGCGCTTCACTGAGTCGATGTCACGCCGAAAGGTGAGAATGTTTTTCGTTTGCATGGCTTCCCCGCAACGCTGGCAGAGCGACAGGCTTTCAATCAATGACCGACACCTTTGAAACGATTGTGTGCAACAAGCATTTATTACGGAGAGTTTCCAGATTTATGGAGACGAGGACAGGGGCTCGTTTGATAGTCCCAGGCACAAACACCATCCATCCTTACTGTGAGTGTGTCAACCCATCAAACCGCTCAGGTTTGTGAATCAACTCCACAGAATAGCCTCCAAAGTTATTAAAAATGCAAAAGCACATGCGAAGTATAAATGCAAGCGGCTGGGAATTGATTTGTTTATTGAAACACCAGTGATAAATGGTCTTTCCATTTGTTTAATGTACTGTGAGCTTACAAAACTATGTGTGTCTTTGTTTGTTTTGTTGGAAACATAAACTGAAGACTGAAGAATGATATGTCCATATTTGATCATTCTAACTACACTGAAGTAGGATACAACTGAATAAATGACTTTATATTTCATTACAACGTTCTCATAATGTTGTTAAAGTGTGACCAAATATTTACAGGCCGGGGTTTCAAGTATGCTAAATCTTAAGTATAATCCAAGGTTTCTGTTACTGCCTATATACCCTTAAACATTGGCTGTATTGCTGTTGTAACTGTTGTGGTGGATGCCACCTACTGTAGACCATGTGAGCTGTGATTATTGTAATTGTTTCATCATCAGTCCTTCTCTGCTGTCACCCTGAGTTGTAAATTAATAACCAGCTCTGCGGACTCACAAGTTCTGTGTGTTCCAGGCTTGCCTTCATGCTGTTCCGCTGCTCAGCGCCCACCATCGCTCACCATCGCCCGGTTTTGTTGCCTTTGGTTTACGTGAACTATAGCAGCTTCAGAGCAACAGTTGTTCATGTGACATGTTGTACAGCAAGTCAGATAAGACACAGACAACTCCCAAAACATGTTCAGGTCAACAATATTTGACAGACTTTTACTTTCTAGAGAAGCAAATCTCAAACGTGTTTCATGTTGATTCTATAATATGTCGCTATATGCAACATGGCTCTGATATTCAACATACCATTTAAATCACAGAAGTGCATACGTTTCTGTAGACAATGCATTTAAAAAAAAAAGTGTTTGTGTGCATAATATATGTTATTATAATTATTATATTTAACACATACACACATGCATGTATACATTTCAGAAAAAAAATTATATTTGATTGTATATTAAACACACACACACACACACACATATATATATATATATATATATATATATATATATAACATAAATTATGGATTTAAATATATACTTGTAAATATATGTACATATTTACAAAATATATATTGTATGTGTGTATATATACACAAAGTACACAAACATACATATGTATAAATAAATATTCAAAATATAATTGAAATCAAAGTGAATTATTAAAATGGAAAAAAAAAAAAATACATTTGAAGATCTATATATGATTTTTTATTTTTATTTTTTTATTTTTTCTGAAACCACCAATTAGTATAAAAACCAAAAACAATTAGGGAATTTAATGATTTCATGATTTCACTTCATTTAAATTATACTGAAAATAAAAGGATCTGAATATTAATAAAAACTTTAATGTTATATAAATAATTATACAATTATAACACTGTATTACAGTGACAACAAACTATTGCCTAGTCATTGTGAATTCAATAAAATCTACTAATGACATTATTTTTAATGAAAATAAAATTGTACATATATAAAAGAGTTTTAGACGTTTACATTTTAGACATTTAATAAGCTTTCCATATAGTATTTTAATATCAATTATCCCCTGATATCATACTCTGAATCTATGACTATCCAAATGTGGAAAATGATACAGCCACTCTTTCCAAGTGAAGAGTTTTGAACTGAAAATCTGTATTCCCAAAGCAAGCAAACTGTATACAATATCCTGTAGCTTTCCTCATCTGATAGTGTCAGAGAGCTTTACCAAATACATGCGCTGACTGAAAAGGTTAGTTCTCCCTGACTAGAAACGTACCGAGTGCTGATAATTACATGATAGCATAAGATAATAGAGCTGACACTTCAACGCCATAATGCACCAGCATTCACAGCAACTGTTGTTTTGGGTCATGACGTGTCATTTAATGGCATTTAAATTCAAGTTGGCTGTATTCTTGTTTTCTGAGTCCATGGCAAAATGTGATTTAAAAACATAAAATTGACACCATTTATTCACCCTCATGTTTCTCTGAAACTCTATGACCTTCGTTCTTCTGCGGAATGCAAAATAAGACATTTTGAAGATGTGCTTTTGTTCTTGCACTGGTTTCTCAAACAATACTGGACCCAATGAGTTGTGAAATGGTACATGACATTGCTTCCATTAAAAAAAAAATAAAAATATAGGAGTATGCTTTTTGATTAATTTTGAAATCAGGCTTGTGAACGTAAACGTCAAGTTGAGTCCGGTTCTGCTAACAATACAACAAAAGGAGACGTGATTATGAAATGCAATGTTCATTATTCAACTTTTTTTCCCCTAGATGTTATGCTGATATTTTCAAAAAACCGCATTAGGTTAGATGTTAGTCATTTCAGCTGCTGTAATTAATCAAATATGCAGATGTCAAAATCTTGACAAAAAACAAACAAACAAGCAAACAAACTAAATCAGCTATGTTATGACTTCAGCCTAGTTGTTTAAATGAATATTGCCATCTGAATAAGAGTCCAAACAGCAAAATCACAATAGTACTGAAAAGATGAACCACTCCAAGTCCAAACAATATCCAGTAAGTAGGTGGATTATGATGTTAGAGGACAACATGGGGATGTTTACAGTTTAAATTCCTTAGTGAGGTGTTACAAACACAACTTTTCACTTCAAAACTTTAAACTTTAATTGATGGACTGGAAGTGGTGTGGATTACTTGTGGATTATTGTGATGTTTTTATCAGCCATATCCTACCCTTGTTCTTTTCCAGTCTTTGTTATATACAGTCAAATAGTTGGACTTGTGATCACTGCTAACAATGGATTCTTAATCTTTCACACCAGAAAAGGTTGAATAGCCTCCCCATATCAACAAATCAAGCACGATATTAAAATCTGAAAGTTGTCCAGCATTATTAAACGCTGTGCTTTAATTTCACTCTGCATGCCGCCTCCACTGAGAATGATATGAGAATGATCATTTTCCTCCCTCTTTTGCTTCCCATTACGAGGTTTTATTTAGTCCAGAGCAAGAAAAGTCTGTTGAACATTTTGTTTAGTGGCGGTGGTGCTGAGGGAAACCGTGCGCCAAAGCAAGGCAATTAGTTTCTCTTCTGCTGCCAATCAACAGCCACCCAGGAGAGAATGAGTGTCTAACGTGCGTCTTGTATTCGCTCCTGCAAGTTGCATTGAGGAACTTACCCCTAATTAAAAACCTGATGACTGATTTTGATATGGCAGTTTACAGGAGAGAAAGAACACAGTAAGCAGCAAGTATTGAGATTAAAAATGCATAAGTAATTGAAGCATATGCTTATGAACAACACAAGCAGGTATTGATCTGCCACTGGAACAAACATTTGAAGCAGAACTAATTTTTGCATACAATCAATACAGTTGTTAATCACGATATCAAGTGACGGAGAACTTTTGCACCCAAACATTGCTTTTTGTTGGAGCTAGGTTTTAGTTAAGCCATTGCATCTGTCGCTTGTATTAAAGAAAATAGCAGGGCAGACTTTGTGCTTAAATAAAATGGTGTATCATAGCCGCTGTTGTCATGACAGTCAGTGTCCATCTGACGTCTGAGCACAAATAACAAACAGCGTACTTGAATTAGATCCATTGACCAGTGGTTATTTTGATGCAAGGTTTAGGAGTGTTGCTTGGTGAAATCGCGGCATTGCTTCTCAGCGGAGAACCAGGGACTCAGAGGCAGAAGGCTCAATGAAAGCGTGAACATTTATTCAAATACACGATACAAGGAAGATGATGAATACGCAACACCAACGCAGACTTGACCAACATGCAAACACGAAACGACGTTAGCGATCAACAAAGGTCTTAGAACAGGGGCCTGTACCATGAAGCCGGATTAGCTGGCTAGCCAGGTAAGTTTAGGATTAGTTTGCACCAATCCTGGGTTTTAGGTACCATGAAAGCAACTCGGCTTCAATTGGTGTTTGACCAAAAAAAAAAAATAAATACCAATCAGCTTTCAGCAAGGTGACACATGTCTGATGCAATAAAGCCACTCCCCCAGCTTCTTTTGCAAAAAATTAAAATACACTACATAATAAAACATTGTTTAAAGATAAAATCATCCGATTTTTTTTAGATTATTATTTTTAGAATTGCTTTATCATTTATATAATTATTGTCTCCTTAATCTTTTACACAAGCCAGTTTAGTTTAATTGTAATAGGCTTGTAAATTAATATAAACATAATACAGCTTACAGTACTTGCAAGTTTTCCTCTTTCATTAAAAGATCGTTTCATCTTGCTGTGTAAATGTGATTACATTCCTCATATTGCTCAATCTTTTAATTTTTGGTAGTGAATCTGACTCTCTCACAAGAAGTGAATAATAGTTTGAAAGCATGTGATTGGCTGCTTATTGCTGATGTCACTTTTTCATATGCAAGTGCTACATTAACTCAGGATCAAGCCTGGGTTAACAAAGAAAGTTGATGAGCTTCATCATGGTACCAATAATGCCTGATTGCATCGGTTTACATTTGTCAACCCAAAACTAATCCTGTAATTCTGATTTTGTTTAGCCACCATCATGTTACAGGCCCCTGGACACAGTTTAAATACACTATACAATCAGGGATGAAACGATACACCTGAACACATACAGGGCTGGCAGAGAGTAAGCAATAATGACAGGGAGGGGTTAAAAATGATCAGACACGTGAAAAAACAAAGAGCACATGGAAAATGAAAACATACACAAGACACGGGTCCTTGCCTGATGGCGTGACACAAGGACAGCAGAATTCTGCACTGGCAAATATTTGCATATACTTTTTTTGAATACGTAATGTCCTAGGCATTGTAGGTTTTGACAGTTTTAAAAATTGTATTATTCTTGCCAGCTTTATTTAATTAAAATACAGTAAAAATGGCAATAACCAGAAATACTAAGATTTAAAATAGGCCTAATAGTTTTCTATTTCATCTGTATTTGAAAAAGTGTTTGTGTTAATGAAGACTGTATTTATTGGATTACATATTTAAGTTAAGGGTTTTCTGACTCTGAGATTCAACTATGTTCTGAAATTCTCCAGCTGTGGTCTTTGAAGAGTCTTTAGCCACTCAAACTCTACTTCTCGCGTTGTATTAGGTTGATATGCTCTTCCAGGCAGCTTTGTAACATTTTATGGTTGTGAATCACAAAATTGTGAATATGAATGGGAATATACTTCAGAGACATTTTACTCATTAAAATTACTACTAGGAGTGCCAATAATTGTGGTCAACAAGTATTGGACAAAAAACATTTATTTCATCACAAAAATGTTTCAATTGTTTCATTTCAATGATAGGTTAGAATTGTGTGAATTTTTTGAACTCAAGTTCAAAAGGATAAACAATGCAGATGCATTTTTTTACAGCCACCTTTGCTCAGATTTAACAAGGGTGGCAATATTAGTGGAGGCCACTGTATTCAAATATATTAAACAAAATATATTATGCATTGAACTGTAACATGAACACAAAGGTAAGCTACAGTAGAATATATAATGAATGCTACCAAACAAACAAGTATGCTTGTACTGGACCATCCAAAAGCAGAGGACAACCCTGAAGAAGTGTTTACAATAACAATAAAAGTGAAGTGTGCTTGAAGTGCTTCGTGACTGAAGTGAATTTCATATGAAGGGCTCAGTTATCAGGTTTGCCAAGAGGTGTGATCATGCAGATGGTGTTGTCGAGGTTTCAGTGAAGAAGACCTCTTGGAGGACAAGCAGATAGGTCAAGGTCATCCCATCCGACTCTCTTTCCTTGTCAAACTATGCTGCCATAAAAACAAAAGGATCACAACGCATCGCCAGTGGCATTGAAAACCCGCTGCCCTCTACACTACGTCAAGATCTATTACGTGGCATACCAAGTGGCACGCAGCAGCTTTGTCCGTCTTCTTCAATCCACTTAAACGAAACGCCGGTTCTAGCATAAGGATATAAGAATTTTCAATGAATCCTAATCACATCAAAACAGTACAAGCTAACGTTGTGTTTCACGTCCATTGTCAGGCACAGCAGGCAGGCAGTCTTTTCCTTAAAGACCTCGATTCACTCATATGAAACGCATTGCTTTGCTTTGCTCCGTTTTGCATCTTAAATTCAACCTGTTGGACTTGACATGCTAGAAACAATGGATATCTATCTGACCATGAAATTGAATAACACGCTTTCTAATATAAAGTATGTTTGCTTCAGTTGCTCCGGTATATGATGGAAGTTAGATAGGCTACGTGAAATGAGGTTAGATAACGGAGTGCATTAGGATATATAATTAGGCTTTTTGTGCGACCGAGCAGGGGGAAGAAAACAACATCATAAAAATCAAAATGCAAAATAACCACTTTTGGCGAAATAAGACAGACTTGTGTTTTAGAACGAAAACAAGGGCCGATATGTGAGAGAACTCGAGTAAAAGACAAACAAGTAATTAACTTATGTTGCTGGCGGCTGTTAACATTGGAGAGCACAGCTAATGTTGTCATTACGTCTTTGGTGATAATGTTATTAAGACAGAAATGAGATGTGCAACAAATGCTCACCAGCCTGGCACTCGAGAGGTGAATAGTCTTTACCCGCAGGGGGTGTATCGATTGCACGGCGAATTGTATCATAATCAAACTTCCAACTGAGATGAAAACACCGCGACGTAAGATGCTATGGATTATTCAAACAACAGAAATATGCTAACAAGTGCAAAGGTGTGTTCAAAGGCCTACAGAAGAGCATCTCAGCATGACGTCCCGTGCTGAATCTGTTCTGAGGAAGCGACTGCTGGCGGTTTATACATGACAGGAAATAAATGTTTAAACTCTTTAAAGGACTCTTGTCACTGTAAGCACCAGACTTTCCCTCAGGAAACATTCACACAGAATGCGTTTGTGCGTTTAAATACGTGAGATACAGGGCAGTGGGATACAAAAACAAAACACACACAAAAAAAACACTAAATGTCTCGAGGCGTGATTTTTAAAGATGTTATTTTATTTTTTTACGTACAACATACTAAAAACCCAGCGCTTGTGCATGAGACTAAAGCACAATGGTCAAAGGCGAATGTTTACTGCCTGTTTGAAAAGCGAGAACTAGCAATGACTACTTGTAAGAAAAATGTAAGCGCCTGACCTCCCCTATAGGCAATGAAAAAACTTGACATGGCATTCTAAAAAACAGTGCTCTACTATGTGCAACATGTATTTAAGCACCACTCAGTGCACATTTATCTTTGAAACTGCGGTGAAACGCACAGTAAGGCACGTAAAAACGTGCACAAAAAGTGAATATACAAAAAGCATAATTGTATGATACCAGGTTGCTAATGAACCAGTACATGACTTTCTGTACAAAAAAAAAATAAGTGTCTTGATGTTTAAAGTCAAAGGTTTAAATTTGGTAATTATACATATTACCATTACCATTGGTCACTAATAATACTTGATTTGTGTGAAATTATAATGGTCATCTCATCTTTGTGTATTTGCTAAAGCAAGAGATTTTAGCTTAACCTGCATGTGACTCAGTGTATGATACTTTCTTTACCCCCTCATCATTTACATGTTCTCTCTTCCCATTTCTCCATCTCTCATTTTCACTCATCACCCACATCACCTTTTGGTGGCATCCCCTGCCAGTCATGACAATGTGGCCGATTGCACCACACAGATTGCATCGATTGTGCGGGCTAATTGAAATGCGAGTAGCCCTGGTGTGGTGCGCATCTGCTCCATTTGCAAGGTTCGCTTTGGCATGTCTCCTCTCTTCCCATCTGAAAGAAAATACAATGTGATGTGGCCCCAGCGTTTTACTCATCGCTGTCTGAAATGATGCCAGCTTATTAAGATGTGACAGTGCAACAGCCCTTCAGGGACTTAAAAAAAGTAATTTGGCTCAAAATTAAAATAATACTTTATGTAAGAATAAGACTTTGGTCACAATTTCCCCGGCCTCCTGTCAGTCCAAACCTACAACCTGTAATGTATATATTTTAATTATTTAATAAAACACAGCATTCATAAGTATGTAAAAATCTAGTCTTTTTTTCTAAGAATTATTAAAAAAAAATGTATAAAAAAGAAAAAAATATATATATAGTGGGTTCACAACAACTGTGTGACTGTTCTTGAATGGCCCAGCCAGAGCCCTGACCATTTCCGGAGAAACCTAAAACTGGCTGTCCACCAAAATTTACCATCTAAACTGACAGTAAGTGCCAGCATAAAGTAATTCTTCATTATATGGAGTCAAGTCAGTGCCAGCACCATGTAAGGAGGAATGGCAGAGGAACCCCAAATCCAGGTGTCAAAAACGTTCCCAAATAGACTCATGGCTGTATTAGATCAAAAGGGTGCTTCTACTAAATACTGACCATGTGATATTTCAGTTTTTCTTTTTAATAAATCTGCAAAAATGTCAACAATTCTGTTTTTCTGTCAATATAGGTTGCTGGGTTAATGAGGAAAAAATTACTTGATGATTTTAGCAAATGGCTGCAATATAACAAAGAGTAAAAAAAGGGGTCTGAATACTTTCCGTACCCACTGTACACATTTATCAATATCCTATTATATGTATATATATATACTCAACAAAAATATAAACGCAACACCTTTGTTTCTGCTCCGATTTTTCATGAGATGGACTTAAAGATCTAAAATTC
>JAUMHQ010000044.1:15701642-15712971 GCA_032361165.1 Enteromius paludinosus | reverse complement strand
GTTGTCAGACAATAATCTCACTGCATTATTACAATTAATGACAAAAATAATGTTTGGAAATGTAAACTGATATTTCCTACTGACACGCCACCGCAAAAGATAGAAATAACCGACTTAAAACCATTTTTGTTTGTCAAAATACTAGAGGCCTGAGACTTTTGCAAAGTACTGTACATATCGGCACTTGTACCTGCATGAATGGTCATGTGACGTGTTTCAGGTTGTGTAGTGTAAACCGAGGTCGTTTCTAAAGCGTAGTGGAAACATCAGTGTAAATGAGGATCGTTTTCATTCTAAAATGCTATTTTAAAAGGTGAAGCGGGGGCCTGAACAGTGACTTGACAAATGGGAACAAATGTGTTGTAAAATAGGCTGAAAATATCAGACATGTTTGATAACCTCTGGCTGGAGTTTGTGACTTTCGTTCACTGCTCGAATTTCTGTGTAATCTGTCAGCGTTAATCTGCAGACAGGCTCTGACTCAACCAGCTTCAGACTGTAAAATTGGGGGGAAACCCTTAACACACCCTAACAGTCTACTCGAAGAGTTAGTAGACATGTAATAGCAAATTATAGAGAATTAGTTCACTTGTAGTTGACATGTAGTTACAAAGAGTGTCTAAAGAGGAGTATCAAAATAAAGTCTAACCAACAACTTTAATCAGCTTATCCCTAAATTGTTTTCGCTGGCTCAATCAACTTCAAATGGTTAGTCTATAGCTCAGTCATTTTTTTCTCAGACTCCAACAAACCATATTTAATTTTGAAGGTATTTTATCTCGTTTCATTTGCTCAATGTGGCAAATTTTGCCAGCACAGGCACTTTTGTATCTGAATCAAACCACACTGGTTTGTTGCCTTTGATTCACTAAAAAGAACATCATTTGCTGGTGAATCATATTGCGCTGGTCACATTGTATGTTTTTAAATGAGCTTATAATCATTTGTTTTTAAAGTAGTATTTTTAAAATATACACTGTACATTTTTGATTCACTGCAAAGAATAAAGTTGTGTGAGTTATTTGTTAGAGATTCTGACTTTGTTCACACAATGTATTTGTTTGTGTTCTCCAAGTGCACTTAACAGGACAACTCCGTTTGCGATTTTTAGGCTTTATTTTTGCTGTACATGGCCTTTCATCGCATTCAATTCAGTGAGTTTCATATGCCATATCTTTGTTAATTTAAAGTGTGGAAAATGAGTATGCATGTCCACATTGATGTACTGTAGGTGGCCATCAAAAGTTGGCTCTAATCTAAACATTTAAAAAAAATAAATACAATAAAAACAAAAGCTAGATTTGTCTGTAAGCTTCATGGACATTGTAAAGCTTGTGCATTTCAGCAGTAGATCTATACATTCCAGTTTGTTTCTCTGCTTATTAAATGAACAGAACATTTTTCTGACCCAAGTCGACTGATTCCACTCATTTATTCTGTTGTCTAGTGAACAGAGACCATTGTGCCACTCTGTTACAGACAATTCTGACACTACTGTATGTCTAAGTCTGAATTTGTTCAGTATAAGTTCATTTTCAATGTTCAGTTTCAGTGTTCGTCTTGTTGAAATAATATAAGTGAGTATATTATCAGAAACCGGTTGGAAGAATTTTATTTTAAGATTATATTTCCACTGTCATTGACTAGAAGGAAGCAGAAAGTCTAACTTTTGCTAAATGGAGAGAGAATCTGTGCACTGGGTCAAACAAATATTGCACCGGCACACACAGTACATGGATGGATTGGATTGAGAAACAGTTTGGCATTTTTTCCAAGGTGCCAGAACATTATTCTGGACTAATTTAACCCCTGATCATAACCAAGATTGCAAATTGCCAATGCTGCATTGAGGTTGTTGACTCCCAAGGTGGCACATTATATTTGTATTAGAATCATATTAGCCTGTTGCTATGTGTACAATCAAAAATTAATGAAAAACAAAGTGCATGGGGAAAGAAAAGGAAGACACAATAATCGTTGCTGGAGCAAGCTCTGGAGCTCGTGCATATAATGTTTTCAATTTGATCTATCGCAAGAGGCAAACTAAAAACCACAAGAAACTCATCAATTCCTTTCCCATGACGCGCTGCATTACTGATCTGCAAGAATGAACAGCATTCACAGACAAAACAGACGTTATTCTTTCCCAGTGGCCTATGTTTCCAGGAAAATGTACTATATTATGAGCAGAGTAAAGGAACACTGTAATCTAAAGCACACTGAGCTATCAGGGAATGTTCTCGGAACGTTCTTCCAGTAACGTAAATAGAATGTTCATTTAAGGTTATCTGGTCTTTAATTATGTCCATTAATATATTATTTAGACATTATTCTGGAAGATTTTTTTTATGAAAGTTTAAGTGGGACATAGCAATTTTTTAAATGTTTCAGAATGTCCAGAGAACATTAAAAAGTAACGTTCCCCTAAGGTTTGCAAAGCCATAAAATGGAATGTTGCCTTTTAATGTTTGCATATAGCATAACCATTCAAGAATAATGTTTTCAACACTTAATGGGAACATTAGTAAAACGTTCTTAAAAATATTCTGTTAGCTGGGCAGTTTCTTCCAACTTAACCAAATTAAGAAAACACTCATACATGCACACACACAGGCACATACAGTATGTAATCAGAAATACTGTATAATATTAATTAAATGGAAATCTTAGTAAAATTTTCTTTTAGATCTATTTTTGTTTGCTGTGCAGTACTTTTCTCTCAGCAGTACCTATGAACAAAACAAAGTTGAGTTTAGTTTATATAGCACAAAAAAAAAACATAGTACAGGAAGTAGTACATGCAGAGGACATGTGCACGAATTTACGTGTGCCAGTGAGGAGTCTAGCAGCTGCATTTTGGACTAATTGCAAACGGTTCATATAGAAATGACCAATACCTATATTTTGAATCACAGAAGACCAGACAAGAAAATATGAATGCATGAATTACTCTCTCAAGCTCTGCAGGGGTAAGTGTAAGGAATTATAAAAGCCAGTTTGCTGAAATTGCATTTAGAATTTCTGAATATCTTTTCCTTCATGTCTTTTGTGGCAAGCCCTTTAAAGGCCTTGTCAAACTAAGCCTGCATGTTACGTAACACACTCTGTCAGCCTCACAGCATGCACAGCACTGGATGAATCACACAGAATGTGCTCAGAGCGAATCCACTGGTTAATGCATGACTGCAAACGGCGCCTAAAATTCATAATACACCTTGGCTCCTTAAAAAAAATGCTTCATTTGAATCATGTCCTTGATTCACCTCTTGCTGAGTACAAGTTGCTTTTTCAGATAATTAGGCAAGAAGGCAAAAGCAGCTGTTGACAGGATGCTGCAGGAAGTCCTCCAGAGGTCTGCTTGTTCTGCTTCCCATTTATTTGTGCAGATAGAAGAGTGTGTGCCGTATGAGACTGCCTGTTGACCCCTCACTGCTCGTCTTCATCAGGAATGCATTTATTTGAACCTGAAATTTAATTCTAATTTATGATTCATTCATAAAAAAATGCTTCGTCTCTTGCTTTGTTCATGAATTAAACATTATTTTTTTGAGTTAACCGATTTATTATGAATTTATAAAGGCAGTAACTTCTTTTGTTCATGAATTCATTATAACAAATCAGTTGTGTGACTTTTAAAGGAATCATTTATAAGGGCAGTCACTTGCCACTGTGCGTTCATGAATGGATCATTGTTTGTGCATGAATCATTTGTATTATTACATGATCCTTTCCTAAAGGAAGTTACTTGTTGTGTTCTTGAATGAATCTGCATATTTGAAGGAATCTGTGTTTTATTTGTGAGTTAATCAGCATATTTCGAAGGAGTCTGCTGAATTTGAAATATTTAATTATTCCTTTATTAAAGAAAGACAGCATGTTTTAGTTCACTCAGTTGATCTGAATCATTACATTGTGTCTTAAAGTTAGCTAACTTCTCAATTAGAACCACTTATATTCCATCTTGAATGCAGAGTGTAATATTGCCAAGTTGACACATGTTTTAGTCATGATTAGGCTAGTTTTAAGTACAACTTGGGCTGCTTTTCTCATGTAGACCTGGCAATCATGGAGATACAGTACAGTATATCTCTAAAATAGTCTGTATCTACGGTGGCATAAAAGCAGGCTGTGACCATGACCCATATGCCTGCAGTGTCATCGTTTAACTGAGCTTCTTTGCAGAACTGAATGATGTATAGCACAGACTTGTATTAAATGGAATTAGTCTGTACAGTGTATGTTCAACAACACGTGAAAAAAGAAGAGACCATGAAAATAATACACAGAGTACAGGCTTCACATCTGAGGAAGGGAAAACAAAATAGTGCTGGAAAATGCGAACATACGTCCATTTAGCATAATGTAAGAAGTTTACCACGAAAGTAATTTAATGAGTTATTAGCAAGTATCTTTCATGTTCATTCTGGGTAAGTGCATTTCTTAATTCTGAACATAAAGAGACACGACATGTTGCATTAATATATGTGCGCAATCTGCTGTATATGGCAACCACCTTCCATACCCATTCAGCTTAGTGCTCTGATGAATTTTTACCAGTGCTACTGTAAGTCAATTTAGCTCTTGTCAGAATAAATGCGGTGTGCACAAAAGAAGAACCAGATGGAGATACGGCAGTTTAGTCCAGTCCATTGAATGAGTTGTGCCCATCTCTGAGATGGAGTGACCATTTAAAACAAATATTGGGATTGATGCTCTTGTGATTTCCCTGAAAATGCACAGCAAATTAAGACTACAAATGACTTGAACTGAGAAAGAACCTGCTCGAAGCAGAAGTACCAACCTGCTCTCATGTACCATTAGATAAAAGTGATAAGAGAGCGGCCACAGTATGACTTGTCTAATGCTAACAATTAGTCTTTGATGTTGCTATGGATGCTAATAGGTCTCTTGAGATACCAAACAGAAGGCTTCATTTAAAGCTTCTAACTCATAATGAATCATCGACTGACAATTTAATTTTATTTTAAACAAACCTCCAAGAAAGTGGGGAGATTAAACTTTGCTTTACCCAGAGGAAATAATTGAGAAAATATTAGTAAAATTGGCTCGCTTAATCGCTTTCTGTCTTCAGTAGTTCAAATACCTGTCTGCTGCCGAATGGAGTCAAAACAGCATGCAATGCTCAAACCCTGTACACATCAACTCAAACGTGGAGTGCAGTCTGTGTTAATGATCATCTGCGATCAGTCACCTTTTTTAGAAGTATTTTACCAATTGATTTTTTTTAAAGATATTTAAAAGATATTCAAAAAGCCACAAATCATATACTGTACAAGCTGTGAATTACAAAGAATAGTGGAAAAACGCAACAATAAATTCATTCTATGAGGAAATAAACTACAATTGCTGCATATTAGCCTTATAACAATATACCAAAAATCAAATTGGTATTGTGATATGGCTTAGTCTGACTTTTAAAAACAATCAGTCAGAATAAAAACCCAAAGGCAAGAGACAAATATTGACAGTGTAATTGAACATCATTTATTTGAAAATAAGTAATATTTCGTAATATCACAAAAATAGTCTGTATTGCAATCAGTAATCATAGTAAAACCATGACACATGTGGCATATATGTTTTATGTATATATATATATATATATATATATTATATGTAATAGTGTGTGTGTGCGGGTTTATGTGGTTTATGAGGACACAAATTTGTATAGTGACATGGGTATGACATAGGTATTACAATATGTAGGTGTTTTATAAGGACATTTTCAGTGTCCCTGTAATTCAAAAGGCTTAAAAAACATACTAAATGGTGTTTTTTGGAAAATCTAACAATGCACACAGTTTCCTGTAAGGGATAGGTTTAGGTGTAGGGTCAGTGTTGGGCAATACCACATACAGTCGGTACAGTATAAAAACCATTACGCCTATGGAGAGTCCCCATAAATCACAAAAACCAACGTGTGTGTGTAATACTGTATATACTTTGTATGCAAACACAACATAGCAGATTGCTGTAATGGAATAAATCTTTATATCTTTTGCATATATTTTTCCAAACTGCATCTGGGAAATTACACCCATAATTAGCATTTTATGTCCACTGCTTTGGCTTGTTTTTAATGCGATCTGCTCCATAATTATTCTTGATGTTCTCTGGCCATGTATATATTTGTAAAACAATAACACTGCGAGCACCAGGACGGTAAATAAAGGCGAGATACGTCTCCATAGGAACTGCCCTTCAAGCCCTCGAGCGATCCTGACGGCCACAGGGAGGAAAAATATAAATAAATAAGAGGAGGAGGAGAGTCTACCGCTGCAGATGCTGAAGTCGCATCCATAATTCAGATGTCTAATGTCACAGTACAGTTAATAAAGTTTAAATAATTTAGTGAAACATAATGAAAAGTCGAGGTTTGCAGCTAAAGCCAGGCCAGCTGTATTAAAAGTCTAATGCATTTCATTTGCTTCAAATATGAAGGCACCTCTGTGTACGGCGAGACTCTCACAAAGGGTTGACAGGCGAGATTGTGTTGGGCGAGTCAGGAAACCTGCGATTCTTCGGTGATCAAATGCTTTGCACAACTCAAAGGACAGCTGCAGCATTTCAGCGAGTTGTTTTTCTGCTACGGGGATCTGTGGAATTCAGCACTGCGCTCGGCTTCAGGAAGTTCACATCCCAATCATTTGCTCCATAGAGAAGCAGACTTTTAACAATATCACAAACCTTTCAAGAGGCTCAGGCTGTTAGTTGATGATTAATGATGTGTATATGAGTATATATACATATATATGGGTAGTTGACGTATCAATGTATCGTATGGTGTGACGGGAAAAAATAAAGAAATAAAAAAAATCTCTAACACTGAAGATATGCCTCTAGCAACTGTAACTCTGTGGATGAAGATACTTTTGTCTTATGCTATTATTATTATTTTCTATATTTTTCCTATGTCACACTATTTTTATTTGTCAGCTACCCATGTGTATATATTAAATAGTGTTTTATTGCTACATATTCTGTGATATTTTACATTATACTCATAATCCTGCAACAAGCTTCAGCAACAACTTTTTGTTTATACTTTATTTTTATAGTAATTGTACTATCATATTTTACTTGTATGGAATGGATATCATACTTATTGCACACTGTGTGGAATACACTTACTCTGCACTTTTAATCCCATTATGCATGTACATATCTCAATATTTGGCAGCCTAATCGAATAATGCTTTTGCTACATTCATCACACTGAAAATGGAAGGTCAAAGGAGAGCATTGCATTATAATATGCAAATGTATAACTCTGTTATATTCTGCACATTTTGGTAAATATATCTGTGTATTCTGTGTATAAAGACAGTTAGCATTTGGTTTGTGTAAAATTCTTTAGTGCTGCGTGATTTGGGGAAAATGTTCATGTTCATGCTTGGGTTTGCTTTTTACAAGAATACTCTCGAACCTTGTTAAGCAATAAATAAATAAATGATGCATTAATTACTTTTGCTTGATATTAAGTTAGCATAAATAAATAAATAAACTGCCAGCAACCATGCCCATAAATAAATAAACAGATAAGTAAATAAATACATAACTAAAAACATACATGCAAGCATACAGTACATACATAAATACTGAAGATTTAGAATTTTTTATTTTTTTTTTCTTACTACAGGTATGTGCCAAAAAGATCACTGGTGTGCCTCAGCAGATGACTTCTACTGGCTGATTTTATAATAAGCTAATTAAAGGCTGAGGCCTTTCCTGGCCTCATGCTCTCTTATTAGTGGATGAGAGACACAAGGAGTGAAGATGGAGTCAAGAGGTGAGCTTATACGATGGAAGTGTGAAAAGGCCATCCTTGAAAAGAGCCTTTGAACCGCATCAAGAGGTGGCCAGGAGCTGAATAGCAATCACATGCCTGTTCTGGGAAAAGACCTGTCAGATTCATTTCGATTCTGCACCATTTGTTCAGTTACCATGAAGATTAAAGCATTAAAGCATTCCTGAAAAAATCATCAACATCAATCATTTACAAAGGAATCTCAGGCCTGTTTTTTCACTGCAAAAGGCACATAACCACAGATTGCATATTACATAATGCCATTTGCAAATAAAATAATAATAATCGTTTTTTTATGTAATAATCCAATAATCTGTGCATTTTAATTATTATATTTTTTTAAGCAAACATTTGCAGATTTCATTTAATATAACTGAATAGGATTAAGCTGTAGCAATCAATTAATTTGACATTTTTTCTCCTGTTATGTTTTGACCCCTTGTTTTTTATCGTTGGTGTGCTGTTTCCAGGTGTTTCTTATATCTGCATTTTTATATGTATTTTTGAACTTAAATAGATATTACATACAGATTTAATTCAGATTTATAAAATATAATCTTACATATACAGCTATGAACAATATCTAAACCTACAGTAAAATGTAGTTTATTTAATATAAGATAATTTATCCACAATATCAATGTATTTTTATATGATTTTTGCATAAGTTATTTAACCATAAAACCATTAAAAACATAAATAAGCTTTCCAATGATGCATGGTTTGTTAGGATAGGGCAGTATTTGGCCGGGATACAACTATTTGAAAATCTGCAGTCTGAAAATTGCCATTAAATTTGTCCAAATGAAGTTCTTAGCAATGCAGGTATTGATGTTAGGACATTTACAAAACATCTTCATGGAACATGGTCTTTAATAATATGATTTTGGGCATAAAAGAAAACAATACAATGCATTGTTGGCTATTGCTACAAATTTACACGTCCTTATCTGACTTTATTATCTCTATAAAATCATTTAGAGCTTAAAATCTGTAGGTTTTTACCTTTTATTTTGTAGCTAAATGCATTAATGCATTTAGCTACACCACACAGCTTTATCTTTCTCAAACAAATGACAAAAACTATTATTAGTTGCTACTGTAGTACTACAAGTGCTCATGCTTTACAATTGGAAATATGAAAATTTATCAAAATGTATTTTAGCATCCCAGCTGGACAACCCAGAAGAACGAGGCGAAACCAATTGACATACGCTAGAAGACCAGATGAAGCCTGTAGTTTTAATTCCGACCCTTTTGAAGTTTACTGACTGCTTTCCTCATTAAAGGAAACCTTGTGAAAGAAAATCCATCTGTTGCAGCTCAGTATTGTTCTTTACTACCCAGTGGTTCGCTGAGATGGGAAGCCATTATCTTCAAACCAAGCTGACACCTGCTTCCAAGCATGACGCTGGTCGTATATCTAAGAAGCCTGTCATCTTTCATCGGTAAAATGCTTCTGTTGTGCGTTCTTTCTGCCGTTCCGTCCCTTGCTAGTGCGCCTGTTTTACAGAAACTAGTTGTAAACAACACTAGTTGTAGACAACACCACATGCTGCTTAAAAAGACCCGGAGGGTTGATTATGCTCGCCCCTCTCCATTTAAAAGAGACTGAAGCGAGATGATACATTGTCTCCCCGAAGGCACAATGACTACAAGCGGATTCTTTTTAAGCACCACAAAATTGTGTGCATCAGTGTCTGTGTGCAACCATCATTCTTGTTCAAAGACCCTGATCTCAAGAACAACACGAGGCCTCTGCGCAGACAGCAGTAGCAGCAGAGCGCTAAAAGCGATTAGCATCACTAATGAGGACACAACCCCAACCGCGTCTCTGTGCACATTAGACCCTCCCTTTAGGCACCAAAGCCATTCATTCTGCTTTTTCCTGGCTTTTTCGATCTCGTAGCGTTTGACCAACGATATCTGCAGTCGAGAGTCTCTGGCATGAAACTAATTTAAAAAAATGTTATTTCACTGATCAAATGCACAGCAGGAGATTCAGGAAGACGGAGTTTCAGTGTCATTTTGGTGGCGGGTGACGGAGGGTTAAAGAATCGGACATAATTCACTTCAGAGGAAAAGTTGAAGCATGAGTAAACAAATCAACACATTTCAATGATGTAAACAAGGTGATTTGTACAAGCGGGACGTGTTGTTGTTCCTGAAAAAAACAGACCCAAGTAAGGTGCATGACATTGATTGGTTAATATACAGTAAAGTATATATTGTTCTGCATCCAACATGTCATATTTAAGTCATGCGTTGAAACAAAAATGGAATCATGTTTCAATTGCACATGCACAGGAATTGTCATATTTACCACAATATGGACACTATTTAAATATCAAACATTTTATGGATTTTTTACTGAATGAGCTACTGTATCATGCAGTGTTTAGCTCAAATGAATAAAACATCTAAAAGTTATTGTAACATTGTAAAAATAGAACATATACTCTGTATATCTATGATGGAATTGTGTTTTTACCTTTTATTTAGAATTAAAATTCATTGCATTGCGTTTCAGGGTTATGATAATGGATATGTCCTGACAGAAAATGACCAGCACTTTTCTTCCAAAAGGAAATGTCACTTCATAAAAACTCATTCCAAATATGAATCATTTATACCTCTACAGTACTATTATATATTTTATGCTAAATAACTATGCCTCTGATGTTTCAATCCAAACATCACACACTACTGTTCAACAATATGGGGTCCATATTTCTTTTTATGTTTTTGAAAAGGAAAAAAGTATTGGAAACACTTTAAAATAACTACACACTATGAATCATTAGGTAAGCATTAGTAAATAGTCAGTTCATCCTTTATAAAGCATTGTTCCAACATTAATAGCCATTAGTAAACAGTTCATAAATACAGCTATAAATGCATCTGATTTATAAGCATATCTATTACAAAGGAGATTTACAGGCTCAGCTATCTTCCTAACAGAACAAATAAATGCAACACAGAGGGACACAGAACTATTCATTTTAAGATAAAAAAATAAATGAAACTGAACACCTGTGCGCATGATTTTTTTTTTTTTTTGACTAAATTGCAGATATATATATCTTTTTTTTTTTTTTTATCAAGTGTACAGTTGTAGAGAGTAAATGTTTTCATCTTAAAAATATATTTCTGTGTTCTGTATCCCTCTGTGTTGTGTTAAACTTTTCTATTTGTTAGATAAATGATTCTTTACATCTGCTTTTTGATTGCTTTACAAGATATAAATAGTCCTCACTTTAGATGAGCACACAAAAACAGACGACTGGCAACTACTAAATACCTTATAACTACCTGACTTAATCATGAATTACAGCAGAAACATGCTAATAAAGCATTTATTAACACACTGAGCTACTATTGTAATGTGTCGGTAACACTTTATAATAACTACACACTATGAATAATTAGTTAAGCATTAGTAAGCATTTATTTCATCCTTTATAAACCATTGTTATGCGTTAGTAAACAGTTTACAAGTGC
>JAUMHQ010000044.1:15669474-15686607 GCA_032361165.1 Enteromius paludinosus | reverse complement strand
AATTATATCAATATTTAGTGTGTGCGAGCGTGTGTGTGTGTGTGTGTGTGTGTGTATATATATATATATATATATATATACAATATTTGTGTGTGTATATATATATATATATATATATATATATATATATATATACAGTATATGGAGCTCGTTTCTCATTGGTTCCCACTTTTTTGGTAACGGAAATGCTCTAAAACAGCAGCTTTGCCAGACTAACTTTCTCAATTAAGAATGGGCGGGCCCAGGCTAAAAAACTCCCACTTGCTGGCATAAATGAACACATGACACTGATGACAGTATGATAAAAAGACCTTTAAATAACCCAACAATGTGAGATCATTAATACATTTTGTTTTCCTTTTGATATTGTGGCAACAGAGTTGACGTTGTGAAAGTGACATAATTCCTGGAACTTATACAATTCTTAGAGATAATTCCAACAAGTTAAAAGCAAAAACTTTTATGGTAACTGAGTTGACGCAAACTTTATGGACACACATTAATTTTAAATAATTGGACGTTGTAGAATTATTTAGGGCTTTTATAAATAAAATGTTGGCAAAAGAAAAGTTCTATAAAATATTTTGATTGCACATTGTTACATTATGGAAAAAAAAATACACTGACTAATTTGGACAAGAAGAAATCATGATTTTCGGCTATTTAAAACTTATTATATTGTTATGGAATGTAACATCTTGTAATTCATAACAATTAGTAAAGAATGATAATAATAAAAAAATAAAATAAAATAAAAAATATAACCATTTGAGAAAAAATAATAATAAAATAATGACTTTATTTTTGCAAGGACACCAAATATAGCTGGATCCAACAATGCCCCCTGGATGTCGAGGTATGCAGCAAGCCCTATTCGGCATCTGGTGCAGACACGGTGTTCACCTACTGAGAAGAACCAAAGCAACCTCGGCGTCTGATCGCAAGCCTTCTGCTCCTTGACTTCTCTCTAGTGCTGGAATGCTGATAAGATACTTACACGGTTCCTATTTCTTGCCTTCCTCAGACATTTTCCTCTTTTGTTTTTTGTGTTTCTGTGGCTTGACTCAGCTGTTCACTGAAAACTCTATCCTCCACATCATGAATAGACACGCCCCTTCCTGCTGACTGGCTACAAGTTTTGTTGGCAGACGGCCGGACTCTGCCTTGAAAATAAAAGAAAAATTGCAATTGCCCCAAACTTGCATGATATGTAATATGCTTAGATTCTTTGTAATACAACAATAAAAATAAGTAAAATGTAAATTAAAGAAAACATAATAGATAAATATTTATTACATGAATGACATGAGGATAAGTATATAATGACAGTATTTCCAGCCATCAATTTAAGCTTGAAGCATCCAGCTGAATTCCAGTGTGACGTTTGAATGTAATCTGAATACTCTACAAGAGAGATGTGTCGTTGGCGTTGGATGAAAGCTGCTAAAGTTGCGTTTCCTTGTAAAAGTGTGCTGGAATGTCCTGCTAAGAAATGACTGTGCTATTACAGCTTTTTGGAAAAAAAGAAATTGTGCCAGAGTTTACTGATCCATATCTCCATCCTTAAATCACACATTTGGACCTGCAGTCATACGCATTATCTCCTCCCCAGCCCGTCTTGGCATCCGCAGGTATGGAGCGTCTTCCCATTTCAAGGGCTTGTGCCGCTGAATGCATGGCTGGCAGACGATGATATTGCCTTTTGTAGCCAGAGCTCAGTCCTGTCCCACTCTCATGCTTATAGATTAGATGCAGATTGTGTGGCTGCTCTCAACACATCTGTTGAAACGCTCTTGAAGTCTCTTCTACACTATATAACTCTCATGATCATAATAGCTGACATACTGTGTTCAGCCATAGATGATAACCGTAATGCAGAGCGAACGGCTTGTGAAAAACCTATTCATGGTGACCCAAAAAGAGAACACCGAATCAGATCTGTATTCTTCATGATGGTGGATGATTGCAGATGCACATGTGTTAGATGTTACTGATTGCGTATGGGTGAGATTTATAGTAACAAGGCATTATTATACAGTATTTTATTCGGGTCCAGGTGCGTCTACAGGATACAGGATCATGAATTATTGAAAAGACTCTCTTGATAGTTTTCAAGATTTCCACCATAATCAGTAGGCGTTGAACTATTATAATGCAGCAAAGCGGGACATTTTGTGCAATAGATCATATTTTACAGATATCTGGGTAAACAATTCAACTGGTGATTTGTGAGCTGAATGCAAATAAGACTCTGCACTTTGAAATACAACATGAAAGGATGTTCACAAACGTTTTTTTTTTTTTTTACCGTAATCTGATTCCTCGATATTCAATATAAAAACATAGGACTTTATTGTATTGATTGGATCGTAAAACGTGGCCATTCCCACACAAATGTGTTGGAACTTTTTAATAGATTATAAGGGAAATATATAAAAGAATAATGTGAAAGGATGAGTTCATGAAAGTAAATAGGTTTGTTTCTCATATTATTTAAGTACAAAATGATTTGAGGTCACCGAAAAGTAGTGTAATGAAAAGCATGATTGTGGCAAACGCAGTGACCTGAAAAAGTAAACAGAATATTAATCGGTTTTAAACCTGTTGAGAAGTACTAGGCATAATAAATAAGGTAATATTTGGCTTTTGGGGCGTTTGGACCAGCACTGACATTTAGTGACATTTACCTTCCCCCAAGAGATTCTGTGGAAAATGGACAATATCAGGCTGACCAGTAGAATGAAATTTTTAACATAAGAGTGGGCCAGATATGTTGTTTATCTTAAATGTACACTGAGTGCATTTTAAATAGTTTTGTTTGAGCAGATCATTCATTCAAATATTAGATAATATTCAAGGGTTTTTCTTTTAACTGATGTCTTTAAGTTTTTCCATAACCGTTCTAAATTGATTAGTTGGTGGATTTTTGGTGTTTTTATGTGAATGCGTTTGACCTGTTAACCAGACGAAGCATTTTTATAGATTAAGAACTAGTATTTTGGCAGGAAATTATGGTTTAAAGTTTCTTACAAACAGATTTTTCACAAAAAAATGTTAATTGATGGACTGGAGTCCTTTACCTCGCTAACTAAGTTAGCTGGATTTGATTGTTGACGATTTCGCATGATCTTGGATCGTTTGGTTCTTCTACGCTCATCTGGCACTTGCAATGGATTGCAATGGATCCGTAAATGTAAACCAGCTCGGGAGCAGGCTTACTTTATATAAACAGGATTGGATCGCGGCCACTCAGTTATGTCCGCTTCATTTATACGAAAGCAACAGCGATATTTGCCCAATTTATTTTGTACTATTATATTACAAGTCAAAGATGACTGCGCATATATGTGATGCAGTCTGTCATTTGAAAAATGCATGTGTCACTTCGTGTAGTTTGTGTAACACTGTTTTTCCATAAATGCATATTATCAATGCAACTAAAGACAATGCAGTATTTAATTCTCTTATTGATTTCATACAGATACATACAGGTCTTTTCATCAGTACTGCAAAACAGGAATGAGCATACAGAACAAGTGCAGATTGATGTTAAACTCAAGAAAACGCAGTTATAAAATTAAACCGTTTGTCTTTCTCACTCTCCTGTCCCTCTTCGATATTATGCCTCCCATGACTCATACACTTTAGATTAATCACACTAATTGCTTCAATCATTTCAAACAGGCAGAAGCAGCAGCAGTGGCTCATGAAAAGCAAAATGAAAAATCAGTGCCCCCTGTATACATACATAAAAATCTATCAAGGTGCAACTTGTTGAAAAGTAATTGAGCATTTTTACCCTCGATTTTGCTAGTTTGCGCTTTACATCGCTTCAGGCCATTTTCAAATGAATCTGTGATGATGTGGCTTGGTCTAATTATAACCTTGACGTAAATAAACCCATTTGATGAACATTAACATATTGAGTGCAACATTGATTCATATGTAGATATCCAAAACACAAACACAGTTTAAATTGATCGAAATTAATTTAAGCAGAAATGTGCAGCTACATGTGGTTCTAGTACAGCAACATCATCCTATGATAATGTATGAAAATACATGAAGGAGATGTTGGCTACCTTCCGTGTGTGTGTGTTCACAGCCTAACTGATTTAATCACATCTAACTGTCCATATGAAAGTTTATGCGTCATATTCACAGTGGTAATAATATTTATACAGTGAGGTGAGACTAGTATCTGAACAACAGGGTTGTTAAAGTTCATGTCACGCTGTGCTTTAAGGGTGTGAAAACGGCATCAAGCTCAGGCTTCCGCAAGACTCATCTGAGTGATATTTGTACTGCTGGGTATAAAGACGGAAATGTACCATTGCCTCTTACGCTTTTACCTCATGTTACCTCCGAGAACATAAGAATATTACATAACATAAGAAAACTCTTGTGTAATGAAACATGACGAGAAGGTTAAGAGTGAAAAAAAAAGAATACATGACTGATAAAAGTTTCATTCATATTCATTTATTTGAAGTCTAAACATTTTTACCTAAAAAATAAATAAATAAATAAATTGCGAAATCTCTCAATCTAATGGACTGTCTGTTTATTTCTTCGAATAGACTTCATGGCCGTCAAAACCTTCACATTTTAAAGCTACTTCTAACTTTCTGGCCAGGCTTTATCAAGTCAATACTCAGCGTTGAGAGTCAAATTGAAGAGATTTAACATTGGTTGAAATGCATCTGATTTAAATTCTAGAGGTCAAGCCTAAATCAATAAAGCAAATTGAACTTTTTCCCCGCCAAGTTGCCAGCCACAAACAGCATTTTTGATAATTTTCACAAGAAGATTCTGTCGTATGAATCTCTGAACATGCAGACAATATTAAAGTTTGACATGCATCTATGTGGACGGCCAACATCATCACTTCCGCATTGACATAGATGTGAAAGAATGGCAAAACACTTCATCACAATGCCAATCCCCAGAGGTACAGAGAATATCAAAATGAAAAGGTCATATCTATTTCATCTCTGATAAATTCTGCAGCCTTCATGTTTGCTGTTCCAGCTCTAATACTTTAAAGCAGCTCGAAGCGCGATTCTTTGCAGCACGTTCTTTACTATGAATCAATGCCTGAGAGTGTCATCAGCTAACCCGGGATGACAGTGCGTGTTCTCACCACTCCTCTCTTTGGAGGACGTGACCTTTAAATCAAGAGACAATGAGCATTTAAGCCTAGTCTGAAAATCGATGAAAGCCTGAGTAAAATAAATAACTCAGGAAATACTGTATACATCTCAATCACTGAGCATTTTAGACATCCAGACTGATCCCTAACACCAATCACATGTTAAAATGAACCACGTGGGGGGAGAAAATAATTATTTTTAATGGGAATATCACTGTGTGCACACTGGAACAGACTGTTCTTAGTTTCAACTCGGAGGCACTTTTCAATGCATTATTCATATTTTCGTAATACACTGATAATGCTGAACACTTTTAAAGCCAAAATATATGGGCAAGATGCTCTTTTAAAATGTTTTTAAAATAATAATAATAATAAATAAAATAGGATCTATTTATTTAACAGCGAGTTAGTGTTAAGTAATGCAACCTTATTGTAAAATAGTAAAATTGTCCAGCAAAAAATAATAATAACTATAAAAAAGAGAACATTTTGAGATATTAACAATTCTGAGAAGAAAAGTCTGAAATATTAGATAAAAACTCGTAATTGCAAGACAAAAGTCTAAATATAAATAGAGCTATTTATTTTATAAATTGTAAATCTGCAGGTAAGGCTAACTCTGATTTTAAGTACTTGTGTATTTGAGTCTGCATTCGCATATTTGCTTTCATTTCTAAAAAATTCTGTTTCTGTTTGATGTGTTTTAGCGTCACTTTGCTAGATCCTCCGTCTAGACAAACCATAGTTCTTCATGGCTCAGAGCATTGCTGTTGCGGTTTGAAATAATCGTGACATTATTTAAGCCTAATCTTTTTCACAGGCCATTTTTGTGCGCATAAGCCTTGCATATGTATCATTTAACAAATACAGTTTCCTTTTTGATCTTCGTCTAGCCAGTGTTCTTTTGCCATCCATACATATTTTTCCTGATGAAACATCGAGGTCTATTAGTGTTGTCAGTATTCACAGCACAAGCAAGCAGTAAACTCAGTAAACTGCACACTCGTAAGTGTTAAGGTTCTGATGCCAATGCAATTTGGCCACATAGCCTTGTAGTCCCGCAACAAATTTCTTCAAAGTCGTGCGTAAGATCTGATTTAGTAGAGGAAGGACCCAAACCTTTAAGTTGTTGCAATCCAAACGGTGTGACCTGGAATTTTCAAGCAGGGACTTGAAGGATGAAAATGAGTGAGATGATATGAGGTCTTTCTATGCATGGAAATTGCATGCAGGAAGAAAGAGCATATTATTATGTTGTTAAACTATTTCTCATAAGTATTTGTGTACGTATTTGCATTCGATGAAACAGCACATTTTTATTTATTTATTCAAAGCTTTAAATTATATTTTATTCACTGTATTGCCATTGTGAATGAATATTTATGCAGTATACTAACAATTTCTGAGTGAAAATAGTTTAAGTAACTATTATATATGAACAATATATAGTGCTACTGAATTCTAATGTACACATTTTTATAGAGTATATGATTACACCATTTAATTCAAGAATGAAACAAAAGTTTTTATGATAGATTCATTGAATCATACTCTTCCAATTAATTATGAACTGATGAAAAGTTTTGATGTGGTCTTGAACACAGACATTTCACTCAAAAGAAAATGTACAACATGTATGTATATATATATAAATATATATATGTGTGTGTGTGTGTGTGTGTGTGTGCGTGCGTGCGGGTTTATGTGGTTTATGAGGACAAATTTGTATAATGACATGGGTATGACATAGGTATTACAATATGTAGGTGATTTATGAGGACATTTTCAGTGTCCCCGTAATTCAAAAGGCTTAAAAAACATACTAAATGGTGTTTTTTTGAAAATCAAAAAATGCACACAGTTTCCTGTAAGGGGTAGGTTTAGGTGTAGGGTCAGTGTAGGGCAATACCACATATAGTTTATCCTGTATAAAAACCATTACGCCTCTGGAGAGTCCCCATTAATCACAAAAACCAATATGTGTGTGTGTGTGTGTGTGTGTGTGTGTGTGTGTGTGTGTGTGTGTGTGTGTATACACTTGCATAAGCATTTACGTAATTGCAAAGTATGAATGAAAGCTTGAATACTTCTATGCAAACATGACTTTTATGTCTCTGCAAAAATACAAATAAATTTCTCAGTATATCTTTGTTCCTGCTCTTGGGTCAAATTTATTCCTGAGGCAGAATTTGGCCCCTCGTTCCTGCATGTTGGAGTCAGCATGATTTGTCACTAAGTATTCCCATCTGGCCTCTACATCTACGATGCCCTGATCTGACACTCGTTGCATAATGACTCAAACTGCCCTTGTCCTCCCATTGTGATGTAAGTGGGATTACTAAGACAGCTAGAAGTTGGGGTTTCACGACCATTGTGTACTTCACATCAGACACCACTGAGTGGATCGATACCCCAGAAATAAATGAAATGCGACTTCTGAAATCCCTGAAATGTCATGTTCCACAACTGTGGTTCTAGTCAAAGGCCATGGTTAATTCTCTGTTAGATTGAGACAATGAATTCTTGAATACCACAATATAAAAATAGGCATGTAGGCATATATATGATATGGAGTAACCAATTAAATGACATTTTCACCTTGATTGAAACATCATTTATCAATTGACCCTGAAACTCTGGAACTTACTTAACTCTAAGATCACTGCATATCCTCCCAACACCAATATAATCGAAAGTCACAAAGCTGAAACTTAAACTGACTAACTGTAGTTTTCAATGTCAGTAGTACTTAACCAGTGCGTTGGACTTCAAAGAAACATGAATAAATCCCTGGAATAAGACATCAAACCCACAGAGTGAAGACAATGCATGCATCTCGCTGTTTACTCTATAATCCTTTGACAAACTGTCAGGAAACATTGCATGAGAAATCCTGCTTAGCAAATTGCTCAATGCAAGGTCAGTCCAGTTACAGCCTCCTAAAAGCTTGGTCAGTATCTGCCTAGACGTTTACACATAAGACAGACGCCCCAGCACCGCTTGACTCTCTTCTGAAGAAGTCAGCACTAATTACTGCAGACATGCCAGACAGATCCTTCCCGTCAAAGTCTTGGTGCCTCAGGACATACAACCTAGACTTTTGTGGGGAAAGGACACAAAACTTAGACAGGGGAAGACAAACTGGGTGGACACAACGCACCAATGTTTCTTGGGAGCTATTTTGCTTTATCCTTGCTTGACCTGCACGGCATTGTGCAATTCAGGCTCAGTGAAAAAGCGTGACTCTACCTACATTTCTGCAAGACTGCAAAAATTTACCTATACATAGATTTCAAGGCAGTTTCCAGATGAAATTAACACAACGGATTGCAAAACATGAAGTTGTTTTAAAATTTCACACAAATTCCGAATATGGGTAGATTACTGATTAATGAATACTTAATTTAGAGAACAAAAATAAAATAGTTTACACATTTATCGACTATCAGGTAATTTCAAATTTGATGCCTACCACAGATTTTTTAAAAGTTGGCACGTGGGCAAGAAAGTGCTGAAAAACAACACAGTCTCACTCCAACTTGTCAAATTTTGACGCTTGGTCAGGACCCTTTTGCATCGTTTTTCGATCCTCAAGGTACCCCTTTTCAGGCACATTTCGACATGAGGGGTCCTCTGTTGTTTTAAATAGGAAACCCTTAGCATTAATATGCCGGTGCAATATATATATTATCATCATAATTAAAAGATATAATGGGTAAAAACATTAGCATTATTGCATATAAGTAGGGGTGTGATTTTTCAATGTAAACAGTAAAAACAGTTATTTTAAATTATATAATTTACACATTTATGAGCAGGTATCCCAAACCCTGCTCCTAAACCTACCATCTGTGAATAAAACGCAAGATATAGCAGGCAGATACAACCACCATCATCATTTATTTGAAAGACATTAATATTCCAAGTCTTTTGATTCAAACCGATTGATTTGTGAGAGGAATAGACGCGGTCGCTGTCTCCGTCTTCTGTGTACTTCCTGTCTGTGAGCGATTTCAAAAAATGCGCTTCCTTACGTCCTTACTGTACGTCATCGTTGGCTGTCATTGGCTCTTGCTCGTCTCGTGATCGATTGCGTCTTGCTGTTGTGAAATACTATGGGCTCTTGTGTATCTTGTGATCCATTGCGTCATGCTACCAGACGCGAGTTTTTCCTGAATGAGATGACAGCGCGTGAACGGAGCGGGATCATTTATAGTGATTAAAACCTTGTGTTTCACTCTCTTCTTCACATGACTTCAGAAGACTTCAGTGACACGACTTGTTTGTAATGTATTTTGCTTGGTTATGATTCGTTAGTGTGTTTATATTGTTCAGAGGTTGGGTAGGTTTGAGGTAGAAGTCAAGAAATTATATAATTTAATGTCTTTTATGTAATATATAACCTAAAGAAATTATATAATAATTTATAAATGCATGCAAACCATTATATTAAGCCAAACAACTGAAAACAACTCCTCACGTAAATGTGACTGAAAAGAGGTACCTTGAGGATCGAAAAAAGGGTCCTGACCAAGCGTCAAAATGTGACGATTTGAAGGGAGAAAAATGCAATACATTTTGAAAAATTTAGTTGGAAAAACATCTAGCAACTAAAGAAGTTAGATTGTGGAATACTTTAAAAAACTAAAATTGCAAAGGTTTTGCAAATCTCATCAACTATAGTGCATAACACGTTTCAGAGAAACTGGAGACATCTCTGTGCAAGGGAAAAGGCCGAAGACATTTGTTGAATGCCCTTGGTCTTCAGGCTCTAAGATGACACTGCATCACTCATCATCATAATTTTGTCCTTGACATTACTAAATGGGCCCAGGAATCCTTCCAGAAACCACTATCGGTAAACACAGTCCGTCATACCATCTGCAGATACCAACTGAAAGCTCTATCATGCAACAAGGAAGCCATATGTGAACATGGTCAAGAAGCCCTGTCATGTCATGTTTCAAAGTGGAAAAGTGTTGTATGGTCAGACAAGTCCACATTTGTCATTCTTGTTGTTACTTGTTATGCTTGTCGTGCTATCAATCTCAAGGCTCATGTGATTCAAATTCATTTTAATGTGTTAAAATGTGAAAAAAATGAATTTCTGGTTGTAATAAAACTGCATCTGCAATGAAACACAATTCAAATTGTGCAGAAATGTAGGCAAAGTCAGGCATTTCAGATGAGCCTGAGTTGGTATTGTAAACAGAAGAGTTGAACCATGGTGGGAATATGAGGTGAAATCTCTTGCATTAGTATTCCTAAAGCATACGGCAGTTTGAATGAATGCATATTAGATCGACTAAAAAGACCTTGCATGTTTTGACAGTTTTACTCAGGGGTGTGTTCCCGTTTCCCAAAAAGTGACAACTTGAAAAAAGGGTCATTGCACAAGCATGCTGCCTTAACTACCACTTCGACTGCTGCTGAATTTGTGTTAATTGTAGTTGCACAGCTTTGTTCAATAATGCACAAGAAAACTGTCAATCCATGACAAACAAATCAATCACTACAACGAGGAAGTGACTGAGGGTGCGTTTCCATAAATTGATGTAACCAAACGAATAATGGGTATGGTGGAAAAACAGAGGAAAATGAAAAGACTCTTGTAGTAAATTGTTTTGCGAATTACATTTCAATCAGAATCATTATTCTTCAAGCTCTAATGAATAAAACATAAAAGGCTGTGCAGCTACGGAAGACAGATAACACATAACAGATTACAGAGAACACAGTGTTTATTCTCTTTGAAATAAGAAATGAACTGAAACTTTTTACCAAAACTTTAATACAGAACTGTGCAACTACTTAATGTTAATGATAAGGTTTTTCAATATCTAATGCTTTTTATACATCAACAAAGAGTTATGGACATAAAGACAATGAGGAGAATATAATGACATATTCTGTATATACAGTATATATATATAGGTGTGTACTTTCAGCTTTTTAAGTGTTGTTAATGTTAACTGGTTATAATATTCTGAAAAATAATTTTCATTATTTTAAATAAAGCTGAAATAAAAATTGATGCAAACATTAGTTGAAAAACTTAAAACATAAATGGTGCCTTGGCAACTAAAGCAAAATTATACTAAAATGACTAAAATTAAATCTTAAAGTGCCCCTATTATAGATTAAAAAAAAATCATGTTTCATGCAGTGTGTAACACAGCTCTATGTAAATTTTTAAAGTTTTAAATCTGAAAGTGTACCGTGTGTGTCACGAATGAGGACGTGAAACGTTAAGTGTGTAAAGTTATTGTCTCTCAAAAGAAAGTTTATTCTGAAACAAGAAACATGTCCAAAACCAAAATACAGTATGAACCTTTCAGGGGCACTTTAAAGCAGCTGAGTCGGTTTAAACACAGACAATACACCATTTAATTTGTACAACATTTCAATCACTCTTAATAATAATTCACATGTGTGTTGTAGTCAATTCTACCCCAAATTAGGAAACTAAATTAGAAAACAATTACTTTTCTCATGATCAAGACTACTTATTTGTGACTTCTCTAAAAAGACCCATTTATGAGAAAAAAAAAAGTATAATTAATAATAATAATAATAGCAGACATTGTCTTTAGTTACATATTAGGGTAAATGAGACCGGGATAGTTTGAATGTGATCTCTTCTGATGACATTATGATGTTTTTGTTTTGAGAAAGCGTGATGCATAAATCTAGCACTTTACTGTAGCTGGAAATGTTATTCAAAGTCATTTCTCTAAATAATGTAGCAGTTAAAAATATTTGAAATGTCCATGTTATCTCTGAATCAGACAATCTATCAGCATTCATACCATATTAAGGCCATTTCACGTGGTAGACTCTAAAAACAAGATAAAGTGATTTTAAATGGATTCTAAACTACTTTTTTTCCTTGAAGTGAATTGCAGGAACAGGGGCACTACTCACAGTAAATCAATTGTATTATTTCACAAATGTGGTCATTTTATGTGAGACTTCATGTACAATACAGTATGAGCTCCTTTTCATGCAAAAAAGAGTGAAAGGGGGTGAACAAGAGATAATACCTCAATCTAATCTGAGACTAAGGTATTATCACAACGTCACAAAGACCTGTCCCTGGATCAATCACCAGTGCATCACAGTCATCCGTTTCTGCATCAGCCTCAATCACCCGATCTCAATCCCCTGAGTACTGACACCTGTCTCCATTCACTCGATGGCTGAGCTCAAGGTCTACATCTGAGTTTGTCTACAAACTCTCAGAAATACCTACCCATATCTCTGCCTACTTGATCTACCTGTCTCGTTTGGATTGCTTGAAACCTATTTCTCCAGGAACTTGTGACTCTCTGTCTGCCTGCCTGAGTCGATCTGCCGACCTCTCTGATAAAGCCTGAGTATCAGGATCTCATTAATAAGACTGAGTATCTGCATTGCTTTATTCAAAGTTCTTATTCCTTTCTGCTGTACTCACCTGAGTGACTTACCTGCGTTGTTCTCCACTGCCTTGTAAATCCTGCTTTAAAAAAAAAAAAACTTACTTGCTTCACATTACCTTTTTGTTTCTGCCTTTGAATGAGCCGGTATCTTACAGTTTTTGTTCCCAAGTAAATATATAGTGTTTAAATAATGTTTAGATTTTATTTTACTAGAGAACAAGATAAATATGTTACTACAATGTCTGGATGGTTCTTATCATTTAAAGGAATTCAAATTTGCTGAACATATAATCACTATAAGCCCATTCAAGATAGTTTGTTTCTCAGTCAGAACAGACCTTGCTCACCAATGGATCATCTGCAGTGAATGGGTGCCGTCAGAATAAGAGTTGATAAAAACACCATACACAAGTCATCCATACGGCTCCAGTCCATCATTTAACACTGTTAACTGAAAATATACCTGTTTTTTTTTTTTACTTTTTTTTTTTTTAAATATATACATATATATATATATATATAATATAAACAAATAAAAATCAATATAGTCTCACTCTAACTCATCACATTTTGACACTTGGTCAGGACCCTTTTGTGGCATTTTTCGACCCTCAAGGTACCCCTTTTCAGGCACATTTCGATGTGAGGGGTCCTCCGTTGGTTTTAGTTGTTTTGCTTAATGTATTGGTTTACATGCATATATACCTTATTGGACGACTGTACACTTAATTATTTTTCCTATTAAACTGAAGGTTTGTTTTTCATGTCTCAAATGTACAGTTGTATGAGGTTTCACTTTATTTTGATGGTCCTTTTAACATATTCTGTTGGTTATAAGTAACATTGCACCTACATATCTACTAACTCAATAGAGTGCTAGCAGAGTATTAGTAGACTGGTAGGGTTAGGGTTAGAATACTTGCAAAGTTACTTATAGTCAGTAGAGCGTCTTACGGGAGACCATCACAATAAAGAGTTAGCAGATACTAATTAGAGAGTGTACTAATATTCTAATGGCAGTTAGTTGACATGTAGGTGCAAAGCTACTTATTGTCAACAGATTGTTCAAAAGGGACCATCAAAATATAGTGTTTCCTTGTATGATTACATTTTTTCACATCTTGAACAAATCTATGTTCTGTATGCCTCTGTGTTGTGTTTATTTACCCTTAATTCATTAATCATTTACTTAGACTTTCTAAATGCTCTAATTAAACACTGACAACTCCTAAATAACTGTTTTGTAAATAACGTACCAATTTTTAAAAAACGATAAACTGATCATTAATAAAGTATGAAAATACAATTATTAAACATTATTCAGGATGTATGCTCAAGAACAAGGCATTTAGAGACACACTTGTAAACTGTTTACTAATGCATACTAATGTTAGAACATTGGTTTTTAAAGGATTAAGTAAATGCTTACTAATGCTTAACTAATCATTCATAGTGTATAGTTATTATAAGGTGTTTTAACAGATGTTTGGACTCTTATTCTGATGGTACCCATTAGAAGATCCACTGCTGAGCCATACCATTCTACTTCTCCAAATATGTTTTAATGAAGAAAACTGTGAGAGTTCATTAATTAATATATATATATATATATATATATATATATATATATACGTATATATATATACATACACACACACACAGTTAGGATCCACTAGCATCAGCTTGTGATTTTATATTTTCTTCTTGTTCCGGTTTGTTGTGACTCACCAGCAAGTTGAACATTTTGCAGACAGTTCCTCCGCATCTCAAGCAACTTCAGTGGTGAAATCACGGTCAAATCGATTATTTCAATACTGTGTTTTTCTTGTGCGACAGAAAGAGGAATTCCTTTAAGGCTTTTAAGATTGTTATACCAATGATTTTAAATGTACCAGAGAAAAGATGAATGGTGGCATCCAGAGTTTCTCCTTGGAGAGTGTAAGCATATAGCTGATCTAGGATCAGATTAAAGGGGATGAAAGAAGCCTTTCGTATGAAAGGTTATTTTGGATTATCCGTTTAAAAAGTGAAATATGAACCTCCCTGTACTTGCAAAGTCTTTCTGTGTCAGCTACATACATAAGGAAAGGATTTATATTATGTCAAAACAAGGGTACCTTGGTAAATCTGACATGTAATAAGATACATAAAAATTATACAAACTGCACCGGAAGAAACACAATAATCTGATTATTTAATCTCATGTCTGGGTTAAACCTTGTGCACACATACATAAAATGTTACATTTATCTAGAAAATATGATAAATCTGTATTTTTTAAAATAAATTGCAAAAGACAAAAAAAAAAAAAAACTGTGTATATATATGTATAAATTGAAATTTGCAAAAAGCTAACCGCTTCCCTTAATCCAAGCACTACGTTTTAGTTTTAATTTTATGCGTTTAACTCCAGGCCTGAAAAGGTCTATTTTATTCATTTTTACAATATGCATTATCTAAAGAAAAACATTATATTGCAAAGCCTGTGAAGAACCTCTGCAGAACCTTGGACACGCCTGAAACGAAATGAAGATTAGCTCTTGAAACACACAGCTGCTCCACGGATACTCATGGCAGTATCACTAATGAATCTTAGACTGTTTTCAAGCCATCATGTAAAATTTAATAACTAACATGGAAATACTATGCAATAATTTGTTACCACTGGACAATAACAAGGTTAAATACTCATTTGAAATTAATTAGTTCAATTAAAATATCATTTACAGAGACAAATACACCGGCGACCACTAACAGCAAGTGTCAATCTTTATTTACACAGATCAGTGGACAAGTGAATCTGTCACATCAGGATCATATTTCACCCCAACATCAAAATAAATAATAATAATAATAATTTTAAAATAATAATTCCCTCATTGTTGCATAGTGAAAAAAGTAGCTGCATTGATAAGATAATGAGGATCTAATTAGAATCACCACTGAGAATTATAATAATATAATATGATGATGTGTCAATAAAATAACGCCACAAAGTTAATTTCATATCATATACTTTATTTTATTTTAAATAGCCTAATTTTGGGCCATAATGACATTTTCATAATGGGAAGAATTCCCTGTTATGCTACTGTCAAAATCTGTAAAAATCATTGAAACGTGAGGCATGTGATTAATTCAATATATAATCATATGCTATCTGTATATCTATCTTCAACTGTAAAAATAAATAAGTAACAGGCACTTGTTATGTGGCGCTTGGCTCTGAGCAGCTCTTCTCTTTGTGATACCTCAGCTTGGGAATTATTACATTGTGAAAACCTTTTCACTGTGCTCTGCCAAATGCTTGTATGTGAAACTCCACTGTTCCCCATCAGTTCCCTCTGCTCTTGATAATTGCTCTGTGAAAACGTTGATGAATCTATCACATTGCAAGGTCAGCCACAACGTTCTAGATTGACGCGTTGAAATGAGATCACTCCGAGTTAATTAGCGTCTTGGCAGAAGAAGTAAGCACAAGCATCCACAAGAGACTACGAAACAGAAAACATCAACCGAAATGCCAGCTCCTCAGCTCTCCTTTATCGATGAGCTCAAACCCTGATATCTGACATCCTTAAAACTACTCACCATGTTTTGCAAAAGGTACCAATTCTCCTCGTCTTTAAGCAATTCCACTTTCACCTCAACACTGCTTGTTTTGATTGTCAATCGGTGCATTTCAAAAGCACAAGATTGCTCTCAGAATCATCTGAAGATGCAAAATCATGCCCTCATGTGCAAACCTGTCATAAAGGCCAATTTCCACCAGAAGGGACAGGGATAAAAAGGAGCAGAGGTCAGGCTTATTGAGCATGAGAGCACTGCTCACAGAACACTTGCTTTAAGATACTTTGAGTGGACTTGCTGCGTAGGCCACATAAATCTAGCGCTGACAACCACAGTGTAAGTCATTACTCAAGAACTGTCACGGCACTAGGCCTCGCTAGCCTAACAACGGCCCCGCACCATGCCGCACAAACCTTCTTCTGTCGCTCTGTTGTGCTTTATGCAGCAGCGGTGCTCGCTTGGACTCATTCATCTAATGGAAGCAATGAAAATGGGGAGGCAAATTGATGTGGTCCATTTAAGGCCCAGATTCAAGCCAGCACCATCGCTTTTAATAAATAGGGGAGTATTGATATATTTCTATCTCCCCATGAGAGCAGAGGATTACGGTTATTGGTGGAGGGTTTTTTTTTTATATGCTCTGATGCATGTTAGGTGCGGCTGTGGGTAGATATTGGATTAGGAATCATCTGAATAATTCAGTTCAAGATCAATTGAAATTATTAAAATGTAAAAGTTATTTCCAAAAGAGATGGGCACTGTTAGCTTATGATAAGCTCCACTACGTTTGTATGTTGTATGTTTAGCATTGCATATATTGTATATATATATATATATACAGTGAGGTCAATAAGTATTTGATCACCCTGTGATTTGGCAAGTTCTCTTATTAAGAAATCATGGAGGGGTCTACATTTTCAGCATAGGTGCATTTCCACTGTGAGAGACAGAATCTAAAAAGAAAAATCCGGAAATCACATTGTATGATTT
>JAUMHQ010000044.1:15653052-15669374 GCA_032361165.1 Enteromius paludinosus | reverse complement strand
TATCAAATTGACCCCAGTGGATAAAAGGTGTTAGCGGATTTAAGGGTAACAGGAGGGTTGAGGAGAGGATGAACGGGGCCATGTATTGTGACATATTGGGCAAAAACCTCCTTCCATCAGCCAAAGCATTAAAGATGGGTGACACAATGGTATGATTTGTACACAAATATGAAATTTGCTAATAAAGACAATATCTCTTTGAATACTTTCGTCATCGTTTTCGGGCATGTGAGCTGCAGATAGTTAGTGGACATTCTGTACTTATGAACGCGCCTAAGATCATGGAAATAGTGAATGGAATTAGTGAAATATATATAAATATATATATATATCTATACATATATATACACACACATAACAAACAAGTCGTGTCACATTCCAGGTCTTCTGAAGCCATACAAAGTCTTTATGCAAAGAAGACAGTAAAACACAAGGTTTTAATGACTAAAACGCTCTGTTCACACGCGGCCATCTCATTCAGAAAACATCCTCCCATCCCGTAGCATGATACAATCGGTCACAAGATACACAAGAGCCAACAGTATTTCATTATGTGCTTGGACACAGAGATCTGTGAACAACCAGCCTCTTTTACAATGAGCTTTTGTGTCTTGCCCTCCTTGTGCAAGGTGTCAATGGTTGTCTTCTGGAAAACTGTCAAATCACCAGTCTTCCCCATGAGTGCAGCCCACAGAACTAGACTGAGCGACCATTTAAAGGCCTTTGCAGGTGTTTTGAGATATTTTGTTGAATTACGGATACGGAATTACGGAATTTGGCGTTTTCATTAGTTGTCAGTTATAATTGTCAAAATTAAAAGCAATATACAGTACACTTGAAATATATCAGTCTGTGTGGAATGAATGTATACATTTCAGTTTCAATTCTTGAATGGAATTAGTGAAATAAATCAACTTTTTTCGAGATATTCTAACTATATGACCAGCACCTGTATATTACTGTCACATCATATAGCCACATCTACTGTTATACTGCTTATATAGTATATTTATACATAGATTCATGAAAGTATTTGGTGTGTAGGACGACGACTACATTCACAATGCTTCATGGGAGTGGGTGGCCCAGTTATTATTAAAAACCTCTTGTTTCCCAACGGACAAAATTAATGAATAATTTATTTTCAGACGCCAATGTTACGCTGTATTGTGGATATTCATAGCTTTTTGTTGTGCCCGAGTTACAATACATATGTTTCAGTTTGAAATATTGATTTGAGGTCCTTAATGAAATGACTGAGAATGATCTTATGTGTATAATATGACTGAGATGGGATTCAGCAGATGACAAGCATCTACTGTTGAATGGTCACGTCTGGCTATTTCCGAGCACATCAATGATTTCTTTTTATATTTATTTTTTTCAACATGACTTCAGGGAGTGGATCAGGGAGGACACAAATAGCATGAATCCACGTACATACAGTCAAACAAACACAAACAGATCATGTCTGAACAGAGATGTATAGAGTAGCTGTCACGGTTCTGTGTACATTTTTAAGCATATTAATCAAAATTACTGAAATTAATTACTGAGAGAAACCAGAATGACCTTTCAAGGGAAAAAAAGACAGATTTCCTCCAGAAAGTAGGATTGAGCGGATGCTCACATCAATGATGACAGGCTCTCGTTGCATGGGCAGCAAAGTGTGAATGAACAGAAGCTGCAATGTAACTAAAAACAAAACAAAAAAAAAAATACTGTTAAAAAAAAAAAAAAAAAAAAAAAAAAAAAAAAACATAGACAAGGAGAAAGTTAATATATAAAGACGATTTCTTAGTCATAGATTATTTGTTTTAACGCTGAACATTTAAATGACAGTATATACATTTATATTGATCTTAAGATTGATCTTTTACTCTATGCTGGTGTTTTTTTGCAGAACTAAATCTATAGCCTCACTGGAGAATTAGTCATGTTTTACATGAGTTTACCGTCTTTTTGAATGTGATGAGGAGAAAAAGGCTGTGTGCCAAATAATAATAGCAAGATAATACATCTTTGTGTCGAGGAGTCCTTGCAGGATGCACACAAGAACAGTGTAGTCAATAGAACAATTGTAGATTAAGAACTTTACAGTTTACCCAGCGTAATTTACAGTACAATCAGTGTATTCCGATTCATGCATAAATACATTTGATCAAATCCTGAACTAATATGATGTTATTTGTCAACATGTCACATTTTCGAATTTGAGGCTATAGCTTAAGGTTTGTCTGTATTTACTTGGATTGGAGAAATCTTCATGTAGTGTGTAGAATGGTCCAGTATAGTTGTAGAATAAGTCACTGTAGATAAAAGCATTTTCTAAATGCATAAATTTAGCTGACACTTTGTCTTTGTCCACCTTATTTATGTTGATATATCTCGCCTCATTTGATTCTTAAGCTCAACATGTACTGGGATTTATAAAAATATTTTTTCTCAAAATTTCTTTTAAGTTAAAATATCCTGAAATGTTAATGAAATTCCTTTCGTGTTTTCATCCACTCGATCAAAAAGAGAAATGCGCTGAATCCTTGACCAATGTTTAAAAAGGCACGAAATGCTCATCCATTCACTGAAATTTCCCATTCATTCTTCATCCTTGATATTACAGAGCAAGCCTGATTCACAGTCAATTTCTTAACTGAGGAAAATGGAGGAAGTTCAGATTTGACTTCAATTTTGTGAACCTCAGGTTGTCATAGCAACCCATTCTTTAAACATTTACTTGGGGTTCTTTCACTAGTACAGTTTTTTTTTTTTTTTTCAAACCTTTTTAAGATGTCAATTCAGTCATCAAATACTGTAATACGTCATTAAATCAATCCAGACTCATTGGAAATACATTACTGCAAAACTCTAATTAAATTCCATCCACACTACAACGAACCAATAGTTTTAACAAAAGCAAAGGTGATATAAAATACATTTACTGAACATGCCAATCTAGCTTACTTATTTAAGCTTTTGTGGAGGGTTGCGACTCATGTTTCACAAGACTGAAAGCTGAATGTTATGTATTCCATATGAAAAACTACCAGATGAACTACGAAGCAAGTTTACTTAAGCTGATCTAATGAAGGTGCATATGTATATGGATTTACATTATGTGTATGTATGCATTTACTATAGATATCGAGCTAGTTATGTTATGCAAACATCAACATGTTTTAGTTTACAACTTATGCACTGTGGTGAACATGTTTCAAGGACATAACAGTGTTGTGCAAAGAAATCAAACAAAAATAAGTCTTCATTCATGGATAATTTGCCTTTGTAATCATACTTTATGTTTTACTGCTTCTAGCCGTTTTTAAGCCTCCTAATATTGCTTTGGGAGTCTCCTACAATAGGTTTACATGCATGCAAGGTGAAAAAATGTGTGTTTAATATCTCAAATGATTGATTTGAAACAGTTCTAGGATTTAGTCTCTCTAAAAACCTTCTTTCCGTGAGCCTACTGGGGTCTGATTGATCAGATGGCACAGTCTTTTGTGATTGGTCTACCACGTACAGCACTCGTCAGTAAATGTAAATGTTTGTGGGCGAGGTCAAGTTGTTTGTGGCTGGCCAATGTACAACTTAAAAAAAAAAATAGTTCGCCCAAAAATGAAAATGACCCCATTTTACTCACCTCCAAGTTAGGTGTACAGTATTTTCTTTCTCCTTTTCCAGACGAACACAGTCAGAGTTATGTATAAAGCTGCATAGATGCAGAAGGAAATGTTGCATATAATTCCAATGATAAAAATGCAGATGTACAGCAATCTGTTCATTCTAAAGCCACTCTTGATTTTGTCTTCGTAGCCATATGGACAAGGTTTCATTTGAAATATTTTTCAAGCTGCTTTAAAAAAAAAAAAAAAAACGCAGTAACTCCACAACACTACAAACTGCAATTACAAAGTGAACGCTTTAAACATAAACACTTTAGACAACAAGTCATGGAACAGGATGGATGGCTTTGTACTTCCCCTACGGACCGCGCTTTAATCGAATAGGTCCAAAGAGACGTCTCGTTCTTTGCTTTCAGTCCACATTTATGAACTCTTCTCTTCCTGTCCAGCCTTAGATTTACAATTAGCTTGAAAACCAATGTCTGTCTTTTGATTATTTGCATTGCTGAGTCTTCTTTTCATTTCACACTCTCTATGATGCAGACTGGCTTGTCTTTGAAGATAAATGCAGGGCTTCACTACGGGAAGTATGAAAGCAGTCGAGATAACTATGAACTGGAGAGTGAGGCCATGAGAATCTGCATGAGCATGATGAAAAGGAAAGGATGACGGTGGTCTCCGGATGTCTTAAATGACAGACTAAATTGGGCACTGTACCGTGCAGCACTGTGTCTAGCCTCTGTCCACAGAGTTAACTAGATTGGGTCAACGTACTTTCACAGCTTCTCTTTTCCTCTGGTTATTTCACACTTTATTTCTTTTAAGATCAGTCACTCAGGTGTTTGTTCAATTATGGGCATTTTCAGCCCTGTGGACGTTTAGAATAAACCCTTAAAGCACATTTTCAACACTAGTTTATTTGATTTGCTCACTAACAATGTCCAGCAGGGCATACACATGTCAAAAGACAAATCTATCTATCTTTTTTGTTTTGTTTTCTTTTTTTTTTGGAGGCAAAAAAAAAACCCAACAACATTCAACTACAATTTCTATCACATCTCAGATTATGCATTATTGAATACATGCTATTGCTTCACATCTTGAAGCATGTTTCTAAATCTCACGAAAATGATGATAGCCATTCTAAAAATGAAAAATAGTAATAAAATACATAACTTAAATAATGATTTAATTAACTACCAAATTATTTAAAATGATTTTAACACAGTTTCAATGCAAAAGGGGACATAAATGAGATCAGAGAATACAGCATAATACTAATAATTTCAGCAAAATGTACCTTTATACAATTGGTTTTAGTTAAAAAAATAATTAATAAAAAATAATAATTTTGTATTGTTTCCATCAAAGTATTGTTTCACAGTTTTACCACAACAGGTCTCTATGAAAAATATCCATATACTGACAGTAGCAGGTGGGTTACATAAAAGCATCAGTTTTAATGCATTTCCCAACCCTACTTTTTCTACGTCAGATTTTCATTTATTTTAACGCTTACCTTTATCTGACACTGGTGTGAGATATATGAACAATCCTCATATTAATCTAAAGCTGTTTTTTTTCCTTTGCAGCAGTATCCTATATGCTATTCTGTGTATACCCTTTTATTGACTTATTTATTTTTTCCTAGTTAAGTTTAAAATGGTATTTTAGTAGGCTCATCCTCAGGCTGTTTACTTCATTGCCGTGTCCAGCAAGCAGAGCATGTTTGCCAAAAGTACTGTTGCTTCTGTCTTTGACAGCAAATCACCACAAGCTCTTTCATCTCACTCTCCCTAAGTGGCATGCAATACAAGAGCCCATTTTGAATAAGAGAGGGAAGCCCACCTGACACACATCACCTGCCTTCGATATTATGCGCACTTGAGTTCAACAGTGCTTCAGCTGGTCAATCTGGATAGTTTACCTGCAACAGATGCCCCTGATCTGCTCAAATTCACATCAAGTCAAATTCTTAATGCATGATTTCTCCAGTACCAAAACATGCACAATGTAATGTGCAAATTCAAACGGAAGAGCAATGCAATGCCGTGAATGATACTATAGCCTAAACTATGACTAATACCCACAACAAACCAACAAAAAAAAAGAGCAAAAACATGATTGAGATGGGATTTAAATCTTCTTGGAAATACCAGTCATTGAAGCACATTCATTATCTGCAATGAAACAGAACATCCCAGGAGCGTTTCCAGCATCGGAAACGATGGAGACTGTGCACGGTTTCACATTTACCAAGAGAAAGAAGACAAACATATGATGCATTGTTGATGCTCTTTGTTCCAAGTCACAGCTCGCTTCTGGAGTAATTATGGACCCCTGGAACCGAGCAGGAACATTAGCAGATGTATTGGGTTTTGCATGGAAAGTATAAGCCAAAGTCTAAATGAACATCTGTGCTCCGGTTAGGAACCATATGAAAGTATGGCCAAGTTGCATCAAGGATATTGCATTTTTATCATAATGCACTTACAATGCATCGGGCACTTAAATACATGCATCACACATGTTGTGCTCATATAAACAATCACTTTGGCAAGCTCTGAGAAGTTGATTCTTTACAAGCACTTAACCATTTATTGCTGTCAGACTGGTTATATCTAAACTAGCTTTCAAGAGAAGCCTTGAGGGGGAAATCTTCATTATTATTTTTTTTTCTCATAACGTTTGGCACACTAACTCATCATAGACATTAGTTGCTTGCACACAATTTTTCCTCTAATTCATCTTGCTGAAAAGCACACTCAGCAAAACCAGAAATTCATTTTATGACAAAATGATATACCCACTATGTGCCCCTAAATCTCAAATGATTTATATCCAATGTAATTTATACAGTTAAAGTCAGCTCTTCCCCCATTATATATGATGAATTAATTAGTTAATACAATTTTCAGTAGCATTCATTGTCACATGCTGCTCAAGACACATTTATTATTATTTTAGTGTTATTTTTAGTGTTAAAAATGGCTTAATATTTTTCTATTATATATATATATATATATATATATATATTCTTTTTTTTTTTTTTTTAGAATATTCATTCTTTGATGACTTAAGATTTTGTTTGAAATAGACATTTTTTTGTAAAATTACTTTTGATCTGTTTAATGTGTTATTGCTAAATAATACTTACGGTATAGTGTTTATATAATATTTGTAGAACACATACACACACATACACGCATATTTTATTATTATTTTTTTCATACATTTTGCATACTAAATATTGGGAATGTGAAATCAATCTATCTAGTTTACATTGATTCACAAACTTTACAGTTTCAAATTGTGAGTTTGTATCAAAAGATCAGACACAGCCCGTACATACCCACCCATAGACCCTTCCCTTAAAATCAAGTGTAAAGTTAAAAGTGGACAAAAGAGTTGAATTAAAACTGCAGGAATGTGTGTACTTTTGTTCCATTTGACTAAAATGTATCTTAACACCAGTGTAAACACAGCATTTGACAGGCTTTAAAACACATCTTTATATCTTTAAGTGACTCATAAAAAGGACACATACACTATAACTACAGGTTCAAAGGATGATTGCACTGATAACATGTTGGGTATTAAATTGGCATGCTGATGTAGTGTCCAGTGAGTGAACATTAAATAGTCTTAAAATAACTGCATTCATAGTGAAACGGATATGGCAGGATAATATTGAATGCCTCCTGTAATGTTAGTAGGCAATTTGAAGCAAGAGGTCGTCTCTTTTGTCTAGCCCTTGGCAGCACAGGGTGAATGAAGAGGAGATCTAATTGGTTTTCTGGAGTGGTCACCACTATTCTGGAAAATGGAATTTGCCTGCATAACAGCTGGGAGTCTCTACTTCTTATTCTTCTTTTTTTTCCTCAGCATTTTCCTTTAAGTTTCTTTCATGCTTTACATGTTGTTCACTTTCTTTCTTATTAGTGTAAGTTATTTTTGAGGTATTGAAGTTCATATCAGTGCAAAAGTTATGAAGGGCAAGCTCTCTTTAGTGCAAAGCATGAGTGCAGCAGAGATATAAGGTGGGCTGAAAGCGAGGGCTAATTTAATGACTAGCCTGCTAAGCAGGAATAAGATGCGGGTACTTCATTAGCTGGCTAGAAACTGATTATGCACCCCTCCGATTCATTACATCCCACTCAGATCGCCTTGGTCTACACGCAGGGGCACACAAATGAACTCTGAGCTAGAAACTTGACACCATAGGGAGTTTCAAGTGGCACAAATGGCTGCTTCACAAAGTCTGGTGGGGGAAATCTTGCCAACAACAAAGATCATGGGAATCTCTTGAGATAGATAGACAGATACGGACGGACAGACAGACCGACAGATAGATAGACAGATAGATAGATTTTATATTATCTCTCTCCATTCAGCAATACTGAAAATGACCATATGATTTTATGATTACAGCAGTGAATTTATTGTTGTCAAAGTGATGCACTGAATCAATGACATTAATATATATGAAGTCTTCTCCTAGACTCCCCTTAGGTATGAATTTCAGGACATGACCTTTATAAGAAGCAAATATAATGCTTTCACACTCAATAAGTTATTTGATTCAACGCTAGTGCTGAAATCTCATAAAATTTTGACATCTTGTTTGTTGCACTCTAGCGACTTCATTTCCACAAATTTCAAATGATTGAGGCATGAAATGAAATGAGAACAGTGTGATGACTGCCATGCTAATATAAGGCTTACTGGAGAAGTGCCAATAACTTTGTTAACCACTAAATTGCTTCAATATATCACTGCGGTTTATAACTGATTGTGCAAATGATGGTGAATCCTATGGGCTGTAACTCTGAAAGCCCAGACGCTTATTTTTGACAAAGAAAGTGCTTCTTACTCCTGCAGTGGATATTTGCATATAAGGCTGTATAGAGCTGCGCAGTACTGCAGCATTTATTAAAAGCATTACCTTCGGTAATGAATAAGCCTATATATTCAGAACAATGCAGTATGAATATTATAAATCTCCAAGTACTTGATAATTGATCGCTCAGCGTTTGGAGGTGGTGTGCAGTCAGGGACATATTTAAGCTAAATTCAATGCAGCACTTGCACAGAGAAGCCAATCCCAGAATGCAACTGAGCTAGATCATAGATTAAATGTATCCAATGTGTTGAAATAGGTTTTATCAATTTAGTATATATGTATATTAGTATTTATTATATACAGTATTATTAGTGAATATTTTGTATATATTTACAGTGCATTAAAGTGACAAGTTTGTAGGCAAATATCAATGCCTTGAATTTTATGCTTTTATAGAAAGGGTCTGATCTTCTTTATGCTGCATAAGGCAAATCTGCAGGAGTGTAAATTTATAAACAGATTCTATAAAATTCAGCTGATCATCAATCAAAACTCCAAGGTTCCTGGCTGTTCTTGAAGATGTTATGGTCGATGCGCCAAGCTGCATGGTGAAATTGTGATGAAGCTGCGGACTGGCTTAAACCACAAGCACATGACTTGGGAAGGTGGAGCTGAAGGTGATGGTTCTTTATCAAGTTTATATATATACACTTTATTTAATTTCCTTATTAGATTATCATGTAGTCATGCAATTAGAATTCTGCATTTAATTTTGAAAAATTTAGTGCATTTTCATTCCTGTTCATTTATTCATGTTGCCTGGAAATTGGAAATGCGAATGCTTTTTTTTTCATTCTTACTCATTACGTTTGGGAACTTCATGAGTGCTTGCATTTAGCACATATAGTGACAGGCAATGCATCCAACCATTAAGGGCACATGGCAGATTTAACTTTTACTTACAGGTAAGATTAGGATGCATGTAGTATATTTAGAATGTTAATTTATTAATTTATTTATTTTGTTCTGTTCAAATCCACTTATGTGTGTCAATAAAGTGCAATCCAATACTTGCATTTTACGAATTCGCACTCACAAATAACTAATCATAGTAAACAATACACGTGTTTGTCATGCTGTCTAGGAAGATGGCTCAGATCTCGGCGGAACTACAGAGTCCAGGGTTTTTCCCCCTAGAGCTAACTTACGTTCCATCTTCAGTGACTAAACTCAAGCCAAGTGAAATGTAATGGTTAGCACTAATTCTAAAATATTTTAGGTTGCTGTTATGGTAAAATTGCATAGGGAAGGGAAAAATCTATTTTACCAATGCCACCATAAAAAGTAAATCTGAAGAGCACAGCAACACTTTAAAATAAGATTCATTATTTAACAACATTAGTTAACATGAACTAAGAATGAACAAGACTTCTACTTCATGTATTAATCTTAGTTAATGCTAATTTCAGCATCATGCATTATTAAAATCACAAACTGTGTTTGTTAACATTAGTTAATTCAATGGAGGCTAACATGAACCAACAAAGTTTATGTTCATGTTAGTAAATACACCTTATTGTAAACTGTTACTCATTGTCATTGTAAACACACAGTAATCAAAACCACCCTGGTTGGCGTAATGATATGACACGGGACTGCTTTTATTGCAAATAAATAATCATAATTTACAAGCTCTTTCTATAGTTTACAGAGTGATTTCTGTGGTTGGTTTTATGATAAATAGCATGACACAAAGTTATTTCCAGTCAAGATTTTGTTAAATAAGAGGTTTGTTTTAATTAATTTGAACATTTAGCCTAAATTCATAGCTCTTTAATTTAATTCAATTCGCTAATTTTTGACTTCTTCTGATGGCAAGAATGTATATGTGTAATAATTAAACTAGAACCTAAAATTGTTTCTGTTTAAGCATAGCATGTTGCTGTGGAGAACTGCTTGAAATGTCTTGTCAACTACACATTAAAACACATAAAATAATGTCCATTATTTGCCTTGACAGCAGGAACAGTTATGATCGTGTAGACACTTAAGAACAATTGTAACATCCACACCAGGCTCCACCCTCACAGACACGCAACGATCACAATCACCGGAGTATTGATGACACAAACCTGTCTCCCTCACCTGACACCGATCACCCGGAACAATCACAGAGAACTCATAACCACACACCACAGTTAATTCAGCGTCCGAGCTCGTTTCACGAAAGTGGACTTTAACCTATGCTCTTGTACTAACCTCTGCTCATTACCTGTTCCTACAGAAGGCTCCTTGAATCTCCGTGTTGTCTCCGCTCCAGGGAATCCTCTCCTCATCTCCAGCAAAGTGGTGTGTGGTTGTGGTCATCATTCTGCTCTCCTCCGACGGTGATCCTGAAAAGATATCAACCATGACTCTTTAGTTCAGTTATTGTACCCAGTCTTGGATGAATTTAAGTTGGTTTACCTTTGTTTGATTTGCATTCTGTAGTCACTTTGTTACTACTTTTATACCTCCTGAGTCCATTTTGACAGAATTATATTTAAGATACCATTTTGATTAACTGCCATTTTATGCTTATTTATAAGTTCATGTACCAGCAGATAAAGAAGTATTCAACCGTAGCCAAGAGCAGGTAGTGCACAGAACAGAATTCTGAACGACTAACCGTCTTGAACGTGGAACTAAAAAAAAAATCATACTCCAATTATCAATTAGATTTGCATTAAGTTTCATGGCTGGGAAATTCTTGCCTTAAGTTTGTGACTGTTTGACTAATTAACAGCAGTTAAATGAGTGGCCCCATATTTTTTGATGGGTAATTATGGCATTTTATGAACCAATGCCCATATGTCAGCACTGTGGATAAATTAGACTGTGTCTCTGTAATTGTGTTTAGGAACAATGGGTGCCAGAGTTTAAAGGAATAATTGGCCAGAAACTCCCTCTGATGTTGTGTCAGAACTTTGAAAAAGAGTTGATGAAATACTTTTCTTAATGATGATCTGAGATTGCGGAATTGGGAAATGATGCAAACTAGACTCGAAATTTGGGTAGACCAAGGTTCATTGTTTTTCAATTTATGTACTGACAGCTGGACCGTGACTGCAACAAAACAACTTTTGTTATAAAGATATTAATGAGATCAGTTTGCTATCTAATGAGATAAAATACAACTGTAACAGCATTTTAAATACTAATGACTATTAAAGTTGCAAAATTGGAGCAAACTGGAAATTTTAAATCATAATCACTGGATATGTATTTATTTAGGTTTTACATGTATGAGTTATTTATTCATTGTAAATATTTAAAGTATTTTAATATGTTGTGTAATATTATTATATACAGTAAGTTGTTAATACTATGGTTTCTAGGAGTTTTTGATATATTGCGCTAACAAGGGAACATTCCTGAAAATTGTTCAGATGTTGTAGGTATTTTACATTGTTTCTCAAATGCATCTATTGTTTTTGATCCAGAATTTTTATTAACTTATATATAATTTGATTGAAAATGTGTTGAAACCTAACACTCTCAGGGAAATACATAGTAATTCTTATTAAATTATTTTAAAATCATAGGACCCAAACTTACATAGGTTTATTTAGTTATTATAATTTTTTCAAGATTTAATGTTTTTTTATAACTAATTTTATAACTTTTGGTTTATTCATATTGAACTTAACAGACCATGCAGTTTTGCACTGTTTGGATTGCTCTTTGAATACAGAAATTATTCTTAAAAAAACAAACAAACAAACATAAAAAACATCTAGGTTACGAATGACGTTACATATGGGAACTCGCCAGAGAGACCAATTGCCTTTGAACTTTTGAACAATTGAAATCGGTGTGCACTTGATTGCGCACAGGTGCACTCAATCACTGTGTGAGTATAAGAGGGCACGCGCACAGTGCACATGCAGGTTTTCGCTGAAGAGCCGAGCCGGTGTCAGCACAACCTCAGAGTCGTGGCAGGAGAAAGTATGACGTCTCTGTTCCCTCCTTCAGGAAACGTGGGTTACATTCGTAACCTAGACCTTACCCTTTCAGTCGAATCACTTCGACTTTACATATGGGAACACCCAGGCGAGAAGACGCAGCCTCTACGCGGAGGTTGTAAAACCTAACGAAGGTGTTGGGTGTCGCCCAGCCTGCAGCCCTACAGATATCTGCTAGAGAGGCGCCATGAGCCAACGCATAGGTTCCTTGTGGAGTGAGCTCCTAAACCCTCCATGGCTCTCCCTGGTATAAATAAGCCAGGGAGATGGCTGCTACCACCCAATGAGCCAACCTGTTTGGTGACAGCATTCCCTTTCTGCTAGCCACCGAAGCAAACAAAGACCTGCTGGGTGCATCTAATGCTCTGAGTACGGTCAGTATAGAGGTGCAGAGCACGTACAGTACACAATAACTCTAAGGCTGGGTCTGCCTCCTCCCGGGGCAGAGCGTGCAAGTTCACCACCTGATTGCGAAAAGGCTCAGAAAAACGTGAGAATCAGCCGGACCGAACTCCAGGCACTCTTCATCGACAGAGAAAGCTTGTAGATCCCCTACCCTCTTAATGGAGGCCAGCGCTACATGAAGCGCGGTCTTCAGTGTCAGATGTTTCAGATCTGTAGACTGAAGAGGCTCAAAAGAAGCCAGCCGCAGACCATTTAAGGTGCGGGCTAGGTCCCAAGAGGGTATGCGGTGTGGTCTAAAGGGGGTAACCTGACGCGCACCGCAAAGGAATTGGACGATGAGCTGATGCTTCCAGAGGGACGCGCCCTCCACTGCGTCGTGATATGCTGCTATGGCAGCAACATACAATTTAAGAGTCGAAGGGGACAGCCTGCGCTCCAACTTTTCTTGCAGGAAGGAACTCGGGGGAAGCAAAGAGATCTATCTTAGCCTCGCCAAAGTGACCAGTCTCCAGGGTGTGTGGAGTGCCGTGAGAGCTGATCCGCTGCACGGTTGAGTGTCCCTGGAATGTGAATAGGGCACAGCGATTTCTACTGCTTTTGACTCCACAGGAGGAGATGGCGGGCGAGTTGAGACATGCGGTGGGAGCGTAGACCACCTTGTTTGTTGATGTACGCAACGGCCGCTGTGTTGTCCGTCCGGACCAGCACATGCTTGTGGCGGAGCATCAGAAGAAAGCGACGCAGCGCCAGATGTACTGCTAACAACTCGAGTCAATTGATATGCCACAGCAGTCGAGTGCCTGTCTAGGAGCCCGAGGCTGCTTGCCCGTTGCATACAGCACCCCAGCCCGTGAGAGAGGCATCCTTGTTCACCAAGACATGCCTGGAAACCTGCCCGAGGGGTACTCCGACCCGTAGGAAGACAGGGTTGTCCCACAGGCTGAATAAGCGGCGACACTGCAGGGAAACGCCAATCCGGAGTGCGCCACAGTGCCATAACCATCTCGGGACCCGATCGTGTAACCATCGTTGATGCGGTCTCATATGTAACAAGCCCTGTGGCGTAACCGCGGCTGCAGCTGCCATATGCCCCAGGAGCCAGAGTATGTGAGCGGAGTGGAGCGGCAAGAATTTCCGCTCCGCGCTCAGAGCATTTCATGATCACTCCGCTCCAGCTCCGCTCCGGGTTTACCCTCCTTCCTTGATCCTTGCTCCATGTTCGCTCCATGAAAAAATGTTTCTAATTAACGCTCCACTGTCATTTTTCATTATTTATTTCTTTTTATATTGAACCTCTGTGCATTCAGAGAAAAATAAATGCACAATACTCTGAGGAAAGCATCAACGTGCTATAGTAGAACAGTATGAGCCCAAGCCAAATATATATTGGCTATCGTTTAGGTAATGTTTGAACAAAATGAAATACAAATGTTGGATGTGGCTAGATTAAATAAATAACCAGAAGAAACACGAGGCCAAATAAAAAAAAAAGCAAGTAGGCTATTGCCTTTTCTTAAATTGCAATCACCTCCCCGCACTCGCGTTCTCCTTTGTCTTCATTTGAGATACATTTGTATTTTTTATTAACCTTCTTTAAGATAGTATTTCAGAAAATCCATCTTTCTGTCAGTGGTGCTTAACTGTGCTTTATACAACATGTATCTAATGCAGTTGCTCTCGGAGTGAGAGAAAATCTCGACGCTCCGACTTTCAAAAAATCCGGCAAAATCATGCTGCTCCACTCCTCGCTCCGCTCCCACTCTGCTCTGCTCACATACTCTGCCAGGAGCCTCTGAAAAGTTTTTAGAGGAACCGCTTTCCTGTGCATGAATGTATCCAGGCAATTCAGCATGGCCCGCACGTGCTCGCTGGTGAGGCGCGCAGTCATCTCGATTGAGTACAGCTCCCTGGCGAGAAAAGAGATCCTCTGCACTGGACAGAGTTTGCTCTTCTCTCGGTTGACCTGAAGACCCAGATGGCTGAGGTACCATAGCACTATGTCCCTGTGCATACACAACAGATCCTTCGAGTGACCTATTATCAGCCAGTCGTCGAGATGCCCATCTGCCGCAGCGGGGAGAGAGCACCCTCCGCGACTTTTGTAAAGACGCGGGGAGAGAGGGACAGGCCAAAGGGTAAGACGCGATACTGATATGCTCGACCCTCGAACGCAAACGGTCTGTGTCGGGGTAGAATCGAGACATGAAAGTACGCGTCCTTCAGGTCGATGGCTGCGAACCAATCCTGGCTAAGAATTCATGTCAGTATGCGCTTCGAAGTGAGCATTTTGAAAGGCATCTTGAGAAGAGACCGATTCAAAACTCTCAGATCCAGGATGGGTCTCAGCCCATCACTCTTCTTGGGCACGATGAAGTAAGGACTGTAAAACCCTGACCTCATCTCGGCTGGAGGGACAGGCTCGATGGCTTCCTTCGCCAGTAGGACAGCAATCTCGGCACACAGAATGGCAGCATCGTTCTCTGCACGAACAGAGGTGCAGCGAATGCCGCGGAAAGGGACGTTGACCGCCGTGCTCGTGGTGGGGGACCGGGGCAGGGACTGATCCCAGAAGGATGAACGTCCTGGAGAAAAGTGAGGCTGCTGTGAGCAGCGCCTACCTGCCTCACCGGATCCCGCGCTGGCGACACAGTGCCCTGGGTCTGCATCTGAGGAGACAAAAAGGTTTTGGTTAGATGTAGACCTGAGAAATTGCTCTTTCTGTGAAATTGTGGGAACCGCTGACCTGGAGGCCACCTGGAGCTGAATGCACAGAGTCTCCCGGGCCTCCACTGGGAGTGGGAATACAGATGTAGTCGTCTTCCCCAGAAGAGCAGCTCTCGACACCTCTGGCCTCTGTGACCTTCGTCGCTCGGAGAGCTAAGTCGGTCACTGCGCGGAGTTCCCGCATAGCCGCTTGGTTAGGTCCACGCTCGTGCAGCTCCTTCAATGCCTTTGCCTGGTAGACCTGCTGTGTTGCCATCGCATGCAGGGCTGTGGCAGCCTGCCCAGCAGCACCGTAAGCCCTGTCCACCAGGGCGGACGAAAGCTTACATGCTGTGGACGGGAGACGAGGCTGACCCCGCCACAGCACGCTCAACTTGAGGGGCCGCCTCATACCCCCTGGCTGCACCACCATCGAGCGTGGAGAGGGCAGAGGGGCCTGGGCGCAGGCGTGACGAGTAAGGGGCTCGCCACGACCTGATCAGCTCCTCGTGCACCTTCTGGAATACACCTGTGCGCAATCAAGTACACACCAATTTCATTGGCCTTTTGTATTACAACTAGACGGATGTCCTGTTACTTCCACTACAGCCAAAAGTCTGGGTGTTATATTAGACAGCAACTTGTCTTTTGAAAGTCATATTTCCTTTGTTACAAAAACAGCATTCTTCCATCTTAGAAACATTGCGAAGCTACGAAACATGTTACCCGTTTCTGATGCAGAAA
>JAUMHQ010000044.1:15570590-15587212 GCA_032361165.1 Enteromius paludinosus | reverse complement strand
TTTTTTCGATTGATGTGCGCATGCCCAGTAGTCCTATGGATGATAACAGCCTTCTAAGCCTACCAGTAGGTGCAGCATATTAATGGGCTGATAACGACTCATTCAATCGAGTGATAACATCCGAAGGGGGTGGTTTGTGGATGAAGCTGGCTTCAACCTGGCCAAGGGCCGAAGACGTGGTCGTAACATTATTGGCCCATACAATACACAGAAGCTCCTCATCTTCTTGGACCGCCTTCATTTTGATTTGACCCCTGAAAATGAGAGAGGTCTCGTAGGGCCTCACGTACCACAACATGTCATTGTTTGGGACAATGTGAATTTTCAGCATGGCCCGCTCATCAGGGCCTGGTTTACTACCCATCCAAGGATGGTCATGGTGCTCCTACCACCTTACTCTCCTTTCCTCAATACTATTGAGGAGTTTTTCTCTACTTAGAGGTGGAGAGTGTATGAGCATCGGGCTCAAGATCAGAGGTCCCTGCTCCATGCAATGGACGCTACATGTGAAGATATAACAGGGGATCATTGTAGGGGATGGTTGCAACATCCGCGCTGTTTCTTCCCTCGTTGCATCGCAAGGGAGAACATACGCTGCGTGTGGATGGTCAGGAGCGTGAGGACGGCGGGCAGTGAAGAACTGTTATGAAACTCCAGCCTTATTTATAGCACTCTAGTTTTTTGTTTGTGTGTTTATATTACAGTTTATTATGCTGTATACAGTTTCTTTTTGCTCTGATATATGGAAGTTACTTTGTGTGTGGTTGATCATTACAATAGAAAAAGGAGTTACCATTTCCTTGGCAGTATGAGTGCAATGTGTGACGTCAAACCTTGGTGGCTGCTCTTACCCTAAAATTCTATTTATTTATTTATTTATTTTTTCAGTTTTATACACAATTGTATTCTGTTAGCTAGACAAATACAGTACAGTAACCATTGTCAATGAAGGACTGGGCTAAGACTCTAAGGTGGAAATGAGGGATATTTTAGTGGTCCTTTGCCATAGTGACTAAACATCTAAACATTTTGACTTGCAGTGCTTACACAAAGGGACGAAGCATTTTGGGGGCACTGACTGTTTAAATGAGAAGGAAATTTAGTTTTGACATGAGTGAACGGTTTTGGGAAAGGTATGAGCTGTTGCAGGTGAACCATAGTGTTGTGCCGAATCATCCACATTATTTTGGCAAAAGCACCAAGAGTGTTAAGAATGTCTGGTCTGTTTCAAGAAATGAGCCAAAGCAATTGAAAAGTATATTTTCCATTTTTGTGGCACTTTTATATGGGAAAGGAATTTAGTTTTGATGCATGAGTGAACTGTTTTTGGAGAGATATGAGCTTTTGCAAGTGAGCTATAGTGTTGTGCTAAACTGTAACACTGTTTTGCCAAATGATCTTAGAATTTTGAGAATGTAATTTCTGTTTCAGGAAATGAGCCAAACCAATGGAGAAAAACTGTAAAATGGTTTAGGTGATAAATGGAATCTGCAGCTGTATGAAAATAAATTATCATATCTATTATTTTTATTTATTATTTTATAGTCTTTATTAGTCTGAGGAAAGAAAAACATTAACTATGTGGGTCAATTTCCATATGAGTATGTCTCATTCTGAATGAATAGATCTCAATGATTATACATCTAAAACATAAATGTGTCATGAGATCTGAATATGCCCCCTTGAGGAACATCATTTTGTGGCCCATTGAAAATGGTTATTAGCTAGTAACATTTGCCGCCCAATGAGTCACACAGTCAATTAAACTTACAGACACTAAAGATTTTAGAGCAGAGAATTAGAAAAATTTACATTTATTATAAAAATTGCATTATTGGATTTTTTTTTATTTTTATTTATTTTATCTTTTGCACAGTCAGCCATGCTTTAGGTAAATCAATATATATTATAAAGTATATGTGTGTGTGTGTGCATACGTAAGTCCTTCATTTATCATCAAAACCTCATGCTGACCAGTGGCAGCCACCCTATTAAATGCATCTTCACCATAAAACCATAAAATACAGGAGTTATGACACCAAACTGACTTCGTAATTCATGCAGACTCAGCAGTCAATGATAACATGGCTATCACTCATATCTGCTGTGTTACTCACTGGCAGAAAACAATGTTTGAAAGCGATTATCAGACCTGAAGGCTCCCAGAGCGGTGAGACTGATGGTTCAGCCGTATCTATTGATGGCTTCCTGAAAAGACTGAGGAAAGAAAGAACAACAACCGTCTTCACTGTGCAGCAAAATAAATCAAAATGCATAATTCACTGTGTAAATGATATCCTACTATTTTTGTTACAAATTTGTCAGAATAGGAGGCTTATTGTTAAGTATGTATTGATTTTAATTTCTCTAGTTGTTGATGTCTCTAAACTAAATTAGACCAGAAGTCAGCACAAAATGACAATTATAGCCCAGTTTACTTTTAGAATGTGATATATTTCTGAGTTTAAAAAAAAGAAAGAAATGTTTGCAATGTGCTAATTCATACTGACAATATGTTAAGTTAACAAGTAGAATTGTGTTATCAGCATATCACGTTAGACCATGATCTGAAAACAGCAATACATTAATATGCCAGCAATGTGCTAAATTATTCTGGCAACATACAAAACTAGCAAGGAGTGAAAACATGGTAGTAGCATGCTAAAATATACAAGCTGTATGTGTTAAGAATGGTAGTAGTATTTAACATGGCAGCTAAAACATAGTAGCATTGTGCACTTTTTAACGAGACAAATAATATGTACAGATAAGTACATATCACTGCAGTTTCCAAAAGAAATGAACAATAGAGGCAGTAACATTTCTGACACTTTTTATTCCTTTTTACACAAGAGTTTTAATTAATAAAGGGTAATTTTTGCACACTTATTTGAGAAATATGTTATGACTTCAAAACAATATTAATTAATGTATTTAAAAATTGATGAATGTTAGCATCACACATATCCAGCTTTATACAGTATCAATTGGTTTTCACGGGTGGTAGGTTTCTTTGGTAGCTCAAGGAGTAAAGAGATGTACTTGAGAGGCGAGGAGCTATTACTATGGTTCAACATAACAGTTCTGCATAAAAGGAAGTTGAAATGTCATGGTTGCATCAGCAAATGTGTTTTTATATCAGTTTTTTGGGTAGGTGTAGGATTGGATTAGGTGAACAGGTAGGGCATACTTCCAACATGATAGAGCATTAACGTTTAGCGACAGTTCCCGGATATTTAACATCATAAAAACACAGCAATATGTACCTATATCAACATAACAAAACATTCGACGCATTAAACCTGTGTTTTAGCGCCACTCAGGGGACCTTTCTCTTTGAAACTGTGGCGAACATGCGGTAAGACATAAAAACGGTGTTGCACAAAAAGTGCACAGAGGTACATACTTTCACGAGACCAGGTTAGTTAAAACATGCGAACGTAATTTTGCTGAGTGTGACATGTTGACACAAAATGCAAAATATGTTGACCCAGGTGCACATCAAACTTCAAACTGATTTTGCTGACAAAATCAGCAAATGCTAAAACACTAGAAAGTGTTAAAAATGGTAGCAAAGTGTTAAAATCTGGTGACATTACATTAGCACTTTTTGGCAATGTGCAACAATATATCAATAACATTTATTTTTAATTTGAGTAAAATCTTACAATTTCAAGCTTTTAGAAGTTGTTTAAAACTTTCACACAAGGCTCTGTCAAGCCAACCTCATTGTAAAGAGTAAAAAAATGCATTTAAGAATTTATATGAATACACTGTCTGTGAACTCAGTACTTTCATTAAATTTCATTCCTGTTTTGATAGGTCGTTTCATACGCTCAGATGCTCTCCTAGATTTCCCCCTCTTTTGAAATGCACCTGTAAAGAGTGAATAATAACACACGGGCAATGCTGACATGACATTTTCTACAAATTACAGACATTTTGATGGAGGCACATTAAACAATGCTCTTGACAGCTGAGTGCTGATTTTGTCGGATCCTCTGACAGGGCCCTAAAAAGCTTTTGGGAAAGGGTATTTCTTCAAAGGTTACGGCTGACATTTTTACATTCCAAACCTGTCACAAATTACAAAAGAGATATTTTGGTCCACCAGCAGGCAAATCTCTTTCCTAGAATGTGACATCCAAGTGGATTGGTTGGGCCAACGACTGTAGATAAAAATTTATGGGCACATAATAGTGTATCAGTGTTGTATTTTAGGTTTAATGCTCCTGCAGAATTGTAAATTGTAAGAAAAAGAAAAAAAGCTTTTAAATAATATCTCAGTTCATGTCATTGGAAGTTACGAATTTGTGAATATGAAAAAAAAAAAATTTAAAAATAAATCATCAAAGATCACACATGTAAAAATTATCTTAAACGTTCAAAGCTGCATGTGAAATATTCCTGATTTATTTTTCTGACTTACAAGTGATGCTTATACGCTGACCTATAAACAGACAAGATGAGCATTTGTACTCCAGGTGTGGAGTTATTATCTTAGAAAATAATTTACTGTTAATGTTGATTTAAAACGAGTAATTAAAATCAGTAACTGAGAAACTTTGACTATTTGATGCAGTTTATTTGCCTAAAAAGTGAAAGTGTATCCATTTTCCAGTGTTCCACTACTTCAAGAAAAATTGTACATGCGTCTCAGTAAATCAGGTTGTCAAATTTCTCTAATACAATTTTAATCTATAATAATAATAATAATAATAATATAATAATAAAAGAAAATAACTCTTACTAATGCCATCCACAACGTAGATGAGTTTGTTTCTGCATTAGAACAGATTTTAGGAAATGTAGCATTATATCACTTCCTCACCAGTGGATATTCTGCAGTGAATGGGTGCCGTCAGTCCAATCAGATGATAAAAACATCACAATGTCACCATCCACACCACTCCAGTCCATCAATTAATGTTCTGTGGAGTGAAAAGAAGCAATGTTTAAGAAACAAACCTAGGATGAAACGTGCATTACTAGAAAAGGCGATTATTAAAGATTTATCTAAAAAAAAAACTTGTACTCACTTCTTCTGTGGGTGAAGCTGGATCACAAATGATTCGCTCGATCAAGGGGGAATTTAGGTAGATCAAGGGTACATTCCCTTCAGAACCAAAGGTAATCCTCTTCAGCAGCTTAGATGGGAGTAAATTACTACTGCAATGTTCATTATTACACCCAACAACAAAACGCATCAATTGCTTAGAAGTCATTCTTGTCTACATCTGCTCCAGAGGTCAAACAACTGATGACAGCTCAGTCTGAGGTAAGATATTAATCTAATCTAGGGAGCTGGCTTTGGTTTGCCCATGTGACGTCACACAGTGACAGTGAAAATTAAAGATTTTAGTAGGAAAAAAAAAAAAATCTGGGTGGATTTTTATCATTATAGGGAGTTTGTGCACACACATTTCAGTGCAAACAACTTGTTAAATTGCATGTAGCATTATATGATGTAGCTTTATGGTGATGTCAGCTGTTTGGATTTTCTTTTAGAGATAGAAAGAAAAACCAAACTCATTCAAAATTTTGCTTGAGGTTAAAATTTTCTTGAATCTGTTTTGTAATGCACATATTGTCATTACGCTTTTTTGGCATATACATATAGTATGAAAATCATCTGTTTACTTTATGCTGGTTTTGCAATTGTTTGCAGTTCCCCTCTTTTTCCACATGGCAGTTATTGCACCAATAAGGAATTAAATATACCTAAACGCATCCATTGCATTCTACTGTATATTTAGACATCATTTCTACAGTATGAAAAAACATGTTTCAAATTTGTGAGATAAGGATAGTAAGGAGTTTAGTGTTCGGTATTGGTTAATTTCTTTCCTTTAGATCTGGGCTGGGTATCTGGAAACCAGGGGTTTCCCATCATTTATTCATATGGCCAATGTGACTGTTCAAAATCAGATAGTCTTTTTGATCCTCTTTTCCTATGTGGGATGTTTAATATTTATTGCACCATTGCCCATTAATGTGCCAGAGCTCTTTTTAGGCTGAAACACTATTTCGTCTGTTATAGTAATAAAGAAAAGTAGTTAAAAGGGAAAATAAAAGAGGATTATTGAGAGAAATGAGTTTAGATTATGGTTTTATGGCAGGGCATGTAATTGCATTTGAGCTCAAGGTTGAGTGTTGCAAACTTTGCTTTATGAACTTCTGTTCACAGAACTTGGCACTCCATAATTCCTCATGCAAAGTGTGATTTTAATTAATGAGAACGACTAATGATAGTAAGCATCCATTCCAAAAAGACAAATCCAAAAAGTAGGTTTTCTCTCATTTTTCTCTTGGTACATCCTAAACCAGATGTCTGCTTTAATCTGAAGCGACTGAGATAAATGTATTTTGAATTAGTTGTTTTAAGCACACTGGTTTACATTTGCATTGTTATTTAGCTGATATACTCATTTAAAGCTATTTTCAAAAGGCTTTAGCTTCGCGTAAGAGAAGACTCTGACTTTGTATGCCCATGTACAGAATAAATATGGAGGTTTGTTTTTGCCATTAGATTAGTGGAAGAAAGAAATTGTGTGCACTGTGCATAAAGTCAATGCCTCTTAAAAGAGTCGACTCATTGTAACTAAGTTTAAGTTAAGGTTAAGTACTAAAGTGGCGCCAACGTTACTCGTAATTATCAACATTGAAAAGAGTTGAGCTGCTTTATATTTTTGTGGAAACTAGTATATTTTATTTCATGATATTTCAATGAAAATAATATATAGAGCTTTTTTAAAATGTAAATTGATATATATATATTTAAATAGGTTTTTACTTCACATCCAGGCAGTAAAAACAATGGGTATAGTGCACTTAAAACTGAACTAGAAAGAGAAGTGAGGAAAACCCAGAGAGACAGGAGAGGGAAAATGTGCTCTCAACTAATATTTACAGGGTAATTAATGTTCCCCTCCTCTTGCCAAGGTACATCTGGCATAGAAAGAAAGACAAAGACACAGTACTGTGGTTTCGCTGGCTGCCACGAGAAACGCTGCAACTACAACTCTTGGCTCATTGATCGCGAGGAAGGCCATTACTTTAATTAGATGGTGTGTCCTTGGCTAAAAACTTAAACACATAAAAGCAGTAAAAGTTCTGCAACTCTTACTCTTTCATGAAATTATCTGAAGATGGGTTTTCACACTATAGCGTCCGTTCTAAAGCTGTGCCGAGTGGGATGAAATTCTATTGCTCTTCGGAGAATGAGTGTGCTGTCTAGTGATTAATGGTCGGAGGTGGTCTTGTGTTGTTTGCAGTGGTAATAGTGGCTCCTGAGGTGGGGGGGGGAATGATCATGTGGCTTTCCTTTTCTAATGGGCTTACTGAAACACTGCCTCACCTGGGTTGGCCAGCATTTGGCTAATTTGCAATTCATGAGTTGGAATTTGCATTGGCCACGCCCCTCGGGATGTTGCATTACAGGGACAGAAATGCAATAAATTTTAACAGACACACAGCAAACGTATTGAATTCAATGCAACAAAGCAGAATTGTGACTGATTATGTTGAATCAATCGGTCAAAAGTTCAATGCTATGGTTTATGTTACTGAAAGCACTCTATTATTCTAATCAAGCTTGCATTTATTTGACCGAAAATACAGAGAAAACAGTAATATTGCAAAACGTGGTTACAATTTAAAACAGCTGTTTTCCACTTTAATTCATTCAAATTGGCAAAACATGCATTTTCAGTGGTCATCACACAACTGAAAACAGTTGTGCATGGTTATTATATTATGCATTACAAATTTTTTGGAACAATAGACAGGTCAAAACGGCCTTTATTTACATTATAAATGTCTTTTTTATCATTTTTAATGAGTTGAATGCAATCTTGCTAAATAAAAGTATTTATTTCTTGCTTGATTTTGTGTTCTTTTGTTTTGCAGTTAAGGGTAAAAAAACAACAAATTCTATTGAATTATCTGTCTGTTTGTCTGTCTGTCAGACAGTCAGTCATTTAATATGGTTGAAAACATTGTCCCATGATTTCAAGCGCAATTAGTTCCAGAAAATCCTCAATTACCAATAGTTTAGAATTGCAATTAAAGAGAAAAAACATGTGCCTCTACTCCGCATGGGGTTTGTTCATTTGTTAAACATAAGAACAGTTTTTTGTCACAGGGATTCAAACACTGCTTAACAAGGTAATTACCCAGCCCACTTGTAACCCTGTCTGCCTCTTCAAGTATCATTCACTATTAAGAGACCGCAAATATACACAATGAGTCATGCTTAATTTGACAAGACATTTTGACCCCAGCTTCAAAACTGTCTTTTGCACTTATCATTACAGACAACTGTTAGAAAATAAACAGATAGATAAATAAATAAATCTGAACATGAAACGGGAAAACAGCACTGTTTTTTGTTTTTGTGTTTTTTAAATGTGACCCTAGTCAGAGTAGGCATATAGTACATAATTTGACAGAAGCAAATATGATGCAGTGAATGTATTGTATCGTTGTGTATCAGAGTAGATTATAATATGACGTTATTTATTCAACAAGAGTTTTACGACAGTAAACAATGTAGATTGCCAGAATTGTCAGATGCAAACTCAGGGGGCATTTACACAATAAGAATAAAAAAATGCCGTTTTTATGTGGTGCCTTAATATGTTTCGATGTATGTGGCTTTTTCTATGAGCAGCTTGGTTCACATGACCCACCTTCTATAGCCTACTCTTAGCATATGACGTTGAAGCTGCATTCACATCCTGTATCTAATCTATAACCATCAATATAATAAACGACCTTGAGTCGGTTCTTACAATATGAGACACAAACGTATTGCCCAACTGCCTCTATAGATCCTGTTTGACCAAGCATTCAAGCCCTGCAGTCATGAGATTACGCCTGCATCACCACGAGGGAATTCTGGGAAGGAATTCGCTATTCATCCCTGATATTTACCACAAACCAGAGGCCGTGTGTATTGTGTGACACATCTAAGTCTTCTCGCACAGATATAGAAGCATCAGAAAGCTATCCAGAGTGCTGGAGAGGACAGAGTGCAGAAACTAAAGCCAAGGCATTAGACTGCCTGGCCCAGAGGAGCCGTCATTTACTAGCATTACTGATCACATCCAGGGCTTCCATTAGCCCATCTGGCAGAAGATCAGCTAGCTGATCCAGCTCAGTGAATTAAGAGGTTGGATCATGGTGGTAGATCCAGTGGTGAATGAGCTGCTTGTGGCCACATGCTAAAGGTCAATCTATACAAGATTGAAAGTATTCAGCTTCCACTTTTGGTCTGTATGGATTTCGGAAACGATAAGCAAAAGGACATAAAATAAATGTAAAAGTCTCCGGTTGTCTGATTAGTCTGAATGCTATATGGTGCAAAAGCATGAGGCAAATATCTTCATAAATATCAATTTAGCAACATTAAAAATGCTATATTCCACCTTTCGATAGAAAATTGTACAGTATGAAAACTTGCAAATAATATTTTATGTATTTTAACCAAATTAAAATTAATCAGAAGTGCTGGGAAAGTTACTTTGGAAATGAAATGTGTTACTGATTACAAGTTACGCTATTTAAATTATAATAATAATTTTATAATAAACTGTGTCAATTATTTTAATAAAACAATGTATCTACCCTATATTTATACTATGTTTTCTACATTTCTAATGAATGTTTTTCAACAGCTCATCATTTTTGAACTTTTAGAGCAGGCCAGCCCAGTCTCATGGCAATTCATACATATTTTGCGAGGTGGCTTATTCGTAAAAATGCATACGGCCTTACTCGTACAATTTCATACGATTTTGGCAAAATTTTGCTTATTTTACAAGATGCCAATTGATATTAATTTATTTGACTTACCTACATCTAACTCCGCCCCTAAACCAACCCGTCACTGGGGTTTTAGACAAAATGTACAAAATCGTACAAGTGATGTTGTACACATTTGTACGAATTAACACAAATTAGCCACCTTGTATGAATACGGACAAATTGGTTGTGAGACTGAGTTGAGCAGGCATGCTACTCAACACCGATTACTCAAAACCTTTCATCGCTTGAATCAATATTAAATAATTGAATTTTTCAGCACAAAATCAGATTTTAACATCAATTTTTGCAGCTATGTCAGAAAATGCTGCCATCCAATAATGGCTTAGGAAAACCTCTTAATCTTAAAAACATGCCCGACAAGAACAACAGCATCAAAAAAACAACTTAAATTAATAACACATTAATATTATTTAACATAATCTATCTTTTTACAGAAAATATTCAGATGTTACCCCCTTTGAAATTGTTAACATGTTATAAGTAACTATGGATGAATGCAACATTCTCAGTAACTAAAACATTGCATTTATTTATTTACGTTTACAGTCACCTTTATTTGGGATTACAATACGTAACAGTGTTGCATATAGCTAGTCACACCACAACACTATGAATCAGTTACTGGTTCATTAAAACCTAAAAACAAATTGCCATGAAGTTGTGTTGGCAAATTTACACACACACACACACACACACGCACACACACACACACTCACTTTAACAACACCCTGTCTTCAAATACATAATTGTTTTGTTCCGCAGACCAAATGTCATTAAATATAAAGATGTTTATTTGTAAAGTTCAAAAAATTAAATGTGATTTAAATAAAAGATGCATCAAGCACATGTGAAGGCTAAGCCAAAAAGTGAAATCAAATCCTCATGAATTGCAGAGCAGTTTGCTTGTCATATTGGTGCATAGATAACAGGCTCTGTAAGAGATGGGATGAGTCAGCATGGGAAAAAAACGGAAGCTGTACTTTGAAGTTTTCATCTTGCCTTTCAAATGGACTAGTTACCCGAACTGACACGGGCTAGTTTGACTCAAAAGGCAGACATTGCAATAATAGTTTTGCATTAAAATATGAATCTAAAGATTTTTTCTTGGGCCAAATCTGCTAAATTATTAATTTAGAGAAAATATTAGTGATCTTTTTTTTTAATGAGAAAAATCATCCCAGGATGCATCAATCTAAAGACTTCAGTACAAGCTCACAAAATGCCTATAAAACTTTATGTAATTGTACCATGTTCATAAAGAGGAATGTTACCCCTATTTTGAATGATGCAGAAAAAACAGCAAAATATATACAGTATGATAAAAATTTAACTGTGTCATTTTTAGAGTTACATAGCACGAGAGAGGTTTATCTGTAATGTTAGAGGTTTTTTACATTTTTCTGTCACACTAAAAGGACATGTGTGTGTGTGTGTGTGTGTGTGTGTATACAGTACTGTGCAAAAGTATGAGGCCACTAGTATTTGCACCAACAAAAAATGGTTTTAAGACTAGTTATTTCTATCTTTTGCGGTAGCGTGTCAGTTGGAAATATCAGTTTACATTTCAAAACATTATTTTTGTAAAAATGCAGTGAGATTATTGTCTGACAACAGCCAGTGCTCCACACAGAGATCTGATCTGATCATCATCCAGTCTGTCTGGCGTGACATGAAGTTACAGAACAAACTGAGACAGACACGATCCAGAAAAACATCCAGAATCCAGAATGACAAAAATATTGTTTTGAAGTGTAAACTGATATTTCCAACTGACATGCTAGCGCAAAAGATAAAAATAACTGGCTTAAATTCATTTTTTTGTTGGTGAAAATACTAGTGGCCTAAGACTTTTGCACAGTACTGTATATACACAAGCATTGCATGTCAAAGTGACTTGGCTCACAGTTGTGTGCCTTGTAGTGTTCCAATCAGGCAACAGGAGACTTTTATGGTCACTTCTTTTCTCAGCTCCAGTGGTTTAATTTTCTTCATCTTCTTAAATTGAAATCCCAAATCACATACTATTGTCATACATGAACAACGGCGTGCAAAAAAAAAGTTTATCCTATCTTCTACTTGGGGTTTGACAATAATGTGACTGCTTTTTCCTGGCACTCTCTGCACAGCCCCGCAACCGCTAGACCAGAGCTATCAGACTTGCACTCTAATTCCCGAGCTCCGGCCAGTAGTCTGTCAAGCTCTGGCAACCTCAAATTTGCCTGGCAAAGACATTCGAACAAATGTTTCGAGATAAAGCTGATCCTTTCACCATGTGACTGAGCACGCTAACAATGCTAACAACAACACCAAAGCTACGCCGAAGAGTTACAGCCTTTAACTCGCCAACACCATCATACATAACACATTATTTATAGACTATCACTCACTGCAAAAGTTGATGCCCAAACAAACAAGTTCTCTCATGCCGGCTAACTTGGAAAAGATTATGACAGCACTTCAAAAGGCTGATTGTTCAGGGTTGCGTCTAGCAGGATGTGTTTGGTAACACTGGGCAGGTGTCCCATTGTAGCGGAGGGATTATTGTGACTGTGGGGTAATCCTCTCATTTGGACCGCAGAGAACGCAGCTGTAAGGGTGTCAGCACACCTCAGAAACTCAGGGAAATCAAGGTGTTTATGCCTAAACTGAAATTCACATACTGCTAGAACATATAGAGACGGCTTCTGTGTTTCCATTTCATTAGTTCTCATTTTAGAATCCTCTCTAATATGTGTGTGAATTTGATCATCTCTGAGGATTATCAATTCCAGTAATTACACAGTTGATAAAATTATTGCAGCATTTGGTACTCTCTCTCTCTCTCTCTCTCTCTCTCTCTCTCTCTCTCTCTCTCTCTCTCTCTCTCTCTCTCTCTCTCGCTCTCTCTCACAGGAAATCAAACATCTGAGTTAGTGCAGTGCTACAGTACTGTATGTAAATCGAGTTTAGACAGACCCATTTCTTTATTTCTAGGCCTATTTCTAGTCATTTTAATGTAAAAAAAAAAAAAACATTATCTTGTAAAGTAAATCTTGAGCGTGCATGCATGAATATGTTTTTCGTGTCACTAATTGAGGGCTCTGAGAAACGTCAGCTTGGTAGATGTTGTTGGAGAGTATTTGTTGGGTTTAAGGGGGGGGTATTAATGTATGAATAAAAGGCAATTTACTTTCCTCAGAAACTTTTCTTTATGCTTTGTTCATGACATCCCTGAATAAAACAGTGTTCATTAGCACAGCTGCTTTGTGTACACCATGGTAACTGTTGTGTTTCTGCTTGTCCAAGTGTGACAGGTGTATTGCCCCTGCTGTCACCACTGTGGAGCTAGGTGGGCGTGGTTTTGTTAACCATCTCCCGCCTTCCGAGAGTGACGTGTGGTGATGCAATTCCAACATGGCGCCTGCCAGCTCTGCCTACTTTGAGCTCATCCCTACAAGCACCCACACAGCAATGTGTCTAGAACACCCTAGCAACACACCAAAGCAAACAACTACACTATAGTATCCCTTAAACCAGCAAAGGACCAGCTCAAACCAGCATCCCAGCTTAAAAACATACCTAACCAGCATATGCGGGTTTTAGCGTCATGCACAAACTCTCTAACGTTTGTAAAAGTCTAACAAATTAAAGACTTTCCATGCAGCTACCTGTTTCTAAAACTCTACAACAATTTATTTTGGCCCTGTTAGGAAGTTATTAAAGTGAATTTAGTGGCATTATGTAAAAAAGGAATAAATAAATGAGTACTCTCTAAGTACCATAATAAATTACCAAAGCGGGCTGACCTCGATCTCTTTGTTCTGCATCCTCACATTTTAAGAAAGAATTTTAGCGTTTGCACATTCCCGTCAAGCTAATTAAAATAATTCCGGCCACACTTGATGACATTTTTAATCAAGCCATTGCTGAATCGCACGATCCCTAGCTGTGTGCTTTGTCAAAGCTAGCATCTCTCACATAGCACTCAGTTAATTGTTAGCATGCATATGCATAAATTCAACACAATGAATATTTGAACGCATGCAAAACGCTCCAAGAGCCAGTTTCTCGCAATTAGGATTAGCATGTGACCCCTAGCTGTTCCATAAAGCTTTGTTGATTACCTCTCTGCATTACCAGTTGTTATTGCTAAAGGCTATTAGGTTATATCAGTGGTTATCTGTCCAATACAATTATAGTTGTTATAAGAAAGAATAAATTCAGAGAGGTTGCGCAGCCTGGACGCTAATTAATTGTCTAGCTGCCCTCTCGAGATCTTTTTATAGGCATACAAAACACGCACGCTAAAAATAGCCATATAGATTCATGCAAAGCTTGTTCCCAGACCGTCCGTTTGAGTTATAGCACTCATTTAGATAGGAGCACTGAGGTATGATCTGAAACTGAGGAGGTCTTCAGCCGAGAGCTTTTATATCCAACGCCGAAACAGCTCAGTCCTGCTAAGAGATTCAGCATCCCGAATGAGAATTGATTATCGGCTCTATCTTAGCAAGAAATCTATTCTTGATATTGGCTGACAGTTCAATATGTCTACAGCAGGGAAAGGGATGGATTTACTCCATGTAATGGAATCAGGCCTGATTTGAAAGCCAGAGGGAAATCTCAGACACAACGCTTCCTTGTGTTAGTGTTCTTTCTTAATTTTCCTTTCTTCATTGAATTGGGGAAGTGTTCAGCAGGCCTGTTGGCTATCAGGATACTAGGAAAAGAGAAAAAGACATAATGAAGTCAATGATACAGTGAATGGGATTTAAAAGACTGCAGAGCTATGCTACGGAATGAGAAGCTTTTCCGTTTTGCAAAAAAAAATTAAAAATTAACTTCTGACAGAAAAAGTCTTATGCAATAGATTGAGTCAAGTCAAGTCACCTTATTTATATAGCGCTTTTAACAAGAGATTTTGTCAACCTCTCTTTAGTGAGAGAAGTGCCAGCAAATGTTTGTGTGTGTGTGTGTGTGTGTGTGTGTGTGTGTGTGGTTTTCCACCAAGAGCTCTTAACCTTTTGTTAATAAAAAGGGAAAATGTGAATCCAACACTATATTTTTTTTATACTGAATCATTATTTTTTATGTTTTTGAACATAACAATGTTCTCTTATGCTCACAAAGGATGCATTTATTTGATCAAAATATAGTAAAAATAGAAATATCGTGAAATATTATTACACTCTTAAATAACTGTTTAATAACTGTATTTTAAAACGTAATTTATTCCTTTAAAGACAAAGGTGAGATATATATATATATTAGGGGTGGGCAAAGATTCATTTTTTTAATCTAGATTAATCTATATTAAAATGGAGATCTGTCAAAGGCATTCAGAATTTGTGTGCTACCTACCAAACACAAAGGAAGACAAAAAAGTTTGTAACCAGGCTGTTTTGGTTTTGTTTTTTTCAGCCTGGTTACAAACTTGCTTCAATATATTTTCCTTTGTGTTTGGCAGAACAAAGAAATTCATACAGATTAGGAACTACTTGAGGATGAGCAAACGATGACAGAATTTTCATTTTTGGGTGAACTATTCCTTTAATAGTACGGCTGAAGTGATATATTTGAGCTAGCAGAACACCTAATAGCAGATGTCGGTGTTTAGTGCACTTCATCAAAAGTTGTGGGCACAAATGGTTGGCTTCTCCTTCCATTTAGGTGTGTTTTAACTGCTGGCAGGATACCAGAGCAGCAGACGGCTAATCTTACAGAGAGACACATCCATTACGCTGCTGCGGCCACTTTACATTTGAAATTAACTCCACCAGCAGAGGTCAGCGAGTGTCATTCTACTAAATATTTCATGAGTTTCATAGATTGGAGTTATTCATCACTGCTGGAACACAGCTTCAACACCACTGCATATTATTGCACATGGCATGAGTCCCATGACCGACACCATTCAAACCGAAAAGAATTAGTGTAGGCCACAGAGATATTTTGATTGATCTATACGCATGAAGACTTGTGGAGTATGAGCAAAGGTGAAATTATCAGTGGAGTAGAGGTGAGTTAATAGATCCGCGTGTAAAATTGTCAGCAGCAATTGAGGTCAAGGTGAAAGTGCTTCATTTTGCAACATTATGAGAAAAATAATGAAGGTGATTGAAGTAATTCATCAAAATGTAAATATACACCAGTCAGGTGAGAGTAGGATCTTTAACGGGGACTAAAATAGATGAATTTAGGGGAAAGGAGAAAGTAAGCCAACCATTTCCATAAATTAGCCTAATGTTCTCTTGTAGCTCAGCTTGAGAGCTAGTTAGTAAGAGCTGCAAAGTGAGAGCAGTGCCTTATGGGTACAAAGTCCTTTTTGTAAGCAAGTCAGTCCATTTGGCAGCCATTTTGCTGAATCCCCTGGGCACTTCCAATCTACATGAAGTAAGAGTGAAGGCTCTAAAACGGTTTGTAAAGCTAGCAGTCGAGTGAAATGTCAAACCACAAATACAACCTGACAAAATTCTATCATATATACTCTTTAACTCAAACGAGGGCACAGTCTTGAGCAACTAACATCAAGTGAGATTCTGTATGAGCTGTAATAAAGACCAGATGATGCCTTTTTCTAACATAATTTGTTTCGTTTAAAAAAAAAAAACCTACCATGGATTTACTAGTAACAGTTGCAACTACAGAGCTTTTATGATGTATTCGATGTATTCGAATCAACTTTGTATAATGACTAAACTATGCAATATGTAATGTTCCAAAAAGACAGGGCTATTGGCATATTAGCCCGGTTCTGTCAACACTGCACTGGCTCCCTATCAAACATCGTATAGATTTTAAAATCTTGTTAATTA
>JAUMHQ010000044.1:15555404-15566863 GCA_032361165.1 Enteromius paludinosus | reverse complement strand
TATATATATATGTGTTGATTTACTTAACTTTAGGCATTAGCCAACTTATTATGCATTACATAAGATGGTTTTGACACATCCAAGGTAACTTTCGTAAAAATAACAACAGTGTCATATTGTGTCTGTCGTTACACTGATCTCACGGTGATTAAAACATATTTTACTAGGTTTAATTTGTACGAATGACCACACAAGCCCACTCCTAAACCTACCCGTTACAAACATTGTGCAAAATCATGATTTATAGGGTTTTGTGAAAAAGTGTTATCTGGGTTTGAACCCATGATCGCGTGATCAGCTCTCATCTTAAAATGCATCTCTCTGCAAACTAAACTATGCCAACCCTGAATCACATGGCCGATAAAATAGTACAAAACATTAATATGCAAATGTTCTGTTGCCAATAGGGGTGCATTTGTAGTATACTATCTGATGGGTCGTATTTCACAGCTATTGTAGGAACCACCGATACCGGCGTATTAGTTGAAGGACATGTTGATACTAAACATGATTTTAAAAACTTTCCATCTCAAGCAAAAATTATTTTTATGGAAGTAATTTTAAGTGCCATATAAATAATTACTGTAAATAAATGAAATCATAAGCTTAGCATTAAATATTTTGCTACAAAATACGGCAGACATTTTAACATTTTATTCTGAACCTTGCATCAAAGACTTCTAAATAAAACATCTGTCACGATATAAACTTTGTGGAATCTAGTTAATCTAGAATTTCAAGGATGTTTTTATTTCCAGAACTCAACCAAAATATGCCTCCCATTATGCCACCAAAATGAAAATATTGGAAACACATCATGACGCCTTCACATTTAGTTGCAGTTTCTCTGAGAGATAAGTACTAGCTTATGATGCAATATATTGCTCTATTATGGCAAATAATGAAAAAAAAAAACATCTAAACAATGTCTCTAAATAACTGAGAAAAAATATGACAAAATACAATTTCATAATCAGTAAGAAATAGTCATGGCTATGTGTTTTGGACCCTGGGGGTGTAATACAGGTGGTAAAGTTCACAATATGTGTGCAATTAGCATAATTTCCTTTTTGTGTTGTAACTGATACCCAAGTGAAAGATTGTAACTAGACTTCAGGGTGGTAATCATGTTGATGATGCATATGTACCATGATTTGAAGCCAAATAGCATACAATGTGGAAAGAATAGAAAGAATTGAAAGATAATCTTGTTGATCGTCCTCTTAAGCTATATTTTTCTGGTAAAAAGCTTGGACAATCTATCACAAAACATCACAAAGCAGCCTGGACAAGTAAAATGGACTTAATTAGCTGCACAAGTCTAGTGTTTAAAAAAAATGTCATACGTTTAAATACAGAAAATGCCTCTCTTTACAAGCTGTACAGGGCAATAAGTCGAGGCTGCTAAAGGAAACAATGCTAACAATGTGCTCCTTTGGTCTGACGGTGAATGAAATGGCTCTGTTGAACATGTATAATGTCAACTGTATTGATTGATTGCTCGTTCTGCTGATGAAAAAAGAGAAAAAGAGAAATACTAACACTGTTGGGTTGCAGGTGTCATGAAGACACACATACACTCTCTTACCACTCCTAAGGTTATCTTGCTTTATGAAAGCAACAATAATAGATGAATCCGGCCCAGTGAACTGCAAAAAAAACATTCCCTAGAATAGCAGCACCAAACAAACACAAACAGTTGTATGTTTGGCTAAATGAGCAAATAACCACTTATATAGCATGTCCAATGGTGACTTTTATGAATTTAAATAGAAAGATTAAATGATTATGATACTAATAAAAAGGCCTGTATTAGCAAGTTGTTGTTTGTTTTGTTTGCTTTTTTTGTCTGTTTTGTATGCACGTATGTATGTACAGTATTTTCTCAATGAGAAAGTTCCTACTTGGTCTCATGGCATAAGTGTACCTTGGTGTAATTTTTAGTGAGACTTGAAATATGTACTCACAAATAAATATCACTGAAGTGATTTCCAAAAGAAACTCACACTAGAGGCAGTAAAACTCTGACACACACGTACTTCACACAAATTTACAGAGGTTCGATTAATAAAGCGCAATTTTGGCACAATCACTTGACGAATATTAATATGCTGGGATATTTGAAAACCTTTGCTTTTGAATGTTAGCATCACACGTATCCATCTTCATATCTATGTGTTCGGAAGCAGTTAAGAACCGCCATATCAATGTAATTGAACTTGTGTTTTAGCATTGCTCAGAGGACATTTTGCTTTGAACCTGCGGCGAAATGTGCAGTAAGGCACATAACAACTGTATTGCACAAAAAGTGCACAGAGGTACATATTTTTATGAGACCAGGTTGGAAAGGTCTCGGTTTCATATATCACACACTTTGTCTCAATAACATGTTTTATTTTTGTACTCTAAAGGCTGGATACACTTTACACTATTTTGGAAAAAAGAAAAAAAAAGACACTTTAAATGACTGAAGCCTGGGCAAAGGCTGTGTTGCAATTTAGGGTGGAAACTGGTGTCCACGTTTTTTAACTGTTTTCTAATGTTGTCAGGTTTTGTTTTGTTTTTTTTGGATATTCCCACGTAAAGTAGATGCTACTTAACCTCTGCTATATAACATGACATTCAAATGAAATAATTATTAATACTCAGCACAGAAGCACTAATTCCATAACACAGAAGGAACTTCAGAATTCCATAACACAGAACTGAGTCAGTGTGATTCAGAAATGCAAAGTCTTGCAGTAAACACACACACACACACAGCAAAGCTCCTCACCAGTCATAAGCTGCAATGAGGCCTCTTCGGATGCTGCTTCACTAATCTGCTGAACAAGATTTTCCATACTGGTTTACCAAACACGTTTTGGATTAAAGCCATTCTATTACAGAGTGAGGCTCCAATATATAGCAGAGGGGAGAAAAAGAAATAACACGACTTGAGCCATGTTTTCTCAATAGCCCTTAAAGAGTATTTGCCTCTTGGTGGGGGATCATATGTGGAGGGAATAAAGAAGCCTTCCTAAAATGGGACTTTGTGGGATTACGGCGGTTGTGGGTGAAAAAGCGAGTATCGCTGGAGTTACAGTTTCTGCTCAAATGAGCTTAGCAGCGGTTTTAGCAAGGGTGTCAATCAAAGAAGCGCGGCAGACCGCCAAATGGGCCACTAATTGGAGGTCAAGTAGTCAAGTACCGACACTGAAAAGCAGTTAAAAATATAGTCTACTTTAAGGTCCTGGAATCGTGCACCTCGCAAACAACAACATCTTTAAAGGTTGACTTTAAGGACATATGCATTGCCTACAGGAATTTAATGACAAGTACTGGGTTTTTTAATTAAGATAAGCTTGCAACATGCTCCTGGAAACAACAATTAGTGATTATGGCACTTATTTTGAATGACACATTTCATTATGCATCAGTGACACTGCTTTGGGCTCTCTACAGTAACTCATTGTCCAAAAGTCAGTGCCACTGTGCTCCCATGGAGCAGCATAATTGGTCTCAAAGCAGACAAACTGTGAACATGAGCCCCATGTCCTTTAATCGAGACATGTTTGAGGGCCAAGATTCGTCTTTGTTGCCTGAGCTCTGATGATGTTACCAAAGGGATCTGAAATCTCCTGTATGACCGCATGAAAGCAAAACTATTTGTTGTCCATGTCTTCCCCACAGAAAACAACAGAATTGCTGGTTTGGGTTTGCTGGTGTGTTGGCAAGCCAATCGAATCGTCTTAAAACTCATCTTTGATAATTAAAATGGCATGCTTGAAATGTTTGTCTCAGTAAAAATAGCTTATTCATTACTTAAAATGGTTTGAATATAGATCTGCACCGTAATCCTGTTTTAGGCTAAGCCCTGTCTATGAAACCAGACCAATGTTTAGTTCCCTTTCAGTCGGTCACTTCGCTTCTTTTCACTTCATAAGACCGGGATATATCATCATGAGTGCTATTTTGTGTTCCTTGACATAATGTAATCAAGCCAAAGGCTTGGATATCAGTTACTGTCCAGTGTTGTAGAAATTTTTACACAAAATGCATTTCAATATCAATTAATGGACTTGTAGACAAAAGTAGTATCATTAACTCTTTCTCTTTTCGAATATTGTCACTTGCCATTGTGTAGCACTTACTACTTCAGTTAAAGTGGAGCAAGCTCAAGCTGTTGCAACTGAGGGTTGGTATTTTCAGTAATATACCAAAAGACATTTTTTTAGGCCATTGTTCAACTAGGACGTTTAAGTCATTTTTTACGCACTGAATGAACTGGCAAAAAACATCATCATCAGATCATATATGCCAGTATTTTGGCTCATTTCAAGTCAGACCGACTGTCAGGCACCTCTGAAAAACTTTGACTAAGTAACTTGCACATCTGTGCTGCTCGAGCCACAAACTGTTTTTCACAGTTCAGTTTTTAAGAAGAGTAGCCACTGAATGAATCTTTACTGTTCCCTTGAAGAAATAAAAAAGAAGTCTTGAATGGTCTTAGGGTGAACACATTAACAACACCTTTTGAATTGGGTGAACTAGGGTGAAGAATTGTTTTGGCAATGCGGACATTTGTTTTGTTTTGTCTGAATCTCCCTTAAAGCACATTGAAAACAGCAGATAGACATGCAAACAATGATTAAAACCCTGATTTTCAGAACAGGAGGTCTTTAAACGTTTCTTAGCTGGAAACACTGAATGCATCCAGACTTTGTCCCCACCTAGCCTTCATACAGTATTTCTTACATTATTGATCACCTTAAATTTTCCATCCTGCCACTTTACCTTAGTCTCAACAATGCATTTGCACTAAAGAATCGAGACCACGGCTCCTCACCTTTGATAAGGACATCGATGTTAGTCCTTTCGAAAATATGACTCTGCCCTAGAAGTTTGTCCTCCCTAGAGGGACTCCTGCGTCAAATCTGAACTCATCTTGACTTTTTATTTTTTCTTTGAGGACGCTGAAGTTCACTCAACAGGCGCTAATGTCTTCAGATGTCTCTCACTCCCTCGGGCCACCAGACTCTTCCTGGACCACCCAATTCTCAGAGGAGCCCTATGTACCTCCAACTTCTTCACTTTTCACCAAGCCTGCAAAGTACCTGAGAGGAAATTTGTTTTGGATGAGGAGGCAAAGGATTGAGTGCCAAGGTTTTTCTCGGGTTGTCACACTCTAAAATGTTGTAGATCTGAAATTGCTGTGATAAAAATCACTGTTTAAAAGAGCAGGCATTTGGGATGAGGTGGATTTATTTCATATTTCAGATATATATATATCGCATTTAACCCTCTGATGTGTATGATCGCATTTGTAGATCATTTCACACTGGCTCCAGAAGTTCATGATCCCATTAGATTAGAACGTCTTGATAAAATAAAGCATATATATTATATTTGATTTTGACAAATTTGCAAGGAAACTAAATTATTACCATAATGGAAAAAGTACACATATGCCTTCTGTCATCTAAATATTTTTTCATTCATGTTCATTATTGTATTGCATTACATTAAGTACTGTCATTGATTTTATTTTTTATTTATTTTTTATTAATGTTATGTAAGTTATCTGATATGCTGTTATAAAGATCTTATAGCGATCTGTCAGAATTTTGACTTCAGGAACTACATTGATTGCTTTTTCTTAGGCTAGTTTAAACCTCTGAATAGCAATGAGATGTTTTTTTCTTCTTCAAGCATAAACTCCATAGCCATGGTGCAACAAATATTTTTTTTCTTAATATTCAATAAACTTCCATTTCAAAAAAAGAAAAAAAAGAAGCTGAGTTTTCAAGAACTTTAATATTATGTAAAAAATAGCAAATTAAATAGCATTATTGCACTATTCTACCTTCTTGCTTAATTATGTAAAAAATAAAACTATTAAAAGTTTTAAGCACGTGTTTAGCTTCAACACATGATAAAGTCAATTCAAAGTGAAAAGTTAGCAGTTCAATCTTCACATAAGTTTCAATGAAACATATAATTTAGCAGGTCTCTTATGTAACAACCTTTTAATTCCATCTGCATAGCCAATAATGTGTCTTGAGAGGTAATATGGGGTCACTGCATGAATATGAATTAGTGAAAATGGAAATAGAAATATGCCTGAACAGACGGTGGTGATTAAAAGGGTTTTCAGGCAAGTCACGAGGCCCCATTGTTATGATATATAGCATATTACTGATAAAGAGGAACAGATTATTTACTGTAATCAGTTCTGCTGCTATTGCATTTAACAGGAAAAAGAGAAGAAATATACACATGCAGGGAAAAAAAGAGGTATGGTAGAGATGCAATCATTCAAGGAGGACTTCATGGGGAGGCAAATTGAGATTTAAGTTGAAGTGGTAAATTAAAACATTTGCAAACAAGTTAGAAAATACGAATTAGATGTGTCATTATTAAGGGGACTTTTACTATGCACTTTATATGCCTATCTTACACTGAATGGTTGAGAGTCCAATTCAAAACAGCATGCTAACTGTTTACTACTTTGTCTATAAGTTTCTGGCATATCTGTATTTCAGGTTATTATGCTGCATACTCGTATGTATGCATTTATGTATTTATTTATTTTTAGTTAGAAATTAGCAATTAATTGAATTAAATGACATGTTTAAAAAACTAAAACATTCAGGAATAAAAGAAATAAATCATTTTCTGAATCATTCACTTAGTAAATACTTTGCTTCATCACAATCATGAGTTGCATGGTAGTTGTAACGTAAAGGAGGCGAGGAGGCATTCGGATTCATTCGCAACCTCTTTAATGGAAGGTCGAGGAACAAACAGGCAGAGTTAATCACCGGCAGTCAGATACAACGTAAGTAAATGCAAAAGGATGGTCAGGAAGGCAAAGGGTCGGCAACGGGTTATCCAAAAGCAGTAAGACAAACGAAAACAAGGAACACTGGGTAAACTCGGAAGCACAGGATATCACGTCACATCTAAACAACAAATCGTGAATATACAAAGCCTTCCGGGGTATTTATACACGTCAGAGTGGGCGGAGACAACAATAAAACACCATGACAACAAATGAGTGGGCGGAGACATGAGTTCATGGAATGAGTCCGGGCATGAAAACAGAGACAAACACACACAGAGTTCGTAGAGCGCTGGAGTCCCATTCAGTGGCCTGAGCTGGCCATCCAGCTGATCATGACAGTAGTGCACAGTGCTTTGGATTTGTTTGGAATTATTTTTGATTACAGTTTTTCTCACTTGCTAAAACACAATTTTTGAAATCTTGCTCCATTTTCTGAAACCATTAAACACAAAACCTTATCTCCAAGCACTATTAACCTCAGACTCCTCGTGCAAAATAAAACTTTCACCTCAAAACAGTTATTCACTATTCACTTTTTATTATCTTTAGGCTGTCTAAAAGCAATGTCACACTCAAAAATTGCCGCTAAATATTTTACTCGTATCATATGCTTGATTGTCACTCTGCCACAAATGAACAATATTTTTTAAATGCAACCGTCTGAATGGGGGTTCAAAAATTGTTTATGGCTGCTCTTTCAATTTTTGCTTTTGATTTAATTACTAGTGATTTTACAATTATATTTAGATATTTATTTATTTTACACAAAATTGCAACCTAATTTAGCGGTGACGGCTAGTGATAGTGAGTGTGAAAAACACAAAATGTACATGTTTTGTTAAGAAATGCAGGCGTTTATCAGAGATGCTCAAATGGGTAACCTAAACTCATCTGTTTAGACCAAGATTATCAGTCTCTTTCTTCTTATTTCTGTCTATCCATATAAACATCACATCCATGTTTTCCAGTGATGCATCATCTTGGAAGGATCCACTGGCCCTTAGTGATCAAACAGTTTCTGGAATCTGTGTAAGTCAGTGATTAACCCTCCACATGGTTTAACTAACCAAGCCAAAGCGTCATGGCCTTAAAGGCACAGCTGACTTAAAAATATTGTTCTGTGGTGGAAAGAAAAAAAAATGATTCTAGTCAAAATAATGCAGGTTATTGCACAAAGGTGATGCAGCTATTTAATGCATGTTCTTTGTAAATGCCAATAAAATCTATTATTGTAAGTGGTGTCAAGAGGGAAGCCTTTGGCTTGCCCCCATATATTGTAGCCCGGCAGCGGGGCATGTCTGATTACACAATATTTCCAGTGTGGCGATTGCCACTGTCCTTCAAGCTTGAGTCAATGTGATAATGGCCAAAGGAAGATGGAGTTTATAATGAACTGTTGACAGCCGTAATGGTGATGGTTCATCCTGTTGATTATCTGGTAATGCAGGATGGTCGGCTGAATGTCGCTATTTGAGATATTCTTCAAAGTGTGTGTGTGTGTGTGTGTGTGTGTGTGTGGGAGGGAATTCATAAAACTAGTGAGGCAGACTGGTAATTAATTACAGTACTTTAACACCATACTTTACAAGCAAGGCTGGCGGTATGACAGTATACACCATGCATCGTAGAAATGTGTCAACTGGTGTCAAGATTATGCTATGCCTATTGCACATTTGCTTAGCTATCAGTGGGGAGGATTGCTTTGAGATATTTGCATGTTTCAGTGATGGATAAACTTGGAGTAATGCGAAAGCACAGAGTGAGATGTGTCCTGAACATGTAAGTAAAGGACAGACTTTCCATGGGGTGTTTTCTTGTTTTCTAGCATGTATTCTCTGAGGTTTTGTTTAGAATATATTTAATGCATGTAAAGAAATTGTTTCGGTTTTCGAGGGAGACATTATTCATTCAGAACGCTGAAGCATTCAAGAGACACTTCTTACAAGTGTGTTTTGAAATCATTTACTCAACCAATCCATTCAAACATAACTAAATGTTATTCATTAAATCATTCATCTCCAATTATAGTTGTTTTTAGCAACTTGTTTTAATTTGGATTCGGACCTACTTTATATTAGGTGGCCTTAACTGCTGTGTACTTACATTTAAATGAATCATTTGGTATATTGCACTCATATTGTGTACATGTTTTAACATTGTACTTGTATTTAAAAGAAATACTGATGTGTAATTACAAAATGTCTATATTTACCATACCAACAAACTGGTGCCTAACCTTACCCATATATCTCCTCAGTAGCGTGTTTAGAAGTGTTTGGTTTGAAATCATTATGCTGTGTTCCATTATAAATAGTTTCATTTATTCTGCATCGTGACATATACAAGTACAGATGGTTCTTGAACTAAAATATTTTCTAGAGTGATGTTAAATGTCCTGGCATGTGGCACCTAGAGAAAACAAAAATACAAAATCAGGTCATATTTCAATTATGAAATTAAATTCCTCTCTCGTGGAACTTGAAAGCGTAAGATGAATATTTTATCAATAACCTACTTTTGTGATAACTCCTCCTTCAAGTGAGTGAGGAAAAACAGAACATTTTTAAATCAACATTTATTTAAGTCTCTCAGATATTTGCTATTCCACTGCTAATAGTCACAATAACAATCTTAAACCGTTAGCATCTTAATTTGTTTTTAATTGCAGTGATTTTAATTTGCATTACAAACTGAAAGGCATGATTATTTCATTAAGGTTGTTGCACACCGTCTTCTCTTCTTTTATTTTGATGAATGTTTTGTTTGCCACTAATTTATCATATGGCTTCAGCAGAGGTATACAGTGCATGAGTCATATTAAAGCATGATACATGATTCGTGATAAAGCTCAATGTTTTTGTCTATTAAGGCAGTCATATTACTTCAATAGAGATATCAGACAAAGAGAACAGGGAATGAAGGGAAATGAACCAGATTTGAACTCCCATCACTCACATGAACGCTATGATACAACAGGTCACAGCACTTGAGTGAACTACAAGGCCATTGCAAAATGATGCAGCCCTGTGCGCTGGTTTCATTTCCTACAGTAGCTCAACAAAAAGTTCTTAACCCACGTCAATGCAGTATCAAATTGCATGATCAGTGAAGCATGACAGCTATTCCCATATTCCCAAACTAAGCCTCTAGTCACGTGGGATAGTTTTTTTTTTTGTTTTTTTTTCTAAAATTTATCATGAAAAGCCTTGGCAGCAAAATTGCCTTGGCAGCATTAAGCCTGAAATAAATGATCAAGTAAACTGAGAGAGACAGAGAGAAAAAAATAAAAATAAAATAAAACATGAAAAAACATTTTTGTAACTGTTAGTAAACTTTACTAGAAAGTAATAGGGAATCAAACATGACATTTTAAAAGCAAATAAATAAATAAAATAGTGTTCATATATTATTTACTATTTAAGAGACAGTATTTTACAGTGTAATTAAACTAATAATGTAATGTTAAAATAAATAAAGAAAATATTGTATTTTGATTAAACCAACCAATTAATCAATCAGTCAATCAATGCAATGATGTGCACTGTTGAAAAAAGTGATACGCATTAAAAAAATCCATGTTGACTTTAAAATCAAGCGTATTCTGGCCGTGATGGGATCCTGCAATTGTTTCAACTTTTTGGACCTGGTTGACGTCTGAGGGCATGAGAAGCCCTTCTCTAATTGGGCGTCAAGGGATTTCTGGTACTGCTACGGCGGCAGTAAACCCATCTTCTTAATTGGTTTGTTTAAATGTTCACTGAACAATGTAGAATCTTATCTAATCACGCTCTCAAACATCAACCCATAGTGAGGTCTTGAAATTGAGGTTTGCAAAAAAAAATCAAAAACCCTATTGGGCAAATCATGCATGCCATGTTTTTGTGTTGAATGTATATTTATTTTAATACAATGTCTTTATACTGTTCATAACTTTATGCTCTGACAGGAACTCGTGAGAAGATTATTTTTTTTCTTACCAAACTTTTAGGAAAAATTGTTCCCAAACTCAAATCCTATTTTAATGGTTAGCAGACAATAATAAAGAGTATAGGTTATCTTGACAGGTGTCAGTCGTCCATCGTTGCTTCTGAGGTTACAGATGAACACAACCAAGTTTGCTGGTGAAGTTTAGTATTGCACAGACATTAATAGTTAACATAGGTTGTGTTTTACCCCTAAAGTTTTAATCCACATGACATTTTTCTGTAGAGGACATATTCAAGCGCCAAAGCATTTTAATATCTACTCTTCTGGCTTTGCAAAAAATAGTGTTAACAAGCAATTTGTAAGTACTTTCGAGCTCTACCTAATTGGTTTGCTTTGGAAACTCTTCAATTTTTAATCAGAATCCAAAGCTCTGCAGTGAATAACGTGATTCCCCAAATCTTTCAGTTTTATTCCTCTGTGAAGTGTTCTGCTTCATGAATATGTTTTGAGATTTTGCTTGTCAATTAGCTGACGCTTTATGTCCAAGATGTGCTAATTGAAAAGACACTGGAGATTAGAATAACACTTCACAGAAGGGATTGGGTTTGTACATTTATTTTACCATACAGTCCAGGGGCCTGTACCATGATGGTGGCTAAACAAACTCAGAGTTACAGGATTAGTTTTGGGTTGACAAATCCAAACC
>JAUMHQ010000044.1:15502070-15513876 GCA_032361165.1 Enteromius paludinosus | reverse complement strand
GTCAAGTCAAGTCTCAAGTCACTTGCTCTCAAGTCAAAGTCAAGTCAAGTCATTTTCTAACTTCCATCAAGCAAGTCGCAAGTCCTGAAAATTGTGACTCGAGTCATCCATCTCTGGATTGAAGCAATGAAGTAATCTGTTTACAGCTGATTCTGGTAAACATTACCAGAGTTTGACATTTGAAGTTTGACATTAGACGTCACATTCTTAAAGTACAACTCACAAATAATGATTAAAGTAGTACATTGGAAATTGGCACTACTTTTTTTTTTTATTAAAAGAAATATAAGTACATTCATAGTCAACATTTCTTTTTTCTTTTTTTTTTTTTCAGACTATGATGGCTTTCAGGGCAAACAGCCATCATACAGAAGTCAGTGTCAGCGTGAAATGGATGGCTAGCATTTAGCTTCACAAGGAAAAGCAGACGTTTTTTTAAAATCCCCCTTGAGCGGCAGGACAATATGAGACGCATGTTAACATGGAGGTCTCATTAGAAGTATTCTCTAACATGCTGGGCATCCATCATACAGAAGAGCAGAAAAGACAGACAGTTCACTCTTTTCCAGAAGCTTGGTAAATAAAGACTTGGCCATTGATTCATGCATCTTTGTTTTGTTTTTTTCATACAGACAGCGGTGTTGGTCCCCTGGGTGCCAGAAGTTTGATGGTTGTTGTAGAGCCGTAATTGGTCAGCATGAGGCATTTATCCTATTATCCTTTCAACACAGGTTCAATAATTTTTAAACAAGCTGTTGTGGCACAAATGTGTATCATTCCAGTTGAGTGTTGATCGATATGTCAGTGTTGTCTAAAAATGCACCATTACTTTGTGTGTATGTATGCCTTTGGGGTGTGTAACACTGATTGGAAACCCTGGATGGATGGTGGTCATCTCAGTGCTCATATGAGGTTCCCACTGTTTGGGGCAAGTAAAATTTAACTATAATATCTCCATTATTCCTCCTAGACAGGAATAAAAATGATACATTTTGCTTGGATCTTTCTACAAGAAAGGGCAAACATTGACTCAGTTGTAAAACATGCCGCTATACATTTTTGCAAAACTTTCAAAAATGCACCAGTACATACAATTCACTGCAGTTTTGAGCTGAAATAAACATTGCAGTTACACACCAACAACATTTATTATTAATAATACTGTGACCTCAAAACATGTTTCTCATTGTGTATTATTTGTAAACTAATTCTTTTTTTTATGTTTGCTTCACACACTTGCAAAAACAGAACAAATCTCTCACTGGGACTGAGACTGAATGAGATGACGGCGTGTGAACGGAGTGGGTCATTTTTAGTGATTAAAACCTTGTGTTTTACTGTCTTCTTCACATAAAGATTTTGTATGGCTTCAAAAGACTTGGAATGTGACACGACTTGTTTGTAATGTATTTATTCTGCTTGTTTATGTTTATGTTTTAGTTTGTGCAATAAATACTTGTACAGTAACTGCATTTGCCTGTGTGTGTGTTTATATTGTCCAGAAGTGGGTAGGTTTAGGGTAGGGGTGGGGTTTGTTGCTCCAATAAACTAAAAAATTATATAATAAATTTATATATGCATGAAGACCATTACATTAATCCAAACACCTGAAAACAATGGAGGAAAAGTGACTGAAAAGGGGTACACTGAGCGTCAAAATGTGACGAGTTGGAGAGAGACTTATTTTGAGATTTATTTTGGGTGAAGTCAAAAAAGCTTAAACACCACTCTCTGGACATTTTACTTCAAAGTGCTGCAAAATGTGAAAGAAACAGCATAATACAATTTTGCAGGCATGTCACCACTGGCACATCTTTCCAACGAGTCTGTGTTGGAAAATGCCCTAATAAGAATTTCAGAAGAGATCACAACAGTGACTAAAATTGGTCTCAACATAATGTAAATCCCAGCGTAAATGATCAGAACTGCTATCCACATTCATTTTAAAGCTTTGTATTTTTTTTTTTACTGTGTATACATAATTGTGTCATTTGCATTCATGTTCAGTTCTCCCAAGAAACTAGAAGAATCTGATATAAAGTTTTTAAATAATACATTAAGTACCCTGAGCTACGGAACAGCAACTTCAGAGTTATGAAAATTTCTTCTGGGATTACCTGATCAAGGTAGTTTATCATAATCGTGGCTGTGTGACAAAAAAGAAATAGAAGCATCACCATTTCCATGCTGACATCCACTTCATCTTTAGATCACAAATGAACAGTTCGCTTCTTACTAATCATTATGCAAAGTGAGAAACCTTAAAGGTCTGCTGGACAAGTGTGAGCCCCATTGGGCAGCCTTTCAATTGAACACCCTTTTAGGTCGAGCGCTTATCTCGAGAGTGAAGTAATGCACACAAACAAGGAGATGAAAGGTTGGTTCATTTGTCTGATAGGTGTTAGTTCTGTACTATAGCACAAGCTGAAATCATCTTCTGGCATGCTATGAGACTCTTCCATATGATGTGAGCCTGTGAGCCATTTTTTTCACTGCTAATGTGATGCCGCTAAAGTGAGTTTGTTTCGAAATAAAAATGAAAAGCATCTGGTAAATGACTGCTTACTTACTAGAGGACATCTGGCATATGTTTTGGGGAAACCGGTCTCCTGAAGAGCTCAACAGTAGGGTTCTCAAAGTAGAAATGACAGAATCTCTTAGCGAAATTGATTTAGCGTTATACAAAGCTTAAGTACTATGTTAAGTACCAGACCATCTCAAAACACGGTGCACCAATCAACAAAGTCGCTCTCACCATGGAAAATGTAAGATTTGTATGAACTGTAGAAAGCACGGCTAGGGTAGATCGACATCCATCAAACCTCTCATCCCAAACTTGAAAAGTTTTCTATACCAGCTTATTGAATTTTCTTGGTAGCTTTTAATCTTTGATAGTCTGTTGGTTCTTTCCAAATTGAACTTTAGGATCCCTTTTGGCTTTTTTAAATGGGTTCTGGATGAACTCTCTCATCATGAAATCACTTGTCCGTTGCGTCGCAGAATGACTCATTCTGTCACAAGTTCCCCTCGAGAAAAGATTGGTTAGTCTAATAATGTTGTTTGGTCAGTCTATATGCCTTACATGGTTATACTGAGGATAAGTTATTGTTGGAAATGTTGACTGTGGGCATGTTTTGTATCCTTTGTGTGTGTTTTTCCCTAGTTCATTTTAGAAGTCAAACATAGCTAGATATGCTGAAATTTGCAAGTGAAGTTGCTCTGAGACCTTAAAACCTGCAATTCTGCGTGTTGCTTTACAATTCAGATTTGCTGTTTTCCTTTCCTCCCTGCTGTGTTGATCTTGTGGGTGTCTTTCTGTGTATTTGACCTTTCTTTTGCTTGGACTGCTCCTCATAAAATCACAGACATTTGGCTGTTTGAAGCAGTACTGCTTCAAAAGTGGACTTTTCGGAAAGTCTCCAAAGTAACAGATAATTTAGTCAGATGAAATTGATCATTTTGAATCTGCCATTTCTCTCAAGCTGCACTAAATAACAAAGGAAAGCACGTGTCATTGAAGTTTTCTGACGCATTGCAGAGTTTTGGTTGACAAATACTTTGTGAACTGATGCTTCGTGAATCATTTGTATCACAAGACTTTATGAAATGGCTTAAATATGAGAATGTTGTAATTAATAATTAATCATATTTAAAACATCCTTAAGATTATTACTAATATTATTAATAATTAATAATTGTTATTCAATATATTATTCTGATTACAATTACAATTTATAATCATCGTCTTACCTGTCAATAAATTATTACATTTTAAGTTGATTGTTTTAAATTGTTTTTTATTTTATTAAAATTAAATAAGTTTTTTAAAAATTACTATTTTCAAATGTATCGTTTCAATCTTTTTTATTGGTATTACCATTCTTATATTAATAATAATGTAATTATTTTGATATTAAAATTATTTTTAAACTATTTTAATTCCGTTTCTAATGATCAACGTTGTGAAACTGCAATTTTACTTAAATGCAAAATTCTGCACAAGCAAAAAATCAGCTTATTAGAATGGTTTCTGAACATTCAGCTTTGCATAACAGGAATAAATCGCATTTTTAAATATATTAAAAGTATACTTTGGGTTGAAAATAATAAATAATATTTTAAAATAATATTTTTTGTGTTATTTATCGTTATAACATTTAATTTGTGTTTAAATAAATGCAGTCTTCGTGGACACAACAGACGTTAAGCTTTTGAATGGTAGTGTGTTACCTATTTATAGATCTGCATATTTTTGGGTTTATGCCATTCGTACATTGTAGATTAGTTTTGTATACTTGAAAAAAAAAACTGACATTGTACCAGGTTGCAATGTGATGCCCAGTGTAAAATTGGGATCCTAAAGCTAAAACCAGCTGAGACCCACTGATCAAAATACAGGTCAATTCACTCATCCAACAGTGCATGTTTTCCAGATGGTCGCCCACCTAGTTTTCGGAAAACTCCCAATTGTAGCAGTCAGAGGAAGTCGGTTTGGCTTGTGTTGAAAAACAGGATTTGCAGAAAAAAAATAAGTAATTTTTTTTTAGAAGAGATGGAGGAAGATCACGGAGGTGATGCTGAAAGAGAGTGATGTGTTGGCAAAGCTCTCTGCAACACCCAGTCTGGACTTACGTGCGTGTGCGCGTGCGCATGCGCCGGCAACGGGCAACCTTCCTACACACTCTTGCAAGTCTGCCGCTATCTTTTTATCGCTCTCTCTCTTTCTCTCTCTCTCTTTCATTCTGTCTGAAGAAGGGATGCGCTCTACCAATCTCTCTCGCCTTCACATTTCCTCCCTCCCCATCACAGACTCTTTCCCTCTATCATCGTGTCTGTCTGTCTCCGCATCATGCGGCAATGACAATCCCGTACTAATTAGCCCAGTGCCAGCGCCTGTCAGCCCGACTGTGTCGCGTTTACGTGAGCGAGCACGAGTGATGGCAAAGTCAGCAAAGTTCCTCGGCGTCGAGCCGAGGCGGAAGCGCGCTGCCCTCCGGTCCGGTCCGGCCCCCCGCCGTCGAGAACGTAAAAAGAATCACAAGCCCATGGAATTTTTCTTCTTCCCGTTATTAACGGGTGACTTGAGTGATGAATGGTGCCGAGAAGACACTGACAGCTCACCTGTAGCCCGCACTCGGCCGGCATTAGGTTGCATTTAAAAGCACGGGACTGCGCAAATGACGCACACGGGCGCGCTCTTCTGATGAATAATGATTGACTGCCTCTGAAAGATCTGCGTCAGTTGTAGCTGCAGCTTTCTGAACTGTGCCGCAGGCAATTACTTTGTTTTATATTAAAAAAAGAAAAAAGAAAAAAAGGAGGAGGAGGAGGGAGAAAAGAGCGGGAGCTCGGAAAAGATCACAGTGCCATCTTGTGGACGCTATCGGTGGAGGAAGTTGTTGTTTACAGGAAAGGTAATTAAATTACCCTATTAACTCAGCTTGAGTTTTTCGGGGGAAAAACAGTGTGTGGGAGGTAACTGAAGCAAGGTTAGCTATAAAACACGTCTATATTCGTATACTGCCAGCAGTCGGGTAACTACTTTATTTCACAATTTATCAGAGCAGAAGTTGTTCCACTGAGACTCACAATCTTTCGTAGGTTAATGAGGGAGACCCTGACTATATTTTCCTATAACAGGCCTGAGGCAAAATGCACCTTATCTTTAAGCGCTTTGCCATCGCAAGAATGAGTTGAATGAATGTATTTTCAAATATTAAAAGACTTTTGTAATATCATTTCAGAATATTACTGATTTTACTTGAATTTGATCAAATAAATCAGCTTTGGTGAGTACAAGAGACTTCTTTTAAAACCTTAATGGTAGAGTATAATAGTTTAGCGTGTTATTAGGTTGTTTTGTTTTTATAGATTTAGATGTTCATTGATGTTAAGCTTTGTACAGAAATAAAGGTTCAAAAGCTGTCACTGGGGCAGTACTTTTTCAAAGTTACTAATATGTGCACTTTAGGTGTTTATACGTACGTATATGTATGTAGGTATCTGACACTTTATTGGGTCACCACTAGATATCTAGTGTATAACTGGGATCAAAAACAGCACACATGCATTGATCTAAAATACACATCAAATCAAGTTTTTATCCATGCAACAGTTGAGTCTGTCTTCATGTCACTTTACTGGTTTGTACTGCATAAGCGTAAGATAAAATGCCACGGCATTGCAGATTTTATGCAGAAATCAATCAGGAATCCCTTTATGGATTTCCCTACGCCTGCTTTAAAAACATGAATCTTTGTGTTGGCTGGGATGGCGAGAAACTAAAAATACCCCGCTTTAGGTTTAGAGGCCAACAATGCAGGGTTGGAAATCTACTTTGCACCGCGATCAATAGGTACGGGTTTCCTGTCAAGTGCACCGGCAACCTCTTTAGTCATTCAAGCCCTTTCAAACGGCTCCCGAGTTCGCACTGGAATCTTTGTGTCCCACCAATTTCTAATTTCACAATGTTTTGGTAGGAGGATTAGCCATGGAGCACTATTTCTTTGGAGTCGGAAGAAGGGGGCTCAGGGAGAAAGAAAAAGAGTAAATCTGTTTCCGTAAGGGAAAGGTTTTGAAAAATGCAATTTATTCCTCTTGCTTTGAGGCCTGATTTATTTCATATCACGGTCTAAGCCGCAAACCAGAGAACTTACCTGGCCGGTTGAGAGAAGGTGAATTGGAAAAGCTTATCTTCGAGGTGCACTTACTCCCAAGTTGGGGTGTTTTTAAGACCGATTACGGCATTTGCCGAATGTGAATATGAGATGAGTAGTTGTGCATGAGTCAGCACATATTTCAATGCTACTAGTAGCAAATGTGGAGCTGGGAGCTGCAGAGAACAGGTATTATGTTCATGGACTACCAGCGTATTCACCTTTACAAAAGCGCTGTTGAAGTGCCATGGTACAATGATAGTATCGGACGCTAATCCTGAGGTGCTTTGATATATAGCGTGCCACTGAGTGATTGCGGTATTCATATGGGTGAATCTCACAAAACCTGTCACGTTTCACTACAAACGTTACTTAGCATTTTGTGACAAACACAACATATCTAAAATTAAATGTAAATGAGTATGCTTAGTATACGGTTTATATATATATTTTCTCCTTAAATACAACCATTTATTTATGTTGATGTATTAAATGGTGTGTACTGTTTATATATATGTTTTGGGGTTGAAATGTGACACGGATTGTTTGTGATTCTGTGAGAGAGAAATTATTCCTATTATTATAAGGTTTAGACACTGTATGGTACTCAAAGGTAGGTCAGTGCATACCATGTTGTAAATACATAAACCATTGCAGTACTAAGATGCTTTTCTGTAAATGAATGCAACCAGGGCAAACCAACTGCTATATTTAATTCCCAAATGCACAGGTTTTCCCATCTTCAGGTTTAGCTGTTATTTCTGACCTGCGAGCAGCCTTCTGGCAACTAGTGAAGGGTTCCTCTCCAGACTTAGATCGGCTCTCAATCTGATGCTGCATGTGTTCATACTGTGTTCATGCAAAAAGAAAGTTGCTAGGTTGATAGAGATAAGCAGCTGATTTGGATTTAAGACTTGCCTAATTACTTAACATGAATGAGTTAATGTGTTGTGCAAGGAAGGTGTCAGCTACTTAGATGAATGGACACGATATTAGCATTGACACCAGACAGTTGCTATCAGTGTTCCTCTATTTCTTTCACAGTCACTTCCTAAGGGTGTGAGAATGATTTGTCATCTTCATAAGGCATCAGATATGAAAATCTAGGCAGACATAATCTCTAATAAAAGTCGCAGCACTTTGCAAACACATTTTTCATATACATCTCAGCGCTCCGTTGATTTCGTGGCTTTGGTAGTACTTTTCATTCAGTTTGTGTTGCGCTGGTGTTTTGGTCTGAGGAGATTGCTGAACCAAAGCAGAAGTCAAAAGAAATGAATGGAATTCTAGCTTGTGAAATATTCATGTACAATACACCCCCAAAACTCCCCTCTGCTATGTTCAGAGAAAAAAAAAAAACAATGTTCCTCGCTTTCTACTTCGTGGCATAGGCCTTAAATGACCAGCTCACCCAAAAAATGACAAATGGCTAAAAAACTCACCCTCAGGCCATCCAGAATTTAGATGAGTTTGTCTCTTCGTGGAAGCAGATTTTGAGAAATGTAGAGTTCCATCACTTGCTCAGCAATTGATCCTCTGCAGTGAATGGGTGCCGTCAGAATAAGGAGAGGATAGGAGAGCAACTGATGTAATGCTTCATTTCTCAAAATCTGTTTTGATTAAGAAACAAACTCATACATATCTCTGATGGCCTGAGAGGGAGAATTGTGTGTGTGTGGGCTTGTTTAGCAATACTTGTTAGGACCAGATGTCCCCACAAGCATAGTTATACCTGACATTTCTGACTTTATGAGGACATTTGGCCGGTCCTCACATCAAAACAAACGTGTGTGTGTGTGTGTGTGTGTGTGAGTACTTTTTGTATAAAGGAACAATGCATCTCTGAAATGCAAATACTGCTATCATATCATTCAATGAGTTCTGATCATGTTTTATTTTGCCACACAACACAGACAAATTTTTATGCTGCTTTTTTAACTTTTCTAGAGAAATAAACGCAAACACATAGGATTTTGTCTTTCATGGAAGAAAGCAAAGAATAGTTCGATATCTGTATCGTTTTTTTGGGTGAAGTATAATTTTAATAGCCTTTTCAGGGCCAGAAATGAAGGGTATTGCACACAAACACTCACCATTTTGCTCACACAGTGTCATAGTACAAAAATTGTGAATATAAGGTCTATAGAGAGCCAAAACAATCCGTTTGAGGAGGCAGTCAAGGAGTCCGACTCATTTTTGCTGCCGTCTGCGGGGAGTTGAAAGGGATGAGCAAGTAAAAATCCCCAGCCGTTCTTTGCATAATTCAAGTACCCTGCAAAAAATGAATTAATGATCTCATCAGAGTGCTATTGTGTATACTAACTGTGTAAAATAAGCCCAAGCAATTCGTCTGCAAATGCAGTGTGAGTGCTTATTGTAACATGACACTGGTAATTAAAGGTTTGTGTGACAGTACATTGTAGAACAATGCGCACTTCCACAGCTAGTGGGTACGAACAACAGCACAACCCTAATAGCCAGCTTACGTTGCCTAGATACAGTTGCTGTAATTGTCACAGATGCATGGTTTTACTGTGAAAGCTAATTATGTTTTGTTTTTGTTTGGCTTTTTTTAAAACTGCTATGCATTTGCCACCCCCGAACTTCACGTTTTCTCTGACACCTTGGCCACCCACATCCACAAACGCGTCGGATCCGTTTTGCACAAACGGGACTGATTAAAATGAGAGATAGTATTTAGTGGAGGTGGGTCGTGATCTAAAAATGGGTCACATGTCCAAACAGCAAATCATCATATTAGACTAAATTACAAATTACAATATTTTCAAACACAAAACATTTCACAATATTACCGTTTTACTGCATTTTGGATCAAATAAATACAGCTATGGTCAAAAAAATACATTTTAAACGTTCCTGTAATGTAATAATATAACTATATTCAAATGTTTGATTTTAAGTAAAGCCATTGGAGAATTACTTGATTAGACAAGCTTTTCATTATACATTTCATTCTTTATCACAAGTGTCTTAAATATTAGGAGTGTGAGTGATACAATTATGATGGTCTAAAAGATGTTATTTGCACGTCAGCGCCACTGCAAGTACTTCAAATTCATATTTGTCATAATTCATTAGCCGTCTAATTGGTGATGCGGCGGATGTCTGCATGAACAATCATACAGCAAACATCAGCAAAGCCGAGTTCTGTAGATCATTAATCTACTCCAGCGCAGTTCTGTCACCTTAGTTCAAAGCATTTATATGTGCGATACAGACAGCCCTGAATCTGCTCACATCTGAACACCAGAAAAGAAGTCCCCATGCAGAATGCAAAATTGTGAGATTCCTACATCTGAAATTCCCAAGCTTCAGTGCACGTCGTCCTCTTCTAGCTCTCTTATCTTTGGGGAACTTGGCAGCAGAGCCGACTTCTCTTCCTTTGTAAGGGATTTGTGGCAAGTGGATAATTGACTGATCGAGCAACCACTCGAAGGAAACCAATTAATGGCATTCTCCGCCGTGGCATTGCCACTGCCTTGATTTGCAGTGGAGTTTATTATCCTAGCCAATGCATTAAATATTAATGTATACCCCAGCATGACTCTAAGGGGTTTAGTGAGAGGTATTTAGTTTTGTGTTGAGTTGTCGAAAAACAACTGCTTTGGGGGTTTCGGATTGGTACATTTGCAGTTATTATTTATATATACTGAACTTTTTGTTTGCTCTATTGTACTTATTATTGTTAAAATACGTACATTTAATTTTTGTCAAAAAAAATAAATAAATCAATAATAATAAAAAATAAATCAATAATAATGATGATAACAAATAAAGGGTCCTGGATATTAGAAATTTTTATTTTTTGTTGTTGTTTTTTGTTTTTTTCATTCTTCAAATTTCTTTGATGATTGGTGGCAGTTTATATGTTTTGTTGTATATTAACACACATACATATGGTGTAGGTGTGTTTATATATATATATATATTTATTTATTTTTTTTATATGTGTGTGTACTTTATATTATAATTTATTAATATATATTTTTATTTTAGATTTATTTTATTTGTATTTTAATTCTTAACCTTTTAGTTTGTTTGGTAATATTTTATTTCTAGTTTTATTTATTTATTTATTTATTTATTTTGTAAATAAATAAAAAAAAGTTGTTCATCTTAGTTAATAGTTGACTGATCCAAAATCAAGCATTAATCATTGATATACATTTGTGTCATTGAAATAAATATGAATTGTATCTAAAATATAGCAGTAAATAAAATTGTTTATTTTTATATTTTTATTATAATTTTTTGCGTATCATACGACTGGCAAATTCAACCAAAAGTTTCTTAAAAGAAGTATTCGTGTATTCATATGTTGCATAATTATTTTCCTTGTCACTTTTGCGGTTTCAGTTTAGATCTTCCCAACGTAGGCAGCTGCCTGTGTAGTGAGCAGGCAGCACATAATTGTTTTGAATAGAAAAGTGCTAGTCTGACAAATAATTAGCCTCACAACATTAAAGATGACATCACTTAATAAAGTGCTAGAAAATGCTTTAGCAATGTCTATATCAGTAATTAGGCCGTATTATAAAAAGAAAATACCTCAGTGACAGCCGTGTTCAATATCCAGCACAAATCCGCTACTGCATTGATTCAGTACAACAGTGCCGACACCGACAAAGTGTTTTTGGCCCAGCGGAGGAGAGCGTCGGGAGAACGGAGGAGAGCCTGACACAAAAGGACTTGATTAAAGAATAAACATTGAGGGTAATAATTAAAAAGCGTTAATGAGGCGTGCAGGTCTCATCGCCTCTGCTCCTCCAGCCCTTCAGGGCCGGGACAGGCACTAGACAAGTGATTCCTAATTACGCCATGCAACTGCTGTCCTGACAATAGCCGTGATGACAATAACTCCAATGAGACTGCAAACAGCGCAGCAGATTCAGAATACAGTGTGTCATGAATGGATTAGTTGCCAGCCACTGGGAACAATTACTTGTTTCAAGAGGCTTGGTATTAAAAACCAGATTTTGATACTTTTTGGTGGTGTGTGGTGTTTTCCACTGGCGTGATTATTGTGGTTCTTTAATAGCTATAGGACACTTGAAATTAAATTAAATTAAATTAAATTAAATTAAATTAAATTAAATTAAATTAAATTAAATTAAATTAAATTAAATTAA
>JAUMHQ010000044.1:15444866-15467796 GCA_032361165.1 Enteromius paludinosus | reverse complement strand
ATGTAGTGAAGTAAAAGTAAAAGTTGCTAAAAATAAAACTACTCCGGTAAAGTACAGATACTTGAAAAATGTACTTACAGTAACGAATTACAACTACTTCATTACTGTCCACCACTGGTTATTCTCCTCGTTATTTCCTTTTAGCGGCTAACGAACCAGAAGTCTCACCCAGAGGCTTGCTTCCTCATTGAAAAGGTGGATAGGACATCATTTGTACAGCTTCAAAAAAAAAGGTAAAAGCTTATTTTAAAAGTCCTGTGCAAACACACATCTAAATCAGATTATTACTGAAATGATCATAAATTCCCATATATTTACTTCTCAAAAATATTAGAAGAATAGTTTATGGAATCATTAAGAAACTGGAATTGGAATCATTAAATTCTATGCTATACTTGTTGAAAAACTGACATATAAATATTTGAATTCCTTTTCTGCATAAGTCAAAAATCTGCCTATATGCAAGACTGGGGTTCAGGGCACGATATATATTAATACTGTCATGCACGACGCAGCATATTTTGAACAGCTCCACTAGTGTATTACTTTATGAACTTAAAAAAAAAAAAAAAAAACATTTTCCCATTTGGCCCCGTGCATCGTGACACTTAGAAGAATTTATTACCACCATGGGCTCAAGAGTTCACCATGATTTATGACAAATTCAGCCTAAGAGCTCAGAAATCTTATGTATGTAGTCAGCTGAGTCACGTTTTCCTCAGTCCTGAGATATTATTTCCATTACCAATTAGTTTACATAAAAGTCGAAAATTCAGACTCGATTTTTCATTCTAAAGACCTAAACTGGGGGGTGATTAGTGTACAAGATTTCCATGTGATTTTTGAAGACCATGAAATATTAATAACGCAGAAGCAGACTTGAGTAACTTTTGCTCTAAGAGATGCAATGTTGAAATAACATGCATGCATTTGGCTTGTTTCTGCTTGCTTTTTCCCAAGACATAATCTGCATTTGTACTGTTCAGTTTGCATTCAGCTGAGAGCAAAACGTCAGTATGTCTATCAAAGCTTCCGTACATCGTTGCAGAAACAAACTGCAGAAACACTGCATGACATAAAGTGGGTCAGGTCAAAATCCAACCCGAAGTGGCCCCCATTTCCTGCTTGTTTACGTGGCCTCAAACCTCCGTCCCATTCCAAAGCGCCGGTCTGTGTTTTTGACACGTCGATTTATCACATTTACCCCAAAGTCAAAGATCCGGGTCTCGTCACGTACCTCCAAAAACACATTTCGGCGTTACTCCACACTGCAACTGAATTAGGAGCTATGTTGCCCCTCGACAACCATCTGTGCAGTTTCCTAATGAGACCAGACCTCATGCTGGACATCAATCTCAATTAAACTCTGATGGCTCCAAATCACCTATGGCCTGGATTGGGATTTGATGGTATGATCCAACTGCCTGCGAGGATGAGAGATTGTTGTTAATTTTTTTGCTCAGTTAAAGATACAGGGGCTGGATTAACCCCCGCGGGCTGCAGAACAAAGCTTGGCTGTGTCCGTGCATGGCTGTAAACTAGTGGCCGCGTCAGGAGCCAAACAAGGAGAGTTTGTGCGAAAGTGTGCGCAACGGGCTGAAGCCGAACTGCAGACACAGTTCTTTATTTTAATACATTTTAACGAGAAATTTGCATTCCATCATAGCGTGGCCAAAAAGAGTTGCGCAAGAAGGCGGCGGTTCTTCAACCCTGCTATGTTTACACCGTAAAATGAGGCACTTAAATGGAGATTAGGTTTGTTTATTTAATGAGTAAACACTCTTGATTTATTATTTGGTTTAGGGGGGGCATGGGTGCGCTCTGAAATCATTGTGCTATTAGGAAGCACGGACAATTTAATCAGAACCTATTAACATGATGGATATGACGGCTTTAGCATGGAACACACTGAGTGCAAAAGGAAATGAGTTATTTCTGTCAATCTTAGGGAATATTAAATGGGATGAATGGACGGTAGTTTGTGGGGAAAAGAAAAGTGGTTTTGCATGCCTCTGGACAAGAAGCCTGAAGCTGAAGGCCATCGTTACAGGATGCTTTTACGGCCAGCTAATTCGACTAATCCAGGTTGGATTTCTTCTCGAGCATCATAATTTACTGACGACTGTAGAAGCTCATTGGCATCAATGGATGTTTCTTTTAAATGTACAGGAATTTTAGTCGAAAATTATATATATATATATATATATATATTGATTTGTATGCATGATGTGCAGAAGCATTGATACATAAAAAAAAGGTGTTTTAAAATAAGTTACATTTCATGCACAAAATAAGCTCATTTCAAATTTCATGCCTGCTACAGGTCTCAAAATAATTGAGATGGTGGTATGTTTACCATGGTGTAGCATCTCCTCTCAAAACAGTTTGAAGACATTTGGGCATTGAGTCTATGAGTTTTAATATTAGAATTAGGTTCCATTATTGCCTGATATGTTTCCAGAGTTTGTGCTCGATGTATTTTTTGTTGAATGATTTGCTGAAAGCCATGCTGTTTGTAATAGCTGCAGTATGTGGTTTTGCACTATCCTGCTGAAATATACGTGGCCTTCCCTGAAATTGATGTCATCTGGTGGGGATCATATGTTGCTCTGAAACCTTATAACTTTCAGCATTCATAGTGCCTTTCAAAACATGCAAGCTGAGCATACCATATACACTTATGCACCTCTATACCATCAGAGATGCCGGCATGTGAACTAAAATCTTAGAACACATTGGAAGCTCTCTTTCCTCTTTAGCCCAAAAGACACGTGTCTGTCATTTCCAGCATTTTGGATCCATCTGACCATAGAATACTTTTCATACTTTTCAAACAGTCCATTTTAAATGAGCCTAGGCCCACAGGTGCTTCGGGACCATGTTCACATGTGGCTTCCTTTTTGCATGATAGAGCTTTAGTTGGCATCTGCAGATGGCAAGCAGGACTGTGTTCACCGACGGTGGTTTCTGAAAGTATTCCTGGGCCCATTTTGTAATGTCAGTGATAGAATCATGACGATGAGTGATGCAGTGTCATCTTTTGATGATGTTATGCTCTGTAGATGATGAGATTTTCAAAGCCTTTGAAATCAGACATTGAAGAACACTGTTTTTAAAACATTCCACATTTTTTAAGGCACTCTTTTACAACTTGGAGAGCCTTCTGAGATAATCTGCCTCTTTAAGACATACCTTTTATAGCTTATAATGTTACAGAACTGATGTCAATCAACTTAATTAATTGCTATATATGTATATATATTTATTTATTTTTATTATTATTTTTTTTTTTTTTTGCAGTTTGCATTTTATAATTTCTTAATGCATTTCCATTATTAATATATTTATATATATATATTTCTTTCTGTTTTCATCTCAAGCAATGAGTTTTAGGAACTTTTTTTTTAATAAAACATTTTGCATAACAATAAAGTGCAAAATAGAAACAGTTCAGTTAGTAGTTTCAGACTTTTACATCCCACTATAAAAGCCTCCATGATTTAAACAAAAATACTCCATCATCAAAAGTTCTATTTTTCTTTATTTGTCGTGTTTTTTAACCAGTATTAGATTTGTTTACCTCCTTAAGTGGGTTCACTGATTTTCAGTTTCTCTGTGTGTGTGTGTGTGTGTGTGTGTGTGTGTGTGTGTGTGTGTTGCATGTTAAGAGTTCCATCTGGAAAAGTGCTCTTTGCGGAAGCACAGTTTGAGGAGACGGGATTGTTATTCATTTCTTTTTCTGGAGGAAGAAGAGCTTGCCAAGTATCCATTTCTTTGTCCCAGATGACTGCCGGAGAAGAGGATTTAAAAACAGGAACCGCAAAATTTGTGTAATGGTTTTCATCTGAACCTAAAACACTCCACTGTGTGTGAGCAAAAAAGTGTGTGTTTGGGAGTCTGAAGGGGACACGAGTTGTCCAAGGATCCAATGGATATCTCATGAGTTCAAAGGCTGCAGAATTTAAAACATGAAGGTTTTGATTTGTCACGTTTGTATGTGAGCATGCCGTTTTGAGAAGTGCAAGAGATTGAGGCAATAAAAAAGAAAGAAGGGGAAGCTATTGACTATAAAAAATGATTTAAACTAAACATTGTTTTTGCAACTGCTTCCTTTTCATGCAAAGCAAATGCTCTGCAATAAGTCTTAATATTGTTTGCAGTGTGCTGCTTATTTAATCTTATCTGAGAGAGAAGAACATTGTTTTGACTAATTTTACAATGATTGTCACTAGGTGTCTCAAATATGTTTATGAAAGTCTCAGCAAAATGTATTTTTATTTAATATTTTCCCGCATATCTGGTGCATTTCCCAGAACGGAATATATTAAGCTTCAAACCCAATAAATGTTAAGCTCAGCACATAACCTTGTACTACAGACGTGAGTGATAAAGTCCCATAGAGTTAAAGGGACAGTTCACCCAAAAATAAAGATTCAATCTTCATTTACTCACCCTCAAGTTATGTTAAACACAAAAGAAGATATTTTAGTTAGTTGCCGGAAAAATTCAAATACTATGGAAGTTCATTTGTATTTGTAAAACATACTCCAGTAATCTTTCTTTTTAAACAACTTTGTAAAATCAAGTGTCGTTTTTTTTGTTTTTTCTCACAAACTGTGCTGGGACATATGTAATTATGAAACATTTTACATTTCTAGCTAAGCCTCAGTGGTTATTCAGCCCATTTTTGCAGACCATTGTCTTTCCTAATTATCTCTCCAAATGTGGCGTTAGTGACCATGTCAAGAGTTGACCCTGCTATCAAAGCAAAGAGTATCGCCAATGCTATTCACAGGCAAATCAAGGGCAAAGATTTCATTACTTCAAATCTGGCATACCTCCTTGGAAGTGCGAGAACAGCTAAACGATGCCAGGCGAAGCCCATGCAGCTCGCCCCCGGGCTGCAAGAGACTTTTTTTTTCTTTATACGAGGCCTAAACTTCCTATGAGATCTGTCCGACCTAGCATAATGACTGTGCATAACCTGCTTTAATTGGGCTAACTGGCTCCAGAGTCAACTATTGTGGTTTTGAAACGGCCCCCCTCCACCGTCCCCTTGTTGCATTATCAAAGAATTTGGTGCACATTATAAAATGCCTAATTACAGGGCGCTCTGTGTTTCCTTCCGATGCCTAGAGCTCACCAGGGGTCATTATTACTTAGCTCCAAGTCCGCATGTGCATCCTTGCACTCTGTCTTCACTTTTTTTTTTTTCTTTCTTTTTCCTTTAACACCCACTCTCGGCCCTTGTGGTTCACTCCAACTCACGAGCAAACGGATATACGGTTTCTCTTCCTTGCAAACACATCTAATTGTACTTATAAAACATCCTCTCAGACATTCCTGTGATTACCTGTCAAATATTTTGGAGACGTTACTGTCTATGACTAACATGTGTTTCTGAGCACAGACTGACACTTTGTGGTTTTTGGTTTTGTTTCAAGCAACATTGAGCATGCCAGTGGAAATAACAGGGGTTAGTAAAATATATTTAAATGACTGCGAAGAGGAACTTGGTTTGACGTTGCTATCCGAAACATGATAATAAAATAAACTTTGCTTTTTACATTTCCTAAAGAAAAATAAAATGCTTGCAAATGCAAAACTCGTATGTAAATAAATGAAATGGCATGCTGCGAAGAAGTCTGAGACTTTCTGCATTACCACAGAGAACATTACAATAAATGACAGGACGTAATTGAAACTTCTATCTCTCTATTTCCGTGTCTCTTCCAACTAAATTGTCTTGAACCACGGTAAAGCCTAGGGTGACAGTGGAGCTTATCTCACAGAACAAGAGGAAAAATAAACGACGGCAGGAAAGGAAAACGTCAAGCAACTTTATTAAGCCCACAAGTTCATGTCACATTGAGCTTAGCTCAAAGCTAAACCGTCTGTATGCATTTTGTCCACTGCTTCCTCTTTATCTTTACAAACGTGTATAAGCTTTTGTTTGGGGGGCTTTGGTTGGGGGCGATTAGACAGCCAAAGGAGAAAGACAGCTGTTCCTTCAAGAGGTACACTTGGAAATAATGCCAGAAGACTTATTTAGGACTAGTTAGGCACAAGTATTTTTGCAAAGTCAGATAGCCCGGTGTTTTATTATTCTGTGTTGTTTTATTTTTATATATATATTTTTTTTGTCTTTACTTGTAGTATTATTTGATTTGATTTTAGAATTATTTTGTATTTTTCTAATATATTTTATTTGATTACTATTATTAGATGACTCTCAAAAAGTATCTGGAGTTAATGTTTACTCCAAAATTAGATAACATATAAACCAATAAGTTAATGACTTACATGCAATAAAACCATTCCTATATATATATATATATATAGTCTGGAAGTATTTACAGATGTAAAAGTTACAAATTCAATACAATAAAAAGTGATTTATATAAAAATCATATAAAATTTAAAAAAGTGAATATAGTCTACTTTACAATTTAAATATGTATTTGTCTTTTGCATTATGCCATTTTTGTATTATGGTAATGACAAATATATATATATATATATGTATGTATTATTTTATGTATTTTTTTGGTCAAAATACAAATGCAACATTTTGCGCACAACATTTAATTTCTTATATGACCCAGACATTTCTGGGCAGTCTCCATGAGCGTCACCCAACTATTCGTTATGTGTCTTATTCTAAAACACTGCAGCCCCGTTCAACCCCCTTCTTCCATTTCCTCATGGACCCCATTGACAATGTGTGACCAAGGGAATCTGGGCGTTCTTGGGCAATGGGAGTCCCCATGACCAGGCACAAAGCCCCCTGTCAGTTACCTTTTCACCTTTGGCTGGTGAAAAGGAGGCCCTGAACAATAGGGGCCGCTCAGCCGGAGATGGTGGAGTCTCATGGGTTTGGAAACTCACTCACTCTCTGCTCGTTTCCTCTTTGACTCTCCATGTTCATCTGAGGCCACCTCAAGGTGCATTTGTTCACCCCCTCCTTCTGATAACACAGAAGCAGCCTTGCCTGTTATTGCCTTGCAGCCTTTTTAAAGAAAAGTTGCTAGAGAGACAGACAGACAATGTGTCAAGGGGGGTACTTGAAGAAGCCTACATTCTCCTGTGGGAGTACTTCCTATTAGCCCACAATGGTCCATACATTATAAAGTGGCTTTGTAAGCTATTTCCATGCTAAGTAAACTTTTTGTATTGGTGTCTTTCATCCTCTATCGCTGCTAGATCGGATTTAACCGAGGATCAGACTTTTGTTTGCATTCTCTCTTTTATATATTAACTTTGTTATGTTTAGCATGTCGCCTATTATATGTAATAATGAAATAATATCTAATGATATTTTTCAACTTGACATCTGAGCATTATGAATATGATTTCAAATTTTACTATGTTGATGTTTTTGCTGTTAAGATAATCATACACTGTGTGTTTCTGGTTCAATCTGGGGTTTTCAAAGGAATAAACGTGCTACAGTTGTTAGCTTATCCTGCCACCAGAGAGCAGTAATAGACCCATTTTCTTTTTCATTCAATTAGTTTTCTTTTTCTAAAAATGTAGTAATAATAATAATAATAATCGTTATTGTTTTTATTAGTATTATTATTGTTGTTGCTATTATTATTTAGATTTTAATTAAAGGCACAACCAGCAAGTGCACCTTAAAATGTGTATTAAAGGTAAGGGGAAAACATGAATAGGATTCATGGGCGACCAGAACAACGGCATAAAAGGTGAATGATTAGATTTTTAAGTACAGAAAAGGTTGAAACCCATTGCAGCAAAATTAATCTTAACCACTTACACATGTATGGCTGCCCTTACACAAGCCTTCAAAAAGAAAAGAAAAAAAGTGTTAAGTTATAAACCAAAGTGTCAACAGTGGTTGAGCAATAGATAAGCTGTGCTCTGAAAATGTTTAGGCCGTGAAAGATTAAGGCAGTTTTCTGTGTAGCGATATCTGATTCGGGAAAGAATCTTTTGTATGAACAGATTCATTTGAATGATTCTGTTGAACTGATTAGCAAACTACAGTAAGGGATGATTTTGTGCACGAGGAAAACTGCTAATGCAATCTCGAGAACGATTAACATGAACAAAATTATTATTACTATTATATATTTTATTATTTTAGCAATGTTTAAAGGCTAATGTTGTTGGGATAGTAAATAGGCTGAAAATTATGGGATAGGTGTGACACCCTGGTTAATAAAGAATTAGTAGTAGTAGCAATAGTAGTATTACTAGTCTTATCATCATCATCATCATCGATGGTATGATTTTTCAGAATTATTAATTGTTGTTGCTAATACCCATCATGATATAGTTATGCTACATAACTGTATATGCAATTCAACAAGTTCCTATTTTCAAGTGTATGCAGTGTAAGATTGACTGAAGAAGTTTGATCACTGTTTGTCACTGCTTCAACAAACTTCTGTCGTCCTTTAGCACTAATGTGTTTTCATTTCTTTAATGAAATGTCTTCTATATTATATACAATTATTTTATAAAATAATTATAATGGTTTTTTTTTAATAGCTAATAGTTAAATCAGTTTATGATAAACAGCAAATTTACTGTAAAAGTAGCTTTACAAAATATACACGTTGCAGGTAAGACGTAGGAACATCTTTAAGGAATAACGCAAAAGAAAAGGCGAGTCGGCTCTTTGAACTGGTTCATTGAATCAAATCTTTCGAGCGAACCGATTCGCTCATATGAATCGGTCGTCAGTGTGCTAGTGTTCTGTGACACACACACACACACACACACACAGGGAGTGAATGTTGAGTCCTGTAGAGCCAATGAGCTGGGACCGGATACGATATATCCTCTGGGACAACAGCTACTCTGTTCACCCCCTTCACTTCCACATGACGCCATTTACAGCATAAACCCGACCTCCTCTCCGGAAAGAAGAAAAAACAAGAGCTGAAAAACTTGAAAGCAGCACAGTGTGTGCCATGCAGCCAAACATTCAACTTGCGAACCGCAACGCGTCTTCTTGAAAAAGTCTTGAGCGTTTTCATTTGCATTTTTCCCCCCAGTAAACTCGGCTCATTTTGTTGGATTCTGGAACTTACTTTCTTTTTGCCATAATTAGCGTTTTAACAGCGTAAATTGAACTACGCTGCATTCTTCTTGGAATAAAATTCTGATGTTACAGTTTCGCGCGAGTTGCGCGGAAAAATACGCGGACAGGAGGACGCGCGGGTGTTTGCTATCATCGGGATTTTTGTGAATGAATCTCCCAATGAACTGAGGACTTACCAAAGAGAAATTCCTACTAGTAGGATATACTCTTCACAACACAAATAGGGGGTTGAGGTGGTGAGATCACGGTAAGTGACGTGTATTACAACTTTCTGCCGTGGGTTTTGACAGGCTTTTACTTTAGTTTCGTCTATTGCTTATGTTGTTTTAGTCGTGCATTTATATATTAAAGTTCTACGTGTTCTTCATTATTTCCAGGGCTCATGCTCCGCGCCATTCTTGCAGCTGTGCAAATAGTTGCCATACGGATCTGTTCTCTACGTACTTACTTTGACTGACTTTTCATTTAGTTAAAAGTTGCGAATCGCTATTGAAAATCGATATATATAGCTGCACTATTGTTTTGAAAACCCCATATGCAGATTAAGGATTTAATCAAAAACTACACAATTTCTTTTTTTTTTTTCTTTTCTTTTTTTTTGTTGTCCTAATTATTTAAAGTTGCGACTAGACATCTTGATTACATGCTTTTCCTTTTAATAAAACCCATACGACTTTCCACTAATTAGTTTTCTAAGATATTAATAAACTTTGTTGTTGCAAAGAAAAATGGTTCTGTACCTACTTTATGCCAGGTTCCACCAAGTTACGTATTGCCATAAAGTTAGTATGCATGCTGATAACCCAGATCAGAATTTTAAATAGCAGTGTGGAGATAAACAGATGTTTAACAGACATTTTGCTGATGGGGCCTCTCCGTGGAAAGAGAGATTGCGCATTGATATGATAATTTGGGGTAGTATTATTTAGATTGAACTCAACTGGTGCTGAGGGTCCCAGCTAAGATGTGTGGTTTCATGTTTTTGCACTACAACACATGTGGATATTTAATTTTTTTTGTAGCCTATGTAAGTTTTTGTGTCATTACAGCTCCGCCCCCCGTTGATAGCGTCATAATGCATTTGTGGACGTCATGTTATACTCCTATGCAGGCCAGCTGCTAGATATTAAAATTAAAACTTTCAATTTTACTATAACAATAATACAATGAAAATGTGTTGTCTAACTAAACACTATGACGGCATTTCTCACGTACAAGACGCTATCTCGGTCTATAAGCTGTGCAATACTTAAAATTTTCATTTGCTTATGATTTTGCATCCTAAAATGACCAAAATAATAGCTTGTACCGAAAAGCAAAGTGAAAGTTAGGTGTGCTTTTAATTATTTCCCCCCCTAAGCAATATTTTACAAACAAGTTGTAATGTGCTCAAGAAATGAACCGTGAGAATGGTGTTTGCAAATGCCTTAAAAATCAAATAAAATCAACACAAGAATAAATATCCAATATGTATGTCAGTGCACATGGTACGTAAAGCCCCCAAAGCAAGTCATGTATTGGTGTATTATATAAACATGCAATATAGGCTATATATAAGTGATTTCTAAGAACCTATTGGTCTCAAACTTTCGTTGAGGATAGATGTTGCTTGTGCAGAAGACAAACTGCTAGAAATGACTCTGCAAAGAGATCCTTATTTATTCTAGAGTCTGATAATGTGCAGCGTCTTTAGACACTGTCGAGCTAAAGTGGTTTTGAGTGTACTAGATGTTCCATGAACTTGATAGCTGCAGGTGGTAAAGGCCTGTCCCATTAATGATCAGCCTTCTAGGGCTGTAGAGGTGGGGAGTAGTTGGGAGATTTGCATTAAGGAGCCTGCCATCTGCCTTTTCGTTTTGCCTAGTTTGTATGATTTACATATGGTTAGTTTATGGGATTTTACTTCCCTGTATGCTTTGGTTTAACTGTCTGCCTTTCCCATAGGACTTCAGATGTGTTCAATGCCAGCCGGAGAGTTCCCACTTCAGAGTAAAGATGGAGACAAGAGCTCAAAATGGCGGCAGCGGCTCCTCTGGCTTGCTACGAGCTTTGCGTGACACTGGCAGACCCCAGACTGGGGACTCTGAGCCTTGGGAGGGTCAGGTGCTCTCCCTGGACCAGATAAGGACCATCCGCAACAGCAATGAGTACACGGAGGGCCCTACGGTGGCGCCCCGTCCGCCGGCCTCCCAGCAGAAAACGGACACGCAGTCTTCCAGCCCGACTTCCACCAACTCCATTGAGCTCTCTGAGCATAGAAACTCCCCGAGAGCCCAACGAGCCGGACAGCAGACTCCCCAGCAAGCCCCTCAGTCATCGAGGAGCGGCGTGAGCAGATCCACCAGTGGTACCAGCGACGGGTCACGCAGCACTGCCAGGGCCAGCACAGGCAGCACCTCATCGGAGCAAAGACTTTTGGGAAACGCAGGCGGGACGGCCGAGCGTGTGGTGAGGGATCAGCCTAAACGTTCCGAACTGAAGCAGGAGGAACTGAAGATCTTGGAACCGCATCCGGGCCAGGAAGGCGACGGCAAGCACTCAAACCGCTGCAAGGACTGCGGCCGATGCAAGTGTGAAGGGTGCACCTGCCCTCGGACTCTGCCGTCCTGTTGGATGTGTGGCCACAGGTGCCTTTGCTCGGCGACAACCGCAATGGACTACGTCACCTGCGTCTGCTGCGTCAAGGGCCTCTTCTACCACTGCTCCAGCGACGATGAGGATGTGTGCGCGGACAAGCCCTTCTCTTGTACCCAGTCGCACTGCTGCATGCGGTGGACAGCCATAAGCGTCCTGGCACTTTTCCTGCCCTGCCTGCTTTGCTACCTCCCGGCGAAGGGCTGCGTGGCGCTGTGCCAGGCATGCTACGACTGCACCAGTCGGCCAGGATGCCACTGCAAGAACAAAGGAGTTGAGAAATAAACAAGGCTCGGTTCCTGGAGTAGCACTGGGAAGATAATCTTATCTGGGACTATCTCCAGAGCAGTGGGAAAATTTTCGCAAACTGTTGTAGTTTTGGCACTGTAGACCAAGAGGTGACATTGGATTGGCAAAAACTGGTTTGAAGTGGTTTGTTTGTTTGTTTGTTTTTTGCTTTTCTCTCACCAACTTTCTCTCTTTCTCTTTCACTCTTTAAGGGGGGAAGAGTTTGTTGCAACATCCTTCCCCCGTTCTTCTCGTTTTAAACTGAAGTCCAGAATATTAGCCCTATTGACATTCAGTAATATGACTGATAAAGGTGACCGACTCTTCTAACTAACTGTTTGTGAATAGTATCTGCAAAGTATGTAAATTAGCAAATGAGCTCTTTTTCTGAGAGATTTTATTTTTGTACATATAATATTTCAACTGTGAAAAGCATTGTGCCAACCCGGAGGCACCTTGACAGATCCATATATATGATACATATATAAAACCTGTATAGTGCTGTACATTCGTTTCGTATGTATATCAATCACTCTTTTGATATTTTGCCTTATAGAAGAGAAACCTTACATGAATTATCCCTACAGCTATACTTGTAAATTGTACAGTGACCCTAAGAAAAACTTTATTTTCTAATTTCAACACATTGTTTAGTGTAAAAATATTTATTTGAAGTTTTATTATTTTATAAAGTAATATTTATTTTGAGAGGCATCTTTATAGGCATCACCCCAACTTTGAGAAACAAAACCTTGTTGCTGCAAAACAAGGGTGACAAGGGTGTCAAATCTGATGCATATGTTCACTATAAAATAGAAAATATATTAACGTTTTGAAATTAAACAATGCATTTTCTGTGTTTTTTTTTTTTTTTCCTGGCCTGCTGTTGACCTTGTTTTTAGCCTTTGAGCACAAAGACCCATTTCAGAAAATCTACTGTGTTTTCAATCGCCTTTGTTTACCCCATGGATCTTCTGTCAGGGTCGCGTTTCACTTCGCGTTTATGATGACAGCGATGATGTGCACAGAGCTTCGGTTTCGAGGTCATCTGAAAATAAAGCGATGAAAGTGATAGTGTACGTTGGCAAATCAGCAAAATAGGTGCGTTACTGAGAGATTCTATCGATGAGATCTTCTTGCACAAAGGAGATCAAGTGAAGTTTAATATAGCTCCGTAGAAATGCAACATTGAGTATTGTCTGGTGTTGACGTTTATTTCATGAACGCTCTTGCTTTAACCGTGACCATTTGGGGACAGAGGCGTAATCTCAACTGGAAAATTGCAGAAATGTGTTCGTTCGGGTTGACCAAGGATACTTGACAACTCTAGTCATGCAATAGTCACACTGAATTAAGTTATCAAGTTATGATGACCAATAAATAACACCGGTATGTGGAACTCCAAACTGCGTGTCTGATAAAACCACCCAAACAAACTGATCTCAGATCGAGATCAACCCCAGTCCCTTTACAAAGAAGCCCTGATCTCGAGCCAGACCTTCAGGGGTAACTTCCAGCCTCCCCTGCCAGCAGCGGATACTGGCTGCATTTACTTCCATGGGAAACATCTGGCACTGGTTTAATCATTGAAGTATGCGAACCACTAGTTGACATCAGGAGGATCAGAGATTGTTTCTGTTGGCAAGCCGTTGTTTGCTACGCTCCCTCCAATCTTCGCTTATGTTATGGAAACTGCCCTGTGGGAATATTAAAGAGTATATATGGTATACGCAAGTTGCTTCATCAATTCTGCTTTTGAGGAAATTTTCCCTCCCTTGACGCTCTCCGAGTTGCTTGGACGCAGTCGTGCAAGTTGCGATCTTCAACCTTTTTGTATTAAGAAATTTGATGGCTAAAACTTCAGATGAGTCTGTTTGCATTATCACAACTTCATTTGATTATGGCTTGTGAAAAATCACTTTAAAACTAAACATGATTATAAAGTCCATACCGAATAAAGTCACACACATTTGCACCAAAAAAGTTGAAAGGGTCTCTGCAAATATATGGTTTAGTGGTTTCTGAAGTAAAAGCCATCAACTGGGAGTGACTCTTTAAACTAAAGCAGCTGAAAATGTCAAGGTCATGACATTGCCTGATTTAGATATATATATATATATATATATATATATATAAAGTTTATATTTATCTTGCAATGCATGCCAAAGTCACAAAGTCTGTTCCTTTTTCCTATTCTCTGTGACACGATATGCTCTACTGGCATTCACACTGTTGGTTCAGCGTGTTGGCGCATGTTTGTTATTTTGCCGAGGGTTTGAGTGACAGCCAGCCAGCTTTCACCCCTCGGTAGGGATGAGCCCCCTTCCCCGTTTACGCGGCAAAAGGTGGAAAAACAAAACCGTCCCGATCACTCGAGTGCGTCGTTTTCCGGCTTGCCTCCCACCCATTGTTTTAAGCTGTGAATGGCAGGGCATCGGCGGGGGGTTGGTTTGCTCAAGAAAGCCCCGCAAAGGGTTAAAGACATTACTTTAAATGACAATGGGCCAACAGTTTACCCCCACATTCGAACCCTTGTGTATTCACCGTCTTTTCAATGGCCCTCAGTTATTTCACCGCCTCTTAAGCCTCTTCAACTACCTGCTTGGTATTCTCACAGGGCAGCCTTTGAGTGCGAGTGTGTGTGTGTGAGAGAGAGTGTGTGTGTGTGTGTGTGTGTGTGTGTGTGACAGCACGCACGTGCATGTTTCCTGCTTTGCGTGCGAGTGTTTAGCAGCCGCTAAATGTGTTGTTATGGGTGCAGGCAGCACAAAAGAAGGATAGATGGGAAAAATGACACCCTTTTGAAAGAGCTGCAATTGCATGCCAAGTTCAAGCGAAAAAGAGAAATATAGATTTTTCCATTGAGCAGAAAAATGGGTCAGATAAAGGCTGGGAGGGTTGACCTCAATAAACAGACAACAGACGGGACGGAACTTACTTTGTCTCAAAAATTAACACTAGTATTAAGTGCTCGCCCAGGCCGGAACGTCTAGTTATTGTTAAAAGGAATGGATTAGACCAATGGGAAGTTACTTAATTTGTCGCTGAAGACATTATGTACCCGTCTATTGATGTTTAGTATGTTTTGAAAGGGTATTGATTACTTCCATCCTCGTTCTAAATTTAACCGTGTCAGTGAGGGCAAGCTACACAGGCAAAGAGCGATAACCCTGACTGGTTACCACAGGACTAAACAGGAAAAATAGAGTGCAACAAAAATAGATACTGCTTAAAGGTATAGTTCACCTAAAAAAAATTAACTTAAGGGAAAAAAAAAATTTCACAGTCATCAAGCTGTTAAAATATGGTGCATAATATTAAAAACACAACACTTTCACGTTTGGTAGAACAAACATTGTGAAAAAAAAAAAAAAGGTAAAAGGCGAAAACTTTGGTAAACTATATCCTGTTTTATCCTGAACACAAGGCAAAAAATAAAATTAAATGATATTAATAATAATATATATTTTTTATTAATACACCCTCGTAAAGCAAGAGCAAGTGAGTCTGAAAAAAATAGTGCACATTTGTGCAGAAAAAGGAGAGAGAGAGAGAGAGAGAGAGAGAGAGAGTAGGCAGCAGAGCAATTGGAAAAGCCCCCAGAGCGTCTCTTTGTTGGTTTTAGCTGGGCCCCGGCGCTCATGCCCCGTTCTGAAGCCCCGATCTATTCAGTCTGCTCATCAAGGCAGAATACTCAACAGGAAGGAAGGAAGCGGCCCATTCTTTATACGCCCATTGTCTGACCACCGGGCTTAAGCAATCAAACAGCAATGTGCCGAGAGAGAGAGAGAGAGAGAGCGAGCAGGGTGAGGTGCTCGGTGGGGGCAGGGAACGACAGCCCATGGTCTGTGTTCCATCCTGAAGTTTTTTATCTGTGTCTCTGGCTGTCAGGGGCTTCCCGATTTCTTCACAGTCACAATCTGTATGCACTTTAAAACGTGCTCTGATTCTGATTAAAGACAATATTGGCTTTGTGCAAATTTTGAACTTAGGGATGGAATCATGCTTTACACAAGTATGCAGACAGTGCAGGTTTCAGTGATTGCACCAAGTGAACGTGTAAGCCATTCTAAAAAATATTGACTGTTCCTCTTATGTTAATTCTTTAGTTTTTTGTTTCAGCAAAACTTGTTCACCCAGTATAAAAAGGAACCTGACTGTAGAAGAAGACATTTAAAGAAATAGTTCACCCTAAAATGAAAATTCTGTGATCATTTACTCACCCTTGAGTAGTTCCAAACCTGTATGAATTTCTGAATGAGGAAAGTTTTGGTCACCACTGACTTCCATAGCAGGAAAAAAAAAAACGATGGAAGTCAATGGTGACCCAAAACAGCCTGGCTACAAACATTTGTGTTCGGAACAAACAAATTCATACAGATTTGGAACAGCTTGAGGGTGAGTAAATGATCCCAGAATTTACATGTTTTTGGTGAAATATTCCTTTAATCCTAAATCTGCTATAGTGCCTCTTGTGGCGTCGCTGGGAGTGCAATTCACACGTGTGGTCTGGCACTTTATTTTTTGTTCAATAAAGACAATATTAGACATCTGCTGTAAAAGCATAAATAATAAAACTTTTGACCGTTACAATATTACGTGTTAAGTTAGCTTCCCCTATTGTAAACCTATACCGTGACATTCAGCAAGCAGCATTCTCTCGCTCTCGCTCTCTTGCTACAAACTCAGACTACATTCTAAAACTCGTCCTGACATTCCTGCCTGAATGAGCCTTCGGCTTTACCCAAAGGAAGGGGAAGATTAAGTTTCCGAGAGAAAGAGGGATGAAATTCCATAATTGCATGGTCCTTTCTCTTCCACCCTCCTTCTGCACCTTCCCACCCTTTCTCACTTCAACAACAAGCACCAGATCTTTTCATAACATAACATGAAATAAGTTCACTATGAAATGCAATCATTCATAGTTTTATTTTGAAAAATGGCACTATACAGAAATTGCATTACAGTATGAATATTGTCGCTTCGAAATAAATATAGAAAAGTAACTTGTGTTGCCTTAGACCTGAAGTTTTATAATATTTTATATAATAAATGTCATAATTTTGAATTAGTTGGGGCAGTATGCAGTGTGAGGAGAATTTTTTATTTTTTTTTTTCGAAGCAATTTTATCAAAATATAAAATAATCACAAAGAATATTTAATTGATCTAAGTAAAATAAACAACATAATACAACAGACTTACACTGAAGGGTGAAGCCATAGCCTATAGAGACCAGTATATCAATAAGACGGATGGATTTTATTTTTTTTTACCTGTACCAATAAGCAACCACCCAAAAAAAAACACCCTAACAACAAGGGTGATTTCGCATTTTCTGGCTAAAGTGTCAGCTAAATTACATAATATAGTCCTCATGGGAACTAGCTATATCTCAATCTTTAAAAAAAAACGTTTCAAATCACAACGAGCATACATGTACAATGAAATTCTCACTCACACAGGATATGGACATGATTCTCTGTCAGCGCCGAGAAAGCACCTCACAAGTGTGTTTCTGAGAAGCTTGTCTGCCATTTCCTGTGGAAACTAACCACACAATCCATCCACAGACAAACGCGACAATAAATAGACCACACATCGCAATACATGCAGTGGCCCCGGAAAGTACTTGGACACTTTGAAGCTCAAGTCACACTTCAAAATGTCATTGCATTAGATCAAAGTTCTCTAAACAATATAGGTCTCGAGGTGAATTTAAGTGCATGTGTTTAGTGAAATTTATAATGTTACTCTTTCTCATCCATAAAGTGTCACAGTGTGTTTTTGCCTTAATTTCAAACAGTGCATCTATTGTTAAATCATTCAAAACGGACAAAAGTGTGCTTGTGCAATCTTTCTGCCTGTTTTGATATGTTAAATTTTAATCCTGACACGAGTGAACAAATAATAATGCATTAAAAATGCATATTTTATAACTTCAATGCCATCTTTTTGCAAGCAATTATTATGCATTTATGTCTCGTTTTGCTTCAATCTTGTTTTCACCCGAGAAGGTTCATCTCTGCACATGCACTCACTTGCATTCATATTTGTGGGCATAAAAAAAGCTCGCTCACACAAAGAAAACCTCAAAATGAGCATGCACGGACTCATGGCCGTGCACCGGAATCATCATGAATCCAGGGCATATCAATTATCTCTCTTTAAAAGAGAAAAGAGCGGAACCAGCTCGGGAAAAAGGTGAACGCTGGGACAGCGGGAGAAGAAATGAAAGAAGCTTCTTTAACTTATGTAATAGGCGTCACTGCGCATTAGGACTGGAGAGAACTTCCTAAATGAACAATCCACCCTGAAGGCAAAAGGAAGGAGGGATGGGGAGGCTGAGGGGAGAAAAGAGGGATAGAAGGGCAGTGGTCTTGCCTCGGGGTTAATTGAGTTAGGGGACATGAAGAAGCCCTGGAAAAGGCCCGCGTGGTCGTTAGGGTTGGTGGGGGTACTGGACTAATTAGAGAGGAACACAGACAGATAGAGACTGGTAGCCCAGCAGGCTTTAGGAGAGCGGGATCACGGATTGAGAAACGCCTGGAATAAGCGAATAAAATCTGTTTAGCTGCCCTTACAGGAGGACAAATTTGATTTCATCTGAGAGATCTGATAAAATATGAAATGGTCACATTTTGAACAGAACTTGTATACCTTATTTCAAAGGTAATTCAATGTTGTTAGTGGTATTTTCATTGATACACATTAAAATACGCTTTGGCAACAGCAACAGAATAAAAGGAAAACCCTCTGATCCTCTTACCAACTACCTAGAAACATGCAAAAATGCAGTTCAAATGCCCCAAAAAACACCTTAGGAACATGTTAAAAATCACATAGAATATCTTAACAACTCCACAGCAATGCACTAAACACAATGCATAGCAATAGGCACCCAAAACGGAATGGGTTAAACTAAATATGAACTAGGCACTGTCCCAAATGGAATACTTCATGTGCATCTGATGTTTTACAGACTTACAGTGGCTACTGCCATTGTAAAAAGCTTACAACACCTTAGCAACCACCTAGCAAGATCCTAGTAACTACCCAGAAACTCCTAGCAAATCAATACAGACCGCACAGCAATGGAGTAAAAACTACACTCATGCCTTTAGCAACCACTCCAAACAGAACGCCACTGTTAAAAAACACTTAAAGCACCCATGCAAGGCCTAGCAACATCCTAGTAACCACCCACAACACCTTAGCAACTACATAGCAACGTGCTGTTGAAAAAACGTCCTAACAACTGCTCAAACATTGCTCATATTTGAGAAAGTTTACAGATGTCGTTTTGTATGTTGTCCGGGGATCAGAGTGAGGAGAAGGCCAGCACCTCGTGATGATGTAAACAGTGTACTGGGCATGAAGCCACACGTCTGGTGGATGGATGAGGTTGTCAGCCAAAGTGTAATCACAGTACAACACCAACACAACAGGAAAGGCAAATGCTACACATGACTCCAACCGCAAACACGACAAACGTTCACGAGCCCCGCCGACCTGCAGCATGTCGACACAATACCACATGACAAAACATAACAAATTATGTTGTGTCAATAAAATTGACACATTTCTCCAAACGTGCCCAGAGGAAACTCTTACTCACAGGTTACTCTATTATTGCTCTGGAGCTTTGAGTCACGTTAGTTGTTTCATGTAAGTGTCATGTATCAGATGTTACTCCTAATTGGTATTTTATTTATTTTTTCTTAGAAAAAAATATATATTTGTATTAAAGTGTATAATTGTTTTAATCAATTTTTTTAAATTTGTATATTTGTTTTATGTATATACAATACTGTGCAAAAGCCACTAATATTTTCACCAACAAAAAAATGGTTTTAAGACGTTTATTTCTATCTTTTGCGGTGGCGTGTCAGTTGGAAATATCAGTTTGCATTTCCAAACATTATTTTTGTCAATAATTGTAATAATGCAGTGAGATTATTGTCTGACAACAGCCAGTGCTCCACACAGAGATCTGATCATCATCCAGTCTGTCTGGAATGACATGAAGTTACAGAACAAACTGGGACAGACTCGATCCAGAAGAACTGTGGCAACCTCTTCAAGATTCTTCAATGGCATAGCTTAGTTCATTTGGCTGTGGATGAATTTAATGTTGTTTTTTTTCTCTAGTATCTTCAGCTAGATCATCTTTTTTAGGATAGATATCACACACTCAACCTAAAGTCTCATTTTGCTGTGATTTTTAATTACATTACTTTCTAGAAAAGATTAAATTTTTAAAATCAAATGAGTTTTCTGAACCCTGAGATTATTATTTTTATCAGACATCATCCAAAATTGCTGAAATCTCACTTTAAAATCCCAATTGTTTCTCCCTAGCAAGTAACGAGGCTCAAAGGAAATGCAGACATTTTGGATTCTGTGAGTCTTCTCAGAATAGCATTTTCCACTGTGTCCTAAGAGCGAGTGAGTAATAAAGGGATCATTTACAGTGGGTCGTCCATACAAGAGGTGAAGGACTGCAGAACCTCACAAGACCCTAAATGACACATCGTATAATTAATGACCGACTGTAAATACCCCCTCCCAACAGAACCCATTCACTGGCTCCCAACAACCAGCCAGCGGCACACAATGGCGTCCACAAGAGCAGGACTAACAACAGCATTTAACATAAACCCTTCAACAGGAACAGAGCGCTTTAGCAAATCATTAACCAGCCCGCCACCGTCGCGCCGCTACAGGTACTAGATGTTCTCTGCGGCAGGTCTGAAAGCAATACCCATGTCTTTTGCATGTATACACACTTCTGCACATCTACCCCCCTCCCTCACCCATTTTAGGCCTTGTGGAATAAGCAAACGGGTCGGTCATGGAGGAGCATGATGGTGTTTGAATCCAAGAGGTGATTGCTGTTGACTCATGCTTTTAAGTGTGTGTGCGCGTCTCGGCACTGATTAGCACAGTCTCCATCTGTTTCTAAACAGCAGCGACAGTTTTTTGATCCCATTTCCTAAGTATAAAGGCGCGCGTTTTTTTATACATTCATTTGGGCCAGACATAATTTGACTTACTCACTGATGAACAAAGTAGTTGGTGGGGTGTCGCATCTAAACTTTTTATTGCCACTTTAAAGTGTTAAAATAGTCCTGCATGCGTCTTTGTACGAACTTTTCATGTTTGTCCTTATCTTCACAAGAAGAAAGGGGGCTCTGATGTTTAAACAAGGTTGTTAAGTTTATAGGTTCAGCCCCGAGAGCCGGGGCGCCAACTGCTTCATAAACGACAACTTTATCTCACACAAAAACGTTGCTAAATATATATTTTTTTCCTTATGTGACACATGGTTACTTAAGAGTAACCACTTTTTAAGATGATTCTTCTTATTTCATTTTAATATATTCGCAATACTGAATATCAACGATGGTCTTATTTATTAGATTTTTCATGTTATTATTATTTTAATTATTGTATCTCAATTATAGTCAGATACAATAGTTCATTAAAGATTATTATTATATAGTAGTATGATTCTTTTTTTTATATTCATATATATATATATATACATATAAAGGCTGCAGTAGGATTCATGTCCATAGTATAAAAGGCTGCGGGACAAGTTAGGTACTAAATTTAACACTAACTATAAACTGTAACTGCTACAAACATGAAGCTCACCTTGAAAAAAAAAAACATTTGAATGTATGCAAATCTACTAGCTATGAAATCCGTTAGAGATGTAGGACACATGCTGAGATATGCAAACACAACCTCAGAGTATGAAACCCCTCTTTCAGTTTGAGATCACTGTTCTATCTCTACCAAGTGTGCGTAAGTCACTACCGCTGCGTACGTGTCCCCTTTGAAAAGAGCCATTGAGACGGGAGTTATAAACTCGAGGTACACAAACCTGCAAGCCAAACACGGTGCATAACCACCATGGTAAAAAATTACCTTTTTAAAGCAATGCTGAGTGAGTTGCTCAGACTAAGAGGAGGCGTATATTTAGTATAAAACAGGTTGTGTTAAATGTGAGTTGGGCAGCTGCGATAATGAAAATATCCTTCATCACAAGGGCAATAAAAATGGGTCAGGCCACATTTCTTTAACAAACACAGAGACGGACAACCACCCAGTCATTCAGCAAGTAATACACACACACAGACTTTCTTCCAAATGTTTCTCCATACAAAGGTACTTTCCATAAAGTATTGCGCTACACTTGTTTCTTAAACGGATTTCCCATGATCTCCAACTAAATTCAATTAAAGCTCCATAAATCTGGGAAACTGGGATTAAACTCAAGCACATGATTAATGGGTCTGTTTTATTAGTGGTTTCTCTGAACAGCTGTGGATCCCTCTGTCAGCCAAAGTTTAATAATTGTGTTTGCTAAGGCAAGCATCACTATTACCATTGCTCATAGGGTCAGGATTTGAACCAACCCCTAAGTATTATGCAATTCTAAGTATTAAACTTGTATTAACCCTTGCATTAATCTGCTATAGACAATGAGTGATTCATAGATTGTGAAGCTTTTTGGGGAGGTGTGCTGTAACTTAAACGACAAAAAAATCCATAACTGTATCTTGAGGCACCACTCAAAACACCTAAGCAATCTTAAAGCAAAGTGCTTAAACTATGGCTGCCCAGTAGTGCACAACACAACACAATTTAAAAAGCAAACATAAGCTCACAGCACAACGGAAATGCTCCCGACCGATCGGGGGCAGTTGGTTTGCAGAATCAGCTATTGTGCGAGGTACTCGCGGGCACTGCGGGTTGTTGGTAGTAAAACTTTGTTGGTATGACCCACAAAATCGACAATACATGGTGAACTAAAATAATAATGACAGGGGATGGTTTTAATGTCAGTGTTAAAGGTGCCATAGAATGGAAAACTGAATTGATCTTGGCATGGTTGAATAATAACAGTTCAGTACATGGACATAAC
>JAUMHQ010000044.1:15414430-15444766 GCA_032361165.1 Enteromius paludinosus | reverse complement strand
AAGCTACATACCTTCTATGTACATATCAGAGAACAATTTAAAATATTCTCTCAATGCATTCTATGGCACCTTTAAAACTATTAATACAGGTACAGACCGCCCGTTTCTGCAGACCCCTAGTGGTCGGGAGCATTTCCGTTGTGCTCAGTTTATGTTCAATTTTTTAATTTCGTTCTGTTGCAAGCTTTTTATTATTTTGTTGTTTTGTGAGCTTGTATTTGCTTTTTTAATTGCATTGTGTAGTGCACTACTGGGCCACTGTACAAAACCACTAAAAACCTTAGCAACTGCAACGACATTGCAATGCACTAATAATCATTCAGAATGTCACAAAAACACCCTAACAACTGTATAACAACACGCTAATAATCACCCAGGACACCTTAGCAACTGCACAACAGTGCACCAAGAATAATTCAAAACACCTAAACAACATCTGCATGACAATTTTCAAAAACAGTCAGAACACTAATAACCTAGCAATACCACAGTGACCACCCAGAACAATCCAGCCACAGCATAGCAATGTGCTTAAAAAAAACCTGTAATCTAGTTCAGTTAATGTTCTTCTGCAAATACTCAAAAAAGCCCTTGGAAACAAAGTAAATCTTTTAATCTTCATAAAAGTTAAAACCTTAAGTTAAACCTTTCTGCATCGTCCTTTTACGGCTCTGACACGACCAGAAAACAAGCAAAAAGCAGCGGCTCTAGTGTAAAGGAGGGTGTAACAAAAACCAGATGCAGCAGCAGGAAGAGCAGAGCAGAGCAGAGCAGTCTGGGATAAGGGATTAGAGAGTGTCACACCATTCACCTCCACTGCAAGAGAGAACCTGTTAGTGGATTGGAAACATGTCCTCATTCAATAGGTGGAAGGATACAGGGTGGAGACAGATATGTTGGGGGTTTAGAGAATACAGAAATCAGACATCAATCTAAAATCAAGCTTTGATTATCAAACAATTAACTACCAAACAAAAAGGTTATATTACTATTTTGACTCTCTTATAACTCATAATATGTCTGCACTTATTTCAAATCAGCATGTGTTACCTTGGCATATGGCGCATACTCTGATCACAAAACAAGCACAGCACACACAGAAGTGGATTTAAAAAAACATTTTTTAATATGAATCATATTTTGGTGAACAGTGTTGGATATTGAATGAAATATAAGTAGAATTATTATTTCTCATGACTGCCATCTTGAATTTTTTTTTCACTGAGCTTGTTGCAACCATGTTGAACTTGATTCTGTAAAGAATCTCCGGAGGATTTTTTTTTTTTCATATGCGTCATCATCAGTATAAAGGGGAAATGAAGTGTGCAAAGTGTTTGTTTGCATTTCAATGCAACTTTTAATTCAGTGGTCATATCCTGCCAAGTTAACGTTATCTATTCAACTTTTCAGTCTAACTGTCACCTTTATTCGTATATGTACATATATAACATCTAAGCAGGTTATTGTGAAAAAAAAAAAGTAAAAGAAATTATGCAATTCAATTGATGGCTTAGCTATAGAAACAAAAAATAACTTGTTCTTTAATTCAGTCTGGTTACAGGTTTCCTCATTGGCTAAACACACTGACTGACTGGCATGAAATTAACGCAAAAATAAACAAAATCGAATAAAATAAAATAGCAATTCAATGTCTCAACTCTCCAGTCTATCAAAACAAGTTTCCTACCTGCATTTCTGACCTCTTGAAACTTTACCTCCCTCAAATTTTCTGGCTCACACTTATTTTGTCCTCAGTTATTTCCATACTTCCACAAGAAATTTGATCTTGCCTTAAATGACTAAATATTGTACATATGTATTGTAATCTTCTTTGCAAGCAAGCAATAAAAAACGCTTAATGTTGATGTTGTCTGGATCTGCTAAACCTCATCATCTCATCACAGGAAACTGACACATCCCACGCACACTATAAAAGCACATGCTAAAGGGCATGGCATTCTCTTTTCTTGTGATAGTAACACAAACAATTGTTTTTCATATAATGCACAATCAAACTCTGATAAAATAATGGCCAACTAGCTTGCAAGAAATCAGACTTGATTAACTGGTATCACATTCAGCTTTTAGCTACAGTAAATACATATAAATCCCCCAAATTTAATGTAATTGAATTGCATTGCACTACATAAGTGGCATGAATTCTTTTTTAAATAACACAAGCACAGTAAAGATAACATGGAATTAGTTTAAACACTGCTTTGTGGTAGTGTAAACTACAACTGTGTTTACTCCACTTCAATGGGACAGTCACAACCCTCCCGATTGTTATCCAAAATATGTTTAATTGTGGTCCAAAGATGAACAAAGCTTTTATTGGTTTGGAATGACATGAGGGTAAGTTTTTAATGACCAAAAAAATAATCATTTTGGGGTGGAGTAACACTTAAAGATGTAGTTTGACTAGCTAGCAGTTAACCAAGTCTTATTTTTTAGATTAGACCAATAAACCATTTATGTAACTGAATTAAAAACACCAAAAAATTTAAGACCAGACTTGAATATAAAAAAAAAAAAAACTGGATGACAAACTTTTAAAGCTAGTCTAATTATTTATGCAACTGGCCACAGGTGAATTGTATAATTTAAATCCATGAAAAGTTAAAAGAAATGTAATTTCTATGATCCCCAGAGGTGCAATCTGTGACTGTTTGGGCAATAAAATCAAGACGAATACATACAGCACAAAAAAAGTGACATTTCGAGTGGTTTCCTGTAATGTTATTATATCAAACCAGCAATTTCCGAGAGGATTTGGGGCTGCTTCTCTGGGTCCTCAGGCACCAGGGAGGTCCAACCCATCCTGCCAATATGGTCTGCGGGGAAAGCTGGTCCCAATATCTGCACACATGAAAACATTCCTCTGTTGATTTATTTTTAGACCTAATCTCAAACAGATTTCCACATTGAGCAAGTCGGCTGGGACCGAGAGCGGCTGCACCCAATCCGTGGAAGCATGGCCCCTCTGAAAATGAATGTTATTTTGTTTTTCTTCTGGGGATTTGAATTCTGTCACTTTCCACTCATTTGGTGGTAAGCCAGCTAAGCCTGAAAAAGCTGTAGTTTAAGGGACAAGCAAGCAAAAGATTTGTTTGTGACACTGGGAAAAGAGGATTGGCGTGTTGGAATGTGTAAAGTACTTTATTATTCCCACAGCCCCATGAAATATCCTTTCACAGCCTAGTGTCGGATTGTTTAAGGCACAGGACAGTAAATTTCCTCAGACACAATAACAACATTTTTATAAAGAAAGCGGTTCTTGCTTGTGCAAAATGTGCCGGCACTGTTCTAGGGTCTTCTGGGTGGTCGCTCAGTGGTTCCTTACTGATCCAAGCCCACCTTCGAGTCACTGTGATATTCTGATCCTTAGATATGCCTCGGGTCCCTGCTTCAAAGAAAGGCAGTGGGACTTTTCGCCTTGTTTTATCATCCGCCAAACAAAAATCGTAAAAGCATCCTCTCCTCGACAAGCCACGTCATTTGAGGTATCATTCATGCCTACAGCTGAAACAGTGCAGTATGAGTTACACACAAAATTGTAATACTTGGGGCCAAAGGTTTGTTCACGTAAGTTTGAGCAAGCACCATTAATAATAATTTGCAGTCAGAGGTGCTAAATACGACCCCGGGTACCCTATATCCTTTGTCCCTCCAGGCTCACCTTGTCAGCCTCCCAGACTTGGAGGCAAAGCTGTGTCAGAACAGCACTCATGTCTCCAACTAGAGGAAATTGATCTCTCAAGTCTGTCACACAACTATGAAGGGGCCAGGGGCTCAAGTGTCAGGTTACCGGAGGCAGGTGCAAACCCACCACTGGGGCCACGAATCGCAAGTGAGGTGAGGAAGCGTGACTTTCCTGGTTAGAATTCCCCGCTAAGTGTCCTAAAACCTACTGAAACCCCCTAAACCCTACCGCAACTGGTGCGGTATTCACACTGAAATGTCTGCGCGGTATTCCCACTAGGTTGGCTCTGCAGAAAGAAAGCTGTAAATAGTATGAAAGATGGCCAACATGCCTTGGATTTCTCCAGCTCCGTTATACCTGACGAAGGGGGGAAAAAAAGGACCCTCTCCTGCCAAAGGTATCGTCTGCGAAATTAGCACAGGTGCAAGGTTTCGCACAACAAAGGGCTCTTTGTGAGCAGCCATGATCATGTTTTGTGACAGGGTTTCAATTTGGAAAAGAAAATGTAATATCTTAGAGAACAAACATGGTTAGTTTGAAAAGCGCGGTTGTATTATCTGGGTAGTGATAGACTACAATTAACACCGGTTGTTAAGAAATAAGTCCCGGCTTACAATGTCATCCGCACATCGGGAACAGAAGCTTGGACATTTCTGGAGAGAAGCCAATCCAAACAGAATTCCTTTCACTTGGCATTCCAGCTTGATTAATATTGAAGGTAGGGTCAGGCGGCAAGGTTTACTGCGCAAATATAGTTACACAAATGGCAAGACATTATTTCAAGTGCATAAGTGTGGTTCTTTCCTCGACAAATGGTGCCTGTCAGCGTTAGTTTTGGGCATTTAACAGGACTCTCTTTGATTGCTGTTGTTTTTACACTACGCTACGATCAATAGGCGTGCAGCTAATTCAGCCAACAAGTGGTAAGTGTTCAATGTTTCTTCTCATTGACACACATGGACCAGAGTTCCATGATGTGGCTGCTGCTAACAGCTGTCTGCAGCCAAAATAGGAAGTCCCTGTGGCGAGACAGGCCCATGCGCTCAGGCTGGAAAACCTCTCAACAACATCCTGTGGTCACCTGGACACTATGACCCAGAAGAAGGACTCCTTAGAAAGCGGCCCCAGCAGCAGAGTCTTGCCTGAGGGCCCCTACGGAGGAGAAGACCTGCTATTCGGTGCGTGGAAAAGGAGGCAGGCTTTGTAAATAACCTCCCTGGAATCCCTGAGCGTGCTTGCTTTGGAGTGCACTCCCCCTTACCTAAAAGGCTGAAGGGGAAGAATCGGATCACAGGCAGCCTTGGGTTGTCACCTGTCTGGGAAGTGAGGGGGATGAATGAAGACTTAACAGAAAATTAAAGAGAAGGAAGAGGGAGCGAGACAAAGGGAGAGAGAGAGAGAGTCAGAGATTGAGAGATAGATAGAGAAAACCTCCCAGGTACTCTGGCACTTAATTACTTCTCAGAGGATAAATATTTCTTTAGTTACAGGGGTAGAGAGACAAAGAATGACGAGCTGTTCCAGGAGTGATTATCTCTCCGTTTCAGTTGTTTTTGAACATATTAAGAGCTCTCAAGTTACTATCGGATAGCTCCCAGAAAAAAAAGAAAAGAAAAACACTACTGTTTTTTTAAGTGGAAATTGCAATCAAGCTAGCCAAATGCAGGTACAGAGCCCTTGAGACATAATTTTCGAGGAGTTTCTCATCCAAAAATTAAAAATTGGTCCTCTGCATTTAGTACCGTCACAAAGCGAATGTCTATGATTAAAATCTAAGAACAACATTCTCATCATCCGTTCAAGCTAACTGGCCCCGTGAGGGACGGGCATTCATATGGAAACTGTATGCAATTATTTACAATCCAAACCTATTCAGACTTGGGTGGAAACCATGTGTTGGCCCCCCATGGTTTAAAGCTTCCCCTTCCTGTCCACACTAATAGCCTATTCATAGCAATGTGCACCTCAGAGACTGTTGGCTAGGCTGTTATTGGCCTTTATGAAAGTTAAATGAACAAGGCGCATAGGAAACTATAGTGGGCTGCCGGTTTGCAGAGGTCCAACCTCATTGTGGTTTTTCTGTGCAGGGTGGAAACATTACTCTGTATGAGAAATTTTGTGTCTTGCCGTTTAATTTGTAACAAAAAAAAGCTTGATTTGTAATAGTCAGCAATCTTCTCAGCACGTATTGCTATGTTGCATGTTTTAAAGAAAATACGATTTTTACAATTTTTGAAAAATTGCAAGTGGTGCAAACGTAGCAGAAAAAGTCAATGCAAGGTTTTGTTTCATTTTGTTTGTTGGAGGGGGGAGTAGTGTCAAGGCTTGCTAAATTGTTGCTAAGGCATTCTTGGTGGTTGCTCCTTGGTTCAATGGTGTTTTTAGCATTTTGCTGTTCCTGTGGTGTGCTTGCTGGTTTCAAGGGTGTTTACCTGGTTGCCAGAGCATTGCTGGTTGGTTGTTAATATCATGTTCTGTGTGGTTTTAAGTGAGATGGGTTGTGCACCTTTCCGAAATGATTTAAGAAATAGTTTTAAAAGTCCAGTTTTACTCCTAAATTGAAATAAAACATGAATTCATGTAAATGTTTACATTGACTTTTCGAAGAAATCCATTCAAGTAGAAAAGGCAAGCTTTCAGGAGTTTTAAATGATGGCATGTCAATGAATCATAAAAAAGAACAAAAACAAACAATGGCCGAAGGACTATAAGAGCAAAGTTAAGATTCACCTCTCTGTGACAAACTTGACATTTCTCGGCGCTGTGAGCCGACACAAGGTCCTCAGAAAGCAGAGTGTCTGCTGAACCATCTTTACTGGACAAAAGGCATTCAGAGTCATTAAAAAAACAGTCCAGAGCAAACCTTTTCTCTTCTCTTCAACTCCCTGCACTGTTTTGGATGTTCCGAAGTTGCTGCCCTAAAACGGGGACACCAGATGCCAGAACAAACCGGCCGCTTCATTCTCACAATGCCACAGATTGTTGGTGCCCATTGCTTCAGAGGAGGAGGAGAAGCATTGGGAGAGGGGGGCATTGGGTGGCAGAGACAGGACTCTGCCAAGTGGTAAGGCTGCCAAGTGTTGGTCTGGTGATGGGCGGAGCTTGTCACAAAAGCTGGGTGGGGGGACGTGGTTGCAGAATAACATTGATTTTCCGAAGGCCTGTAGAGGCCATTGGTGGCATTTGGGAGCATCTTAAAAGAATTTCCACAACAACATAGTCTCAATCTTTTGCAATAACTGATATTAGAAATGTGTTACTAAAAGCACAAATTAGCTGTGTTTTCCGATGCAAGCATCGCTATTACTAATGCTCACATACTTTGAGATAGGTGATTTTGGTGATTGTTGAACTTCCTAACCCTATTACAATTTTATGGGAGTGGAATATTTTTACTTGGGCCAGTAGGCAGCCTCCTAGCATCACTTAAGGTCACCCTTGCAAACGCATAACTATGCAGAAAAAAAAATAAATACATTTCAGCATTCAGCTGAAAATGTTAAATTAATTGTATTTATTTAATAAACCTTTTGCCAATTATGCCATTTTTCAACTGCATATACCATCATACTATAATAATACATTTCTGTAAGAAAGCACTAATGATTTTGAGTTAAAGTTCAGCATCATAGCTGCATTCATACGTGAATTCTTTCAATGTAAGAAACTTTTTTTTACCACAGTTGAACCAAATCATACATTTATTTATTTATTTTTGTAATAATTGCATAAACTATGCAAATTATGGAAATTATGCATACTTTTGAATAAAAAAGGTGTGAATGGCCACACAAACTAGTTGAAAGATATCTAGCCAAACGGAAACATCAGGTTCAGTATGTTAAAGCACTCTCTCTTTGTACATTACAGCGATGGAGCATAACACGAAGGCTAATTCCTCATCTAAATCCTCTGAGTGGATCTGAAAGGCGTAAGCCCAGACCTGCGGTACAGTGGGACTTATGCAAACGGAGGCCCTGTTCTCCTCCACCCTGCCCTCCCTCCCCAGCAGCCGTTCAAACCTCTCCATGCTTAGGAAGTTACTTATTAAGAACCAGCGTCAGCATGCAGTGCCAAGCTCCTTTTTTCTCCTCTGCCGCTTTGGCTTCTTTTCCCATTTCAATACCCACTGTCGTTGCCTTGTGTTTTTTGGGTTAGGAGGGGCAGTTGAAGGGGGAGTGCATGCCTGGAATGTTAGTAAGCGTCCTATTCACTCTAGGGGAGTGTTGTAGAGCAAAAAAGAAAACGAATGGAAAAAAGCAAGAGAGAGTGAGAGAAAGACAGAGCGAGGGAGGACAAAATGCCCACAACAGACTTGATGTTGATCGCATTAATGCATTGGAGCGCTGGGTATGGTGTAAATGATTGAAAGTGCTTCCAGAACTTTTGCCGTTGGCGTTGACAAAGCCGGCTCTGTTTCCTCCCGCTGCACTGCAACCCCCTCCCCCGAACACACATACACACACACACATACACTTGATGGTTGTTTTCTCTTCGATGTTTTTTTCAGGAGGGAATGGATGCAGTGCACGGAGAGGGAATAGAGCCAGGGTCTGTCCGCCAGGGATCGAGCCAGGGGCCTCAGTCAGGGGAGGGTGTGTTGGGGGACCTTTTCGAGATGCTGAAGAGTGAGCAAATGAGGCATGGATGGGTCAGATGGGTTGAGAGAGGAACCGGGCTTGACGAGAAGGAGGGGAGATTACAGGTCAGGGCAAAGAGTTGGAATAAATTAAGTTCTACCGCGGTACAGAATGGTACATTGTTAGCGCCAACAGACAGACAGCGGACGAACAATCCTAGCTTTGTGTCCGGTACTGGCAGAAGGCAACCTCTCTCTTTTTCCCCTGATTTCACTCTGGATGAATGCACTTTGGGATCCCGCTATCTGTGGCTGCATTTCAGAGTTATAGAAGAACAAGCTGAACATCGAAGAGAGGGAGTGACAAAAAAAACACTTTTGATTAATGTGGAACAGTTTGGATCATCAAATCTATATTTAGTATATATACACTGTTCAAATAAATAAAGGGAACACTTAAACAACACAATGTAACTCTAACTTCTGTGAAATCAAACTGTGGCAAGAAGGTTTGCTGTGTCTGTCAGTGTAGTCTCCAGGAGGCGCTACCAGGAGACAGGCCAGTACATCAGGAGACGTGGAGGAGGCTGTAGGAGGGCAACAACCCAGCAGCAGGACCGCTACCTTGGCCTTTGTGCAAGGAGGAGCACTGCCAGAGCCCTGCAAAATGACCTCCAGCAGGCCACAAATGTGCATGTGTCTGCTCAAACGGTCAGAACCAGAGTTCATGAGGGTGGTATGAGGACCCGACATCCACAGGTGGGGGTTGTGCTTACAGCCCAACACCGTGCAGGACATTTGGCGTTTGCCAGAGAACACCAAGATTGGCAAATTGGCCACTGGCGCCCTGTGCTCTTCACAAATGAATGCAGGCAGCAGGACTTCTTGGTGTTATAAGATTGGAAAAAGATTGATCAAATTATACTCTTAACCCTGCATATTGAATGGGTTGGTTTACCCTAAAATGACAATTTATCCTTATGTTATTACAAACCCGTAAAGTAGATATTTTGATAATTGCTGAAGTCCAAACAACTTAGACTTTTATTGTATGGGCAAAAATATCTTCATTTGATGGCTCAGAACATCTACCTATCAATTGTATAACAACACCAAGGCAACAACCTAGAACTCTTTTGTTTTTGTATGTATTTTGTTATTTTAGTAAATTTTGCCCTGAAAACACATAGAAAATGTACGTAAATCATACACTACATTTAAAAATACTATGCAGCAAAGTCTTATCATTAAATTTGCGTGGTGTACGCACGCACACCACAGGTTTGGTTTCCGAAAACTGAAAACGATGTTAACTACAACCAGTTATTGTACGCTGTCATATTTTCCATCCTCTAAAATGATAACCATCACCACCACAGCTGCTTTTGCATATCCTATGCAAAATGCGCTCCGACTGTTACGCCATACATGTTTGCATGGTTGCTTTTTTGTCCTAAGAACAGCACCTTTGGCACACCAATTAATTTGCATTATGGAAAACAACTCGGTGGAATCAGGCTCCTCAAACAAATGTCACTTCAAGGCTGTAGTATGTGTATGTGGACTATGCTACCCCTTCTGTATAAACACATTTTGTCCTTGGGCGCAGACTACATGCTGTGTCTAGGTTCGGGGCAAATGGCTTCACCACGTGGAGTCAATATCATTTACTGGGGACTATTACTCAAGAAAGTAGTGTGGAAGCCAATTCCACCACAGAATATTTGTTTATTTATTTTATTTAATTAACTGTTTCATCTTACTTTTTTTTTTTTTTTTTTCACAATTTTGAGATTGCAGCTTCACAATCTGAATTGTGAAATATAAATTTGAGGTTGTAAGAAATAAAGTCATAAATGCAAGATATAAACTCTTTTTTTCTTGCAATTCTGACTTTTTTAAGAATTGCATAATATAGGACTGTGAGTTATAAAGGGAAGACTTGCGGTTATAATGTATATAATTCGTAATTGCAACCTTTGAAATCCAATTCGGGAAGAATAACAAGACTTACTTACTATTTACTTACAATTGTGAGTTTATATTTGATAATTCTGTATTCATAACTCGCAACTGATTGTTGTAATGTCAGAACTGATATAAACCTAAACAACATTGCTATCCAAATGTTGTAATCATGGAAATAAAGCAAAACAAATGTTTGTACTCGGTTCTTAAGTTATGAATTTATTTTGTGGTCTATGCGCAGGTCCAAATTTCATTAAATCGATTTAGATGGACAATGTGCAAATGGAATCTTGACAGTGGTATTTCCAAACAAGTCTTCACTATATTTTTTTTTTCTCGAATGCACATCTGGTTAACACATATGTTCCATGTTCATTTGTTGCACAGATGAGGCCCTCTGCGTAGCACGTGACAGATGCAAGTCTGAACGCAAATCACAGTTCACACATTATTTATTGCAACCAGCCGCTGGCATATTTTTACCCTGAACTCACTCACATGTGCTTAACATGCATGAATACAGCACACGCATTTCCCACAATGATTACAGAAAATCCACTAATAAAATTTCTGAAAGAGAAAATCATACAATAAGTAGTGGGAATTGTGCAATGTCTCAAAATCAAAAGGCATAGTTTAACGAAGTCTCCAGAGAACATCCCATTAGACAGCAATAAAGAGAAAGCAGCTCCTAAAAACAAGAAATTAAACATTTCTAATTACCCATAAATGTATAAATACATAATTGTTTTCACTACCTCATCTCATTCCAAACTGTGTGACGTTAGTCTGTTAAATAGAAAAATAGATGATTAGACAATCGTGATCACATGGTTGGCCCAGATTAAATAGCCTAAATGCCCATTAGACAGTAATTTAGAGGTTTACATGATCCCTTCCAGGTTTAAGAAGGGCTAAAAATCCTACAATATTTTCATACAAACGAGGCCTACTTAAAACAATCATATTTTTTTGCTGTTTTTTTTTTGTTTTGTTTTTTTGCAGCAATGCCACTGAAGATGTGGAAATGGAAATGACCCATAGATCTTCATGAAAACACTGATGCCAAAAAAATAGCTTTTTTTTTTTTTATTACAGACTCTTAAAGTGATTTCAACATAAACTTTGTTGCCTACTTTCCTGTCATTAATCTCTTTGGAAGTAATTCATCTGAACGATATGCTCCTTTTATCTTGACATTGGTGGAGATGCTGTTATAAAACTGATAACCCTTTAGCCCTTTTTAGGGCATTTCCCTTGTCTATTGTCTTAGGCCTGCGTGGCCCAAGGGAATGCTATTGTGTAGACGAGTAAAACAAAGAAAATCCTGCTGTTAACCTTCTTCCAACCCCGGTGTGATGAGCACTCTAAGGTCATCGCTGGTGTGTAACTAACCTTTGAGCTAAGCAGGCAGATTTTATCAAAAACAATGTGTGACCAATGTATTGCTCCTCTTCTTTGACTCTGTAAAATAACTTCCATTGATCATCTGATAAGCATGTGGTTGTGCTTCCAAATTAGACACTACAAGCTTTTCTTCATTAAGGGCTGTCAACCTTTTGACCTCGGCAGTACGTATGCTGATGCCTTTCTCACAGAAAGCACATGTTGTACTAGAACACATCCTTAAGCAGCTCTAAGCTCTGGGTTTTGTCAGAACCAATAAAAAGAGGGTTTGTAATCTCATAGTTCACAAAGACTGACAAGTAACTAAATGTGGTAATCTCGAATACATTTTTATATTGTGGAGATAGTGTACATAGCATTTAAAAGGGTTTTTTGCTAACACTTTACAATAAGATTCATTAGTTAACAATATCAGTAAATATGAACAATACCTCTGCAGCATTTATTAATCTTAGTCAATGCATTATTAAAATCACAAGTTGTGTTTGTTAACATTAGTTCATGCGCTGGGAGCTAACATGAATACACAATGTTTTATTGCATTTTCATTAATTAACATGAACAAAGATTAATAAACATTGTAACAAATGCAACATTCATTGTTTGTTTATGCTAGTTAATACATTCATGTAATGTTTTCGTGTTTACATTCATTCGTGTTTTTTTTTAAGAAATTAATACCTTTATTTACCAATGGGTCTGTAAATTAGTCAAAAAGGTCAGTAAATACATTTAGAATGTTTTAAAATATAAATTTCAAACAAATGCATTCTAAAAAAAATCATGTATCAAAGGTTCCACAAAAATATGAAGCAGCACGACTGTTTTCAAATTGATGGTAATTTAAAAATTAGTACTGTTTCTTGAGCAGTAAATCAGCATATAATGGATCATGTAAAACTAGGCTGGCTCTGAAAGGTTTTTTTATTTATTTATTTTTTTGCATCACAGAAATAATCTAATTTATTAAAATAGAAAATATATATATAAAAAAAACAACATTAAATGTCAGTAAAAACCTGCTTCAAATGCCCCTTAATTAGAGACAGCAGCTGAAGGTGGGAACGGGAGAGGCGGAGGGATGAAGGGCTGCACTTGGAGCTTCAACAAACACACAAACTATACAGTCGAAGAAAAAAACTATAAGTCATAAGGAAGGTGAATTACACAAAACACAATTTTTGAATTTCAAGTGAATTTCAATGGCTGATATCTTGTATCTTTTGTCCATTTCGGAATTTTGTAAAAGTACATAACAGTAACTGCACAAAATGTACGAAAAGCTAAAACATTAGTCATTTCCATGCTTTTATTATTGCATCTCAAGATACAATTCCCACCCAGCAATATGTGGAAGTTCATTTTCAAGCCATTTCTGCAAAAGGTTCAGCTAGGTCTGTCTCATACGATACAAATGATTGGAGGAAGTTGGGGTGGATATAGCTCAATGACAACAGGCTGTGCATGTCTGTGTGTCTGAAGGGTCACAGAGACCCCTCTATGACCAGTCAGCGTGGAGAGCAGGTGGTCCTTATCATCGTCTTTCCAGTTTGACTGGGACACTCGCCACATTATGCTCCGCCAAGTTTATAAGCAGCACCTGTGGGATCGCTGGCCCCCCGGCTCAAACATGTGGTGGTGGAGTAGACCTAAGGGGAAGTTTTGGAGCAGTTGTGCTTCAGCCAAACTGTAACTGGACCAATAACTCAAACAAAAAAACAATATCTAAAGTAATTTAAAAGTCATGTATCGTTTTCTAGAATCAGCTGTATCTTATATCTTGAGCTTAAAAGTATGTATGCATTTGTTTATTTTTTTTAACTAGATTTATTGGTTTATCGTGGCCCTTTCACAGGCCCATTCACAGGTTCGGAAGCACCATCATGAGTGTTTGCACACCTTTGCATAAATTACATTATTTGCATATGACACCTCTGTCATGGCACAGGTTCTTTGTACTGTGTTGAGAGCGTGTTACCAGCTCAGGTCAGCAGTGTGGAACAGAGCTGTGGTATAACTGTAATTACCGCATGCAAATACAAACTGTCACTCAAAAGATTCAAGAAAGTATAACATCGTATCTGCCTGCAAAACATAAGAAACCTACTGGATTACATTTCAATATCTTTTAATTCATTGCACTGATTATTAGTGCTAATCTTGCATTTAGTCGTTTTACTTTTTACAGAAACACACTCTTTGCAAGGATGCAGTGTCGTGCATAAAATGCATTCTTGAATTCATGGTCAGGAACAAATCTTGAGTCAAAGCCGGGTGTGTTCTAATGCGGTAGCTGCAGAATGTCAGTTTTAATGCTGAAAATACAATGCTGCATTACAATTTGCATTCAGGCACATCTCTGAACGCAAGAACCTTTTGCATGCACATGTTTGCACAGAGTATGTTTGAAGCATATAAAATGTTTACCCAAAGATGAACATTGGCTAAATTAGGACCACCTAAGATGTTTGTTTCTTTATCAGAACAGATTTGGAGAAATGCAGCATCACTTGCTCACCAACGGATACTCTACAGTGAATGGGTGCCGTCAGAATGAGATATAATAAACACACAGCTGATAATAAAACGTCACTGTTATCCACATATAATCCACATGACTTCACACATCCATCATTTTAATTTTACAGCATCGCTTCTGGCCCATAATCTTTTTTTGTTGTTCTTCTTCTTCTTTTTGAAATGCATATTTGTAACAACATATTAATTTACAGCTGACCGTTTTCACTAGTAAACAGTGTTTGATCGGTGCATATTTTCATTCTGTTTCAGACCTTTTTCACTGGAGAAAGCAATATCAATGGACTCATATTTTAGCCTGAAGCAAGAGTTTGAAGTTAAAATGTCTTAATGATGGATTTGTTTCTTATACACATACAGCTAAGGTGCCAGCTGAATTCATGTACTGGAGTGGTGTGGATTGCATGTGCTGACGGCACCCATTCACTCAAGAGGATCCAATGGTGAGCAAATGATATAATGCTGATTAATTCTGGTAAAGAAACAAACTCATCTGCATCTTTTAATGGCTTGAGGAAGAGTAAGGATTTAATCAACGTTGGCCCCAACGTTTGTATCGTTTATAGATACCAGAATCACTGATATGCTACCTAATTGTCTATCATCTCAAAGTGTTAGAAAGTGTTTCAAAGAGAGGTTAAAGAGCTTTTTTTCCCCGGAAAGTATTCTGCATACTCCATATTATCACCACACTTGTACGGAGACTCTAATGTTGATCCAAACGTGCCTCACTCGTTCACCTCAGCGCTCTGATAAGTGGAAAATTGAGTTGAGGAAATGAAGCCCAAGTTGATTTTGGGTAGTTTAGCACCACCATTTAATTGGTGTTCATTTGGTACCATAATTATGCTCAGGAAAGGACAAAAATAGTCGTACTTGTCAAATTATTAATGGTCCTATAAGTGCGAAGATAAAAGTTCCCCTGTTCAGACTGTGTTTGTTAAGTAAACACAGAGGTGGGTTGTGAAGGGTTTAGCCACCAACACCACGGCGGTACAAGCGAGCCTTTGCCACGTGTTATGTTCTGCCTCATAAATATTGTTACAAGCCAATGATCAGCATTCAACTTTTAAGCTTCCTGTGTTATTTCAAACTTTAAAAATAAGTTAAATTCCGCATCATAACGTAGGTTTGTTTAAATATAGATTTTTTCAAACAATAGTTGGAACATTGATAATATATTCATATTTAACCACAAAAACGTTTGAGAAGTTCATTAATTCATCCACTCATTCTGCCGGTTTGAATGAATCAATTAACACTCATTTAACAACTGAAAATGTTCATGGAAGTCTCAGCGCCAATGATCAGGCAAAAATAAAATAGGAAAATAAGCTTATTTAATAGGCTACACTAGGACAAGTCTATTAAAATGCATATTGAAAGCTGGATGATTATTATTGCTATGCATTCTAAGTTTTAAATGCATTAAATTAATTATTTAACGTTTTTCTAAAGCACTGTGTCAGCAGGAGTCCATTCACTGAAATACAAAATATTTCAACCAATCAATCAGTCGGTTAAATATTATGTTATATACATGTTATACATTTATGCATCTAATCTTCATAATGCATTTTAAACAAGGTTTTACAAGTATCTTTTCAATCCAAAGTGAACTGCTCAGTTAATTTAGTGCATGGAAATCACGCCATCAAAGTATCAGTATTAAAGCCTCCTTAAGTCAGTTTGGTCAGTACTATGCCGATTTGTTTTCCCAATTTTTCTTTTCATAAAAAATAGTACCAAAAAAACAAAAACAAAAGAAGAAGCTTCCAGGCAGCACTGGGTGAGCATACAAAGACTGCTGACTCTTTTGCATATCATATGCATTGAACCAACCAAACTGTTGCCATTGCTTCCAAACAAAGCGAGCATGTTGAATGAGCTACAGGATTGTGGTTTTTACTGTGGATTTGGCCTCCGCCGGTGATTCCTTGTTCCTGTGAACATATACCGCACCGCTAAGTTGTTATACAGCCTTGGACACGCTCCACAATAATGTCAGACAATATTCATTTGTCCTCTTTGTCAATACCACAATGCCTGACGAGTGGGTGGTTTGTGGCAAAGGTTGGCCAGGTGGCGTCTTCTAAACAGAGTGTAAATGTTTACAGACGTTACGGCCTGTCCGCTTAGCATTATTAGAGAATGCACACTAAACAACACAACGGCAGAATTATTATTCCATTATCGGATTATTTCATGTCACTATTGTCTCCTAAAGTTGACCCAGCTCGACCCAAGCGCCTTCGAATCCCCAGAAGTCCAAGAGAACTAATTGAAGAGAGACAGGGAAAGTTGTTTTTCTCGGGACAGCTGCACCGAGCTGGTCTGCACTGTCTGTATCCGATGTCCCCCCACACATCCTAATACAAATATTGTGCGGCAGTTGCCATGGTCACGACCAGGCAACAGCTGGCAGGATTCAGTTCACCTAGAACCTGTTCCTGTTGGCGTGGGTCCAGGCGCTGAATAGAAGATGCCATGAAATATTTGTTCTGCGTTTTCCATTTTTTTCCCTCCTGTTTTTCCCGTACGCTGCCTCTAGATGTCTACTGCTAGTTTTATTTCTTTTGAGACCAATCCTTGAATGATTCTATTTTTGCTATACCAAAACACACATCATATTTTTGTTTGTTTACTCTGTAATGCACTTATTTGGAAAAGCCATAAAATTATGTTATACATATAGATGGAATCTGAATAGTTGTATTTTTATTATTATTATTTTGCAAGCTAGATTAAACCTTGACTGCAGACAAATAAATTAATACATGCAAATAGTAATGAATAAAAATATGGCAACTGCCATACAATATCCATAGCATATATTACTACATTGATTAATTAGAATATATAGTTCATTAAATATATAGATAGATTAATACAATCTATGTGATATTTATATAATGTTTAAATAATTCTCATTATGCAATAAGCAATTTTATTATTATGCAATTGAAAAATTATAACATATAAAGTGTATTTAAAATATGCCTCCCAGCGTGTGTAAACGAATATTTATTTATTTATTTAAAATGGCAACTTCATATTCTGAAACTAACCAACTAAATCACTGAACAAGGTTACATCTGAATGTACACGTACACTTTTTTCCCCACCAGATATTCATCATTTTCAAGCTGAAAAGAGTCCAAGTAATGAGAGCATTTGAGGAGGTGCGCGCGTTCCTCTCCGCAGCGCGTCTGCTCGGCCCTCGCGCTCCAATCTCGCGCGCAGGGTTCAGGTTACGGTTATCGGAAGGAATCTACGAAAAAAGCGGAGCCAAGCGCAACTGCTCATCATCAGGACAGATTAACCTTGTCAAGCGGGGGTGTACCAGGAAGCAAGGGAGAGAGGGAGAGAGAGAGAGAGAGAGAGAGAGAGAGAGAGAGAGAGAGAATGGCTGGCAGGCAGGCAAGCTGGCTCCACTGCTAACTCAACACCACTGAGGCCTTTCCTCGCTCCTGAGGGAGTGCAAACACGCGTCTCCTTTTACAGCCTCTCCTGTGCTATTACACGCGCATATCCTCCCAGAAAAACATGCGAGCATTACACCCTTCTCTCATTCGACCCTGCTTTATTTTCACACCGCTCTCGTAGCATAATATTTTGTTCCGTTTATGTTGCTTTGAGGTTATCTGTTGACTTTATCGCTGCATGAGTGCATGCCCCCAAAGTTGCAATTCATTCATCAACAGCAGTTAAAAACACTTTGGCACGGTTTAAGATGTTTTATTCTGGATCTGTAACAGGCGGATTCTTTTAAACTGTTTTTTCTTGGGACAATTTGGCGCTCCAAGCATATTCACTAAAACATGTGACATACTTGTGTAAATCTACAAAAAAGTAATTTTTTTACCATCTCAACAAACCTCTAGGTCTAACTTTAGTTGCAATAGCAAACTATGACGAACATGCACCAGTGGCTAGGATTCGGCTATTTCCTCAATAGACATTATTGAAAGTGAAGAAAGTCGTAATTGGTGCAAAATAAACACATATCTTAACTTTTGTGATTATTGAAATATTGTAGCTTACCTTTAAGGCAACAATAAGTTAACTCCTGAGTTCATTTCTCCGGAAATCGCAAACACCTTTACTTTGCCTCAACCAATGGTGTGGGTTTGGGGGAGGGACTAACTGTTAGCCTAACCAATGGCAGTCAGGGAAGTGTCCTTCAGAAATCATTAATATGTTGATTTGCTGCTTGGAAACTCTCTGATGATTTAAATTTGTTAGAAACAGAAATCTTATGTAACATAAACGTATTTCCTTACACTTTTCATTAATTTAATGCATGCTTGCTGAATAAAAGTATTATTATATTTTTATCTTACTGACCCCAAACGTTTGAACAGTAGTGTGCACTAATAGGCCATTATAAACAGACTAACCTCCAAAAACTCCACATCTTTGATCACATTTCACACCAAACTGCAGAAATCTTGCCAAAGTGACAGGATGACCCTCAGGTCAAAGTTGTAAAAGCTCTGGCTCTAGGAAGTGGCCTCTACAGTCTCCTGTCGAGCGTTGGAGGCTTAGAAACACACATAAGCAAAGCCTCGCATAGCAACAAGACGATTCTTTATCGTTTGCAAAGCTGAGGTGATTTATTAAATCCAACAGCTGCACTGCCTGTGATGTCGACCTCATCAGATCTGTCCAAAAACCGTAAAACAATAAATTTTAATTTGTTTGCAAAACAGCACGTTCCTCAATAGCTTTGAAAATAGCGCTGGGGTAGCATATGGCCGGCGTATTTTTAGACATATGTCTCACAGAACACATTAGGAAACTACTGTAAACATGGACTTTGAGTCACAAGGATAACAAATTTGGTAGGAAATATAATAGGTGATGAGTCGAAAACTCCTCGTGTGCACTTTAAGTTCTTTAAATTTAGGTTCTTAAAAAACTCTCTTCATGCATCTCTGGAGTAAAATGTAACTTTGCTGATCTCCTACTCATGCCGAAAGCAGGCATACAGCCAAACGCTTTGCGGTTTTCTGTCAATGATCTAGAAAAGGCACGGATGTTCTTGCCAGAAAAACAAGTGAAAGCCAAGCCACTGTGGTGCTTTTCTTGCCCACTTGAAAGGCAGTGGATCTGCTCTTCATCTCCACCCCGGTGTTCCCTGAAGCTCTGAGAAGGCATGAAGGTGTCAGGGTTTAGAAGAAAAGGGTTTGGTTGCGAGAAGAAAACTACAGCTAGACAGCAACACATTTAACGTGGTTTACTCTTTGTTTTGTTCCTAAACCTACGGTCTGTTATTCGTCAGGATGATAGGTTTTGTTTTCAGCCTATTTTTCATTGAACGTGCCTTTGACTCAACGAAAGCCTCTTGCAAGAAGCGTGTTGAAAAACACAGGTGGAAGTTTTTTCGAAGCATCTGACAGGCCGTTGACAACGTACAAGAGAGGTGTGGCACCGTGCCATGCTGGCCCCGGGCGGCACTTACCCTCAACCCATCAACTGTGGGCAAACGCCTCATGCTGCATTCAACACACACACACAAAGACTGAAAGAGAGGAGGAAAGGCTTGCGTTAAAGGGATAGTTTTTTAAGTTTTAGCGAACTTTGCCTTTAAAGAAAAAAATCTTTTATGGGGCAAAATTGTTTTATAAATAAATAAAAAAATATATAATTTTGAGAATAAATTTCTGTACTTTTTATGTAAACAAGCAAAGATGCAATGCAGCAACAAATAAAAGCAGCAATATATACCTGCTTTCATTGGTTCAATTTTATATATATATATATATATATATATATATATATAAAGATATGAATTTATATAAGACATAAGTTGATTGTAACTACCCACGTTCATGTACATATATATATATATATATGACAGAAATTAACTTTATATTAAGGGGACATAAAAAAAATTATATATATTATATATTTTTTTATTATTAAAATGAAGCCTAAATCTGCACAATTATACAGGTTATATTTATTTATAATTATATAGGTTTTTAATAATAAATTTTACATCAAGTAATTTTAGACAGCATGTAATATTTTGCTTGTTTTATGAAAAACAAAATTTATATTAGTAAATATATAATATATATATATGGAATTATTTTGTTTCTCAAATATTTATTATATATATATATATATGTGTGTGTGTGTGTGTGTGTGTGTGTGTATATATATATATATATACGGAATTAATCAAAGTCAACATGGTGGCTTCTTTTACTTTTATAAATAAATACAAAAAAAATACATTTTACAATACAATACAAAAACTTTCCCTTTTTCCCCTTTAATGTTTTTAGTTATGCAGAATATTAACCGGCATTACAATGCAGCAACTACCAATAATACCAAGCAAAGTAATATTTACATATTTATATAATCAAATATAATTTTATATATAAAAGGGCATTTTTACTTTATTTCATGCAAATGATCGGCATTACAGCAACTACCAATGAGAGCGGGTAGCTTTGCTGGATGGCAACCAACTTTACAGCAATTATTTTTCTTTCTGCACATAAACCACTGTCTTGACCAAAGGAGAGAGATGGGACAAAGCTGCATGAATGAACGCCATGACATGTCTCATGGAAAATGAATGAATTGGTCAGTTTGTCACTATAAGTCACTTTCAACATCCATTAACCCTGTGAGAGCAAACAACGTGTTTAAATCTAGCATGAGATCACTTCTGTTTGTTTTCTTTATAATCAATGAATCTGTCTGCATAGCAGTTGCAGTGTAGAGTGGGAGTCATTCTCACAATAGTAGATAGATGTTAATTTAGTTTTGTTGTTTTTCCCTACAGTGTCAAGAACCAGCAATTCAAAGTGAACAGAGGAAAAAAAAAAACAAACAAAAAAAAAAAAACATGCAGGCTGTGAGTGCAGGTTGAGACCCAGCCCCTGACATTCCTATCCATACCTGTGCATGCTGAGGAGTGAGTGGAGGTGTGCCGGAGCTTAAGAGAGCCACTATTTACCCGCTGGGCAGGAAAGCCTCGAGGAGGAGGAGGAGGAGAGGCCAGTGGGTGCATTACTCGGTTTAGACGTGGCCAGGAACAAAAAACTGAAAATGCTGCCAACAGCAATTGTCAGCATGGCCCTTGCGCTTTCTGACACGCACACACACACACCGCAGTTCACACATACATTCATTCTCTCTTTTTTTACTGGATACATGTGACTGAATTTGCTCTGTATTGCTCCCGATAGGGGAGAAGACAGGCATTAATAAAATAATTCATAAATCTAATTACTGGTGGCTATTGAATAGTATTTCTTTAAACAGCAGTAACATTATATGTGACCTTAAAAAAATGTGCTTTGTTGGAGTAAAATTTCTAACAATATAAACACATTGCATGTCTCTCTTTTGCGTCGAATATATTTCAATTAAATTAAGTCTCTGCATACTTATATATGCTGATATATTTTGCATAAAAAAAAAAACATCAAATAATTTATTCCAAATAATTAATTGCAAAAATAATAAATAAACATTTAAAAAAACCTTTGCCCTGAGCCCCCTTTTCCTTTCTGACCTTGACTTAAAATAGTTGACATATATCGCCCGTATGTGAATATAGTAATCTGTCAGTACCATGGTGTGTGTACATATTTGTGAATGATTGTGAGCAGTGAGTCATCCATCCAGAAGAAAGGACTGGAAAAATGCAGTCCACAACAGTAGTACCATGTGCCGACCGGAAAGACGTTATGTAAATGGGTCACTCATTAAAAGTTTATTAAGAATAATAAACCGTGTGTGCGCGCGCTTGGAAACGGGTAGAAGGAAAAAAGTGCCACTCAGTGGTGGAGATGAAGGAATAGCCTTTTGAGAAAATCTGTACCGTGGTGATACTGTGGTACAAAGATCAGATGGTGATGTAATATGGTACTGTATGATACATTCACATAGGAAGGTTTTCACAGGGCAGGGTGCAGTTCATTTCTTTAAAACAATAGCAATCATAAATCACAATCATACATTTTTAGTAAAAGTTGCATTTTAGAAGGACTATCATTAACAAATATTATAAGTGTAATAATTGGTTGAATTTCAAACAAACCAATGAACTGAATACTTTTCGATAAATCACTTTTAGTCAAAAAAGTCAGCATTTGAGACATTTTGGAATGATACAACAAAAATGAGGAAAATAAATGTAAAGAATGCTTGTTACCTTGAAAGTCCAAAGAAATGGTTACGGGAGTTCAAATTTTATTGGCATTATGCAAGACAAGAGAATAAACATAGCACACAATCATCTCTGCCAATCAGAGAATATCCAAAATCATTGGTTGCTTTACATACATTTAATAAATGTAAGTTGCCTTTTTCCCCCCCTAAGGTGTTTTTTTGTTTCCTGGATTAGTCGTTTAAACTGCTGTAACCGAGTTAACCATGCATTTCTTTTAATATCTGATATCGCTAAAGAGCCTTGTGATTAATAGAAACAAATGACAGTTGCATTCAGGCATTCAAGTAACTAAAGTCACCTAGGCAGGTCACAGCTTAAAACAACCAATAACCATAAAAAAACAGGGGGAAATGAAGGTGCAAGAGGCAAATATATATTTTAGGATACGTACAAATTACATTTCCAGTTTGAAACACATCAATGAAGCTTCTTAATCATTTACTATAAAGTTAAGCGAGACACAACTTAAGAAGAGAAACTGTGCAACTTCACTTTTACATCGCCGTTAGCGAAGGTCTGCATCAAATTCTAGCTAAACTTGGTATATTAATACTGCAATGCAATCAAATTTGCCAAGGCCTTGGATGCAACGAAGCAAAGGGAATTTTCACTAATCTAGTTTCATCCATCAAAGACCGCTAACCCAGTTTGGTAAAAGACATTGCATAGGATGTCTTGGCTGCATATTTCTAGTGATCTTTTGCAGGTTTTTTTCCTGACCCAAGTACACAAATCCATTACTCCGCATGCAGTGCGTGGAAAGATTAACCGTAAAGGGACTTTTTTTTTTTTTTGGCTCGTCCAAATCTAGTAATCAGTTTATGGGCTGAGGCCAACTGGGACAATGTGAAAACGGGATATTAAGAGCTGATTTGCACTCGTTCCGAGGGCAGAAAAATCTTCCGCTTTTACCCAGTTGAGTTCAGAACGTTTGGCAGAGAGACTGAGTTTTACTTTTTCTCTTCTTCTTCCTCTTCCCCTCAGTGGGATCCAGTCCAGTTCATTTGACGGGTTGCAAATCATCAAGGAATTTCACATTAGGAAGGAATGTTTTGGTGAGGCGACCTTGAAAGAGACAGAGTGAATGAGAGTGAAGCTTGTTTTTTGGAGGTTTGCCACCATGGCCTTCATTGTGCAAACTCCATATAAGCAAGGTTATGAGAGCCATTATCAATGAAGCAAATTACATCCGGCTTGCGTGGCCAAGTGAACAAAAGCATAATCAGTTCTTGTGTTGTTCTGGAACGAATTCAAGCCAAGAAAAATATGTTCGACATGCTTAAATCTGTTATTTGGGTAAAAGGCTGCTCCACCACAGGGTGAGACATAGGTTGACTTTTTTTAAGTATCATGCTTTTTTGTTGTGAGACCTTATAATTAGACAAACAACTACCTAACGTAGAAAAAAACAAAGTTTTAAACAAAGGTCACCCCTTAAAATGGTAATTTTGGTCTGTCCCAAGAAGGTTATCTAGTCTAAACCATACCGCAATGCAAACTAAAATCAATTGCAATTTAAAAAATAATAATAATCAATAATAAAATATCCCAAATATTGTGTAGTAATCATATGTTAGCGCTAAAATATTTTTACTTTTTACAAAATTATATCCTGCTATGAACATGTATTTAAAAATATCATAAGTATTGGCTCACTTGTTATTTTAAGCCCGACTAAGTAAATCAATAAAATAACACATTGATGTAACATATGATTTATCATCTAAAATCTAAATAGTTTGTCATTTCCCAGAATGATTTAAATGCACGTTTTCCTGCTTGGTTATTATGCATATTGGGTAATTCCTGACCAGAAAGGAAGTGTTCCTTCTCAAGGCAACATTCGACAAATAGCATGACAGCCACAGTAATTAGGTTCACCGCAAAAACAAAAAAAGTGATGGAGTAAGTGTCGAGTTGAAGTCTTGAGTAAGAGCAGCCAAATATTTAACCACATTTAGCAAAAACAAGTCAGATACTACTGTAACAGTAGAAACGTAAGAGCGCATGCTGGTTCATCGGTCAAACAAATCCCCCAAAAAACTGTTTCAAAGCATAAAAAATGCAATTCTTGCATGAAAATAAATGGAATCTGTAAATAATGTCATAACTATTTTAATGACTCAAATGCAATGTACCTTTTAAGCGATTGTAATAAATATAGCAAATCCTAATCGATTTGCACTCATTAAAACAAGATTGATCAATATGTGAATGCATAATTACAGGCAAAAAATTTATAAATTAATAAAATTACTCTTTTGATCAAGTGATTTGAGAGCACTTACACACACACACTGAGATCTATGAAATAGTTGCTTTTGCTATTTGTTTTGCAAAAAAATGCTCTATAAATCAGGTATAATAAATATACCCAAACCTAATCAACACTTCTTTCCTATATACAATACTTGAGCAGTTTTCTGTTTTAAAGGTTGTTGCCTCATTTTGAGAAGAATGGGAGATAGGTAAATAATAATTACACCTCCACTCTTGGTTTGTGTAGTGACATCCTCACCTCTAGTACAGGAGGAAGAAGCGGGTTCGGAGTGAAGACACCATGTTTTCTGACATGTTACGCACTTTCAGGTAGTTCACGAACCCTCTGAAGAACAGCAGGAGTCCTGGAGTGCATGACAGACAGGTCATAGGTCAAGAACTAGATGCTCTGAAGAAAATGTGTGGGGCGCTTCCCACTCACATCCATCAGACAACAGAAAAAGACTAGTAATGGTACACCTGGCTGGTCTTAGCAAATAGTCAAAGATAATTTATTGCAATAGAAAGATTATTTCAGCCATAATATTTATTATTTAGCAAAATTATATGCATATAATGTGTCATGTGTGACCCTGGCCCACAAAAGCAGTCAAAACTACTATTATACAGATTTATGCATCATCCGAAAGCTGAATAAATAAGCTTTCCATTGATGTATGACTTGTTAGGGTAGGATAATATCGGAAAAAAAATCAATAAATGATGTATACAACTAAATTTACTAAATATTTTTGTAACATTAAGTTTTGGCATAAAAAAAATAATTAATAATTAATAATTAATAAGTCAATAATTTAGGTTATTGTTACAAATATATCCCAGCGACTTAAGAGACTTTTGTGGTCCAGGGTCACATAGGCTATTACAAGATCTCCCAAAAGCCTCACCACAGTAGCAATTATTTCTCTAGTACTGTTTGTTAATATGATCTACTTTAATTAATAAAATGCATTTATTAACGTGCTTTGAAGTGCATTTTGAATCATGTCGTCATGCAGTCAGTCAACCAGCAGATGGCGCTAGAGTGCTGCAGATGAATGACTGAAACGTCTCAATAACCAAGCCATACGGTGACCCAAATATTCCTTTTTGGTTGCACTATCCCTTTAACACTCATCAAACCACAAAAGTGCTTAACATAACGTGAAAACAACTCACCGAGAACAAGGAAAATCCACCAGAGCCAGTACTGCCCGTTGAAGTATCCAGTAAAGTAATCAGAAAACTGTAAAGAGGAATAATATTGCTCTGAGCATTGAGTTTAATTAAATTACACTCATTTAAAGATATCTCATCCTCCCGTGTGGGTTTATTTCCAGTTAATTGATTCATTACTAAGAGACTCACCCTCACGATGAGGATCCATTTGATAAGAGAAAGGCCAAAGCCACAGATGGCACCATATCGGCCAGCAATGGTGTTGGTCAAACAGAAAGACAAGCAAAACCCGATCCAATTGAACAGAAAGGCCACTGGTTACACAAAAAGAGAGAGAATAATGCATTAATGAAGAATGGCTGTATTTAAAGTACATGTAAATACCGTAAATATGTTAACTATTCAGCTTTTTATTTACGTGTAGACCAACACATCTTCTGCATACATATGTCCCAAAGATGGTGATGCGTTGTGTCTGACTAATCATTTATTAAACATGACTGGACTATGATGTGTTATGCTGCAGACGTGCATTGCAATCATAACGCCACCAGATGGCGCACAGATAGCAATAATGGAGGACACAGTTTTGTGTGAAATGCAATGCAATTTTTATTATGATTATAGCCTAACAGTATGCCAATCTGAACATGCATATGAGTGAAAACATGCGTGACTTACTGAAAAAGGCCAGCATAAAGATTCCGTCATTTCCCACCCTCAGCTGATCAGCGTCGCTGAAGTCATCCCGAACCGGAAAATCATCATCCTTTTAAACAATAAGAAAATTAATAAGGAGGAACATTTAGGAAGCAACAGAAACTGGCTCAGAATTCCCCCTGGTTCTGATGCAACCTCAATGTTAACACATTAGCCACTGCACCAGCTACATAAACAACAGTGCACTAGATAAAAGATGTTAGCCAGTCATTTCCTTACAGCAGAAGAAACAGTAGCAAAAACTGTGGGTCAGAGACGTGGAAAATGATTATGAAAGAATGTAACTCCTATCTTAATGCACTAAAACCTTGACAAATTATTGCAATTTTCCGTATTGAATTTTCTGAAAGAGATCACTTCTAAAAAATAAGGAAAGATGAAGACAACAGCATGGTGATATAACTCGTAATTTCATAGCCTGATTATTATGCATTCAGGAAACACTTTCACTCAAATTCACTTCAGAGACGGGCCCTTCAGAGCCACCTGAGGTTAAGTATCTAGTTCAACAGCTTGCATCAATAGATATTCTGTGCAATAATTTAGCGTTTTGCATGTAGAGGGAAAAGTTCACCAGAAAATGACCATTTTTCTATGAAGTCTTCTACTCAACCTCATGTTGTTCCAAAACCAATATGCAAAAGGAATATTTTGCATAATGCCTTTTGTTTTGTTTTGTTTTGTACACAGTGAAAGTGAATAATGATCAACTGTCATGCTCCAAAAATGAGAAGAAAAAAAACAAACACCACGAACATCATAAAAGTGTTCTCAAACTGCGATTAAATAAACACAAAACTGCACAAATAAATAAATGGTTACAAAATAACAATAAATAAATACATTGAAATATATTTATAAATATATATAAATTATAATAAATTATAATTATTAGATTTAAATACATCTAACCAGTGCAATGCTTTAACAAAAAAAGGAATAAAAAATAAATAAATAAATAAATAAATAAAGTTAAATAACTAGCCGTATAAATTGTGTTTTTATACATAAAAATATACAGCATTTTAGGATCCTTTTAGTGGAGGACCCTTGAGCACATGATCATACTTTGGGATCCATGGCACCTAAAAGATTGAGAACCCCCGGCCTATACAACATTTATCAGATAGTTCAAGTCTTCTAAAGCAGCTTTAACATCATTCTTCATCTGGCTCTGACGTCTGTTCAGCAAACAACATTTGACTGCAGGACTGCTTTAGAAGTGTTTGAACTTGTCTGCTCTCTAGCCATTCACTTTACTGTATGATTTCATTCGTGCACGGCATCAACTTTCCGCACAACGTATTTGTGTTCCATGGGTTTGGAATGACACGAGGCTGAGAAAATTGCAGATTTTCATATTTTGTGTGAACTGCTCCTTTATGATCCAGCCTACGCCTCTGGTAACCCAGCCCGGCTCCACACTGACACCGCAGCTACACATACAACAGAGCTGCTGAGGTTGTGTAACAAGCAAAAGTCTTGAATAATGCTCCAATTCATTCTTTGTTTCAGAAATGATTTCATAACTTGGGTCCTTGCACTCACTTTCTCTCTGCATGTTCTCAATCTGCAATAAATCTGCTTTCCAACAGAATTTTTTTTTTTTTTTAATAATTCAAATATGTTTTGTTGAATTGTCAGCATCATTAAACCAGTTTTCAGTGTCACATGATCCATCGAAATCATTCTAATATGCTGATTTGGTGCTTAAATAATATTATTAATTATTAAAAGCTCGATTATTAGTTATGGTCTTTATCATCAATGCAAACCATTTTTGCTGCTGAATATTTCTGTGATACATTCTTGTTCAGGATCAGCATATTAAAATGATTTCTAAAATTATCACTTAATAGCTGCTGAAAATTCAGCTATATATTAAATTTGTTATATTTTTTTAACCAGTAAGCAGTAATTTAGCGCACCATTTCAAATATAGAAAGCACACCGGGACTCTGCGTGGAGGTCAATGCTAAAAGAGGAAGTTAGTTCTGAGGAAAGCACCATTTGTTTGCAGATGCCAGTTGGTTCGTCATTTCTGTTATCTAACGCAGTGACATTCAAACCATCTTAAGAGTGTCCAAATACTTTTTTGGGGCCACATTATATAAGACTTCTTGATCTGAGCTCAGAGAAATCAGAGTATCTGTGGGATTCTCTTTCTAGGTCATGGCTTTTACGGCACGCCACATCCTCAAAAAGGTCCTCCTTGTTACTGCTAAGAGCTACTCACTCAGATGTCCTATTTCATTTTGGTCGTCATTAAATCAAAGCAGCATTACAACAGCAATTTATTTTCCTTTGAGGGAATGTTTTGGACTGTACCGCGAAGCCGCGGTGGAAAGTTGTGCGAATCGAGGGCTTGACATTCTCTTCTGCAGAACGTGTGGGAGTGTAGGCTGATGAGATACTCACTCGTGGAATGACCTCCACCGCTGAAGCAGCCATGGCTGCCGCTTTGGCCTTCTCTGCCTCATCATAAGTGGGCAGAGACGTGGCAATGCTGTACGGTGGAGGAACGGGAAAGTCCCCCGGATATGTGCTCTCTGAAAAGCAATAGAAAACAGTTCAGGCAATACGCCATCCATTTCTAGCTATGAGTCTTCTAAACAATGAGTCTCCCTAACCCAAGTTAGAGATCTGAATAAAACCCACAACACAAAGCTCCAAGCCGTGATACATAACTAGCATCACATTTACGAGTTTCACCTTTGATTAAACATGCATAACAAACGACTGATTTACACAGAGACTAAAACACAAGCTAAAACACATGCAATTATTTCAAACTTGGACTGGCAAATCTCACTGGGATTGGTAAGATTTGTATTTTATGCTCATCAAGGCTGCATGTATTTGAGCTAAAGCAATAAAAACAGTAATAATGTGAGATACTATTTAATAGACAAACACAAGTTTTTGTTAAATCACTATAAGCCATGAACCAAGCCAATACGCTGTGAGGTGAATCTTTGATTTGACTTTTTGGATACGCTTTATATTAAAAATCCCCTTTACATTCTACCAGCTATAAGTAACTTTGTAACTACATGTCAACTAACTCTCATTAATGAACTAACTCTCAGAGTAGACTGTAAGGGTAGGCTTATGATTACTTGAATAAGTTAACGTACTTGCAAAGTTTCTCATAGTATGCTGTATGTTGTGGACCCATCAGAATAAACTGCAGACAGTTTGCTAACACTCTAATGACTGCTAGTTGGCATGTAGTAGCAAAGTTACTTACCGTTTATAGAATGTCTGAAGTGGACTATCAAAATAAAGTGTAACCAACTTCTAGACTGTGCAATGTAACACACAATCCCATCACATAGCCAAATTAAAACTAAGTAAATAGATATACACACAACCCATTACCCATTTCAAGTTGTTTATAGAAACAATATGTTTTAAACTGATTGTAAAATATGGATGTATATGCAAAAATGTTTGTGTTTTAAGATATAAGGACTCAAATTTACTTTTTTTTGACTGGTGGAATTATCTTCCCAGCAGAAAGCATGCATGTCAAATAACAAAACCCAAATCAAATAAACAAATTAAAAAAACAAACCTTTCCGGAATATTTTAAATTGTTTTCTGATATGTACATATGTACATGTATGTAGCTTAAGTAAGAGGAAAAAATGCCCAGAAATGGTTTTACAGGTCCATTTACAACCCTAGAATGAAACAGTCTGTGTTTGCCTTATTTGGAAGGTTCATGAATATTAATGAGGAGGTCTGCTCTGATTGGCTGTTTCTCAGCGTTGCTCATTT
>JAUMHQ010000044.1:15395926-15410852 GCA_032361165.1 Enteromius paludinosus | reverse complement strand
TCACCTACATCTTGGATTGCATGGGGGTAAGTAAATAAACATCAAATTTTCATTTTTGGGTGAACTATCCCTTTAAGTTTTAAAAGTATTGCTAATTAATTCAAAATTTAGCAGAAAATTAATCTGCACTTTTTAATACTGTACATTATAATGTTGTGATGCCAAAATTAATTGCAAACCATTTTAGAAACCAAAACAAAACAGAATATCAATATGCCATTTATCATTGACCCATTACATTAAATTATTGATTTAATGTTAAATACTAATATTGATGCTGACCACCATTTTAATATTGGTGTATCCGTATCAAACTATTACATTTCAAACTGATATATTATTTAACATTATATTACTTTTTTGTATTTCTTTTTATTTCATTTCATTATTTTAAGTGCAAAGATGGTTTAACATGTTGGCCACCATGTAAATGTTCAGGTTGTCTGTTTATTTATTGATTGATTGATTAAATGAGGGACAATTCACCCTGATAATGTATCCTATTTCAGCCAAATTCACCAATAAGTACCATAATAACTTGCCGGGTTGATGTTAAAGACAAATGCAATGCTTAAAAGCTTCATAATTTCCAAACAAAGTTGTCACACCAGAAACCATTTCAAAACTGGCTTCTCACATAACTGCTGAACAATCATGAAGTCCCGTTTTAAAACTGCAGTTTTGCTGTGTGCTGATAAGTGGGAGATGATGATATTAATAAAACAGATAAAGATGAAGCAGAGCTTGTGCAATGAGAGCTGAGCTGTGAAATAACGCAGGAAGAGACTTCTGAGAATGGTTTATGTGGTAAAACCACAACCACGTAAACATAAAATAAATTTACCTTAAAATGGAAAAAGCAGCTATGATTATTTGTCGACACATCTAAGAAGTGGTGGTTGCTATAGCAACATTCGAACATTCGAGCTCAAAAAAGTTTGTGACTAAGCGAGTGGTTTTTTTTTTCTTCTTCTTCCTAGAAACGATGAAAAGGCTTCGAAAACACACTGAGGCCTGCTGGATGAATTACTCAACACTCCAGGAACTTGCCATTGCTGGGCTCTTCTTTGAAAAAGAAAATATGTCAGACATTTCTCCTTGTTATTGTCCACGATCTGGAAATAAAATGTTTTTTTGATGAGGCATGCAATAACATTAAGGCTATACAATATTTAACCTCATTCCCTGTTAGATTAACATTTAGCAAAACCTCTGAAGCTCAAATCCAAAGTCTACAACCTGTGCTGTGTGTAAATACTGTGGTATTTACATAGCCCTACAGTATAAAAACATCTTATTACCATGGTAATTCTTTGTAAGGGATATCATTTGTAAAGATATAATATTCTGGGATGCTTCACATAACCGTTCCCAGCTGAGCAGTGAGCCACCAGATTTCCATAATAAACAAAAGGCCTTGGCTCCAGACCTCTAACGGTCCAGGCCTTCTCTATTGTTGATGGTGGAAAACACACACACACACAAACCTGTGATTATACCACACTTGTGTTGTTTATGACACAGTAGAAGGTTGTGACTCCAAACCGAACCAAGAGTCATCCAAGAGGACATGACATTTGTAGATCGGACACCTAAAATGCAATTAAATATCCCGAATGCACTAAAATGCCTTTGGACACACCCAAATTGACCAATAATAACACCCAAAAAGATTAAGATGCTTTAGAATGTTTTGGAGCATACCAAACACACCTATGATGCCTTCAAAGATTGTAAACATGCCTATCATGCCTCAAAGAGTGTTTACATGATCTAATGGCTCAAAGTGAGGCTTAAATGTTCCATGCGGGTCTATGTTGCTCCAAATGCATTTAGAACCAGCTTATAATGACTAAAGTCAAGTGTGGTAAATCTAATTGTACTGGAACACCACTGAGGGGCGTCGTAGTGGGTTGAAAAGTGGGACTAAATGACCAGGGCCTTAAGTGGTGGGGGGGTCCCTGAGGAGTAAAATGTTATTTTCCTTTAAATATAATTTTAATTTTAATGCATCAGTTGATTGATGCATTAAATGGTGTCATAGGTAGTGGTCCATGGCCACTGCTTGTGCATAGGGTCCAGAATTTGGGGCTACGCCCCTGCCACTGATGCTTTAACATGTTTTAACGATTGCTTTAACTATGCTACAAAATAGTTTTAAACGCCCTCAAACTTATCTATAACTGCTGAAAATGCATTTAAGGTTTCAAATTCACTCATGCCACTTTAAACATTTCCATGAGTACCTGTGGCCACTCAAACTGTGTTGGTGCCTCAAAAAAGGAATGCCAAAATGCCCCCAACTTCTCATAACAACACTATTCGAAATACACGTGAATACAAGCGTGAAATGCTCCAAATGCACGTGACAACTCAAATTTACTTGGAACGCAGCAGTGATACCTCAAGCTCAACGTCAACGTCCCATACCTGTCCATGACGCTCCAAAATGCATTGAACTTCAGAACCTAAAAAGATCCAGTGTGTAGTAACTACCTGTGAAAACGCAAAATGCGTTGGAACGCACCACTTATAGGCTTCCTCAAAACTGCGTCTAACGTTCCACACTTCTCTGTGATACGTCAAAAGGAGAACGCACCTGCGTAAGAACGCATTAGTGATGGCTGAACGTCCAAATGCGCCTAATGCACATTTGAACTGATCAACACTATCTGTGAAGCCTCAATGTAATGTACAATATGTTTGGAATGCACCCATGGTGCCATAAACGGTTTTAAACCAGCTTTATTTCTAAAAAACAGTGTGCGAACAGATTGTTCTTAGAAAAATAACATTGTGTTTCTATGAGGCAACTGTATCCATTTGTCATAAAATATTTCATTTTTATTACAAAACTACTGGTACCGTGGCTACCGTATCTGATCACATCGCCAGCTTTGCAAGGAACTGTTCTAACAAGACGCGTTCCTGAGCTATTTTTCATTGCGTTCTTGCGTCTCCGCTATTCGTGCACACTTATCAGATGAACGTTTAGTAGGCGTTTAATAAATCGAGAGTCCCTGTTTTATTTTTAGGGCAATGGCATTTTTTAAGTTAGGACGACAATATTAAATGAGTTCAGCTTTGCAACGCTTCCTTTCAGTTGCACGCGTTTAGTGGATCAGAACGCTTTCTATGCGCGAACTGACGCGCACTTTGTTGCGGTGAAGGTGTGATGATGCGGAAGTCATGAATGATTAAAGGAAATCGGACAAAATGCCAGTAATCAGCAGCTCGGATATGTCAAGTATATTGTATAACATGGCATGTTTGATCGTCTTATATAACGATGGTGAATTAGACTTACCACTTGGTAGCGGCTCGCCGCCTGGTCCATTTTCATACACAGCCAGCCCAGCCAGCGGCGAATAAAATCTGCAAATCCTTGATTAATTCAAACTAGAGACCGCCCTTGATCTTACTTGAGATCATACGGCACGAATCAGTCATATATGGAAACGCTAGTTTTTCCAATTTACACAATAGCCATGATTTAAAGCGAACGCTCATGCAGATACAGTCACGTCCTACAGCAAGAAACAAAGCGAGTGGGAGGAGAAGCCCATGACGTAAGCGTGACGTCGCACTGTGCGCGTCAAACCAGTTTTATTTAATAATATACAGAGATCGACACATGTAATCCTATAAAAAAAAAAGTGTGTGTGTGTGTGTGTATATATATATACAAGTAGCTCTCACCAGACATACCCTAATGATCCATTTCCATGCAAAATATGTTATATGCATTTGAGACATTAAAAAACAGGTTGATTTGATAGCTATTTATTTTAATTTATTTACATATTTTCCGTTTTGATTAATGGAGTTTTAAAAAGAGTCGTTGTTGTAGGGGCAGCCCTACAGAATTACCGTTATATTTATTTGTTGTTATTATTCTTATTCCGATTTAATCCGAGCTGTTTTTGTAAAAACTGGAAAACTAAAGTTAACATCCTTTATATCCTTTAAATATATGTGCTCCTCAAGGTGACCTGATCATACATCTATTCATTTGAACATAATGATGGCAGCGTTAATTCACTGAAAAAATGTCTATGGGTTTATATCTTATCTGTCAAATTATAAATGGAAGGTCAAAGTGACAGTGCAGAGATCCTTCAGAGTCAACAACTACCAGATTGGATTTCTAAAATGAAGCATGCATACCTCCATCTACTGGACAAATAATGCACAAACTGTAGGTTACTTTGAAATGTGAATAAGTATATACGCAAGTTCATAATAATAATAATAATAATATTAAAATGTATTAATTATTTATTAACTATTAATGTATTTATTTTAGATATAAAATGTGAGAAAAAAAATTTAAAGGAAGCAAAATATCAGTTATCATTTAAAAACTATTTAGGGTTATTTGGGGAAAGCTGAACAAAAGTAAATACAAGAGTAAACAAGCGTACAAATAAATAAATACTATCTATAAGTAATGTATTATGTTTTATTAGCGTACATTTATTTATCATAAATATTATTACATAATTTAATAAATATTATTTAGGAACAAATAAAATAGCTTTAAGTTCTTTTAATTGGTTTAAGTTTGAGCTCATCTGATATCTCAAATGTGTTTTACAAAAAAAAATTAATAAAACAGAATAATGTGACAGTCACAATATTAAAAGAACCATAAATGTAGCCTAAATAAAAATGTAATTGATATTACTGATTAAAATATTTTTCTAAGTGGACTATCATAATTAGAATATTAACCTCATTGTGTTTAAAAACAATGCATTCAGATAATATTCAGATGTAGGCTAGTAATATCATGACACCAATTATTTATTTTATTTAATTTTTTCTGAAGCAAAGTGAGTTAAAAGGCTCTCAGCTCAGCTTTTAGCACACTGTTGCTAATTTCTTTTACAGGCACTAGAGGGCCTCCTTAGGCAGGGCAATGAAGGTTGTCATGCAATGAAGTTGTGCCAGATCCCGCAGTCTAATAAATGAACAATAACTCTATTGACTACTCAATATGTATACACACACACACACACACACAAACACACACACACACCCTTTTCACTAGCCTGTTTCCAATGAAATAGGATTATTTATAAGAATTGTGTATGTGTACAGTATACACACACACACACACACACATATATACAGTATTTATGAATATATATATATATGTATAGGCTTAGTGTTGGGGGTAACGCATTTCAAGTAAAGCGGGTTATGTAATAATATTGCTTTTTCCAAGTAACTAGTAAAGTAACGCATTACTTTTACATTTAAGAGTAATATAATGGTTACCTTACTGAGTTACTTTTTTGCTGCTGACCTTTGATGACCATACTTACAAGCAAAACTGAATTGTGCTTTATTGGTTTTTTATTGCTGAAGAATATCGAACTTAAGTTGCACTGTAAACCCGAATGTTGTATTTACTTAAACAATCAAGTAGCTAATGTTTACTAAACAATACTCAACATTTTGCATTTTGGTCCCATTACTTAAATATATGAGTTAATTTAACTGAATTACCATCAAATTGCATAAACTTAAGGTTTCAAGTGTTGTGAGCTCATAATAATGAGCTCATAATTTACAAAGAAAAAATTCCCCCATGTCTGATATATTTCACTAGCTTAATTCACTCGTTTAACAAAGTCATCTTCAATGCTGAATTTTCAATACAACTAAATATCAAATGTGCCACATAAGATTTTATAGTGCCATTACAGTGATTAGCATTCCCTTTGGTTGGGCACTGTCTATTAATGCAGTGATGCAACATGAAATCAGAGTCATGGTTTCTAAGGAAGGAAAGTAATAAATAGATTGTTTTTAAGAGATGACATAACGTTTAATTAAATGGTTATTTTGTCTAGTAGTGTGTTGTTATTGTGTGTTTGTTAATACCTTATTACACTTTAAATGTTTTTATAAAATTTTTTATTTTACTTTTAATTTGGATCATATAATATTTAAATAATTGAGATAATATGCCAAAGTCACATATTGACTTAATCATTCGGCACGTGAATCACAGCAATGGCACTTAATTTAAATTAATTTTATTAATTGTATCACCATTTTATTTGTTTTTTCTGTGCTACTACTGATACAAGACAGCAAATTAAATTAGCAAATTAAAGCAACAACAACTGTAAAACAAAACAATTGCATAATTTATTCTGCTGCAATGCACTCTGGGAAGTATACTCTGAAAATTTGGGAAGTCTAATCTATTAGTCCTTTTAAGTTATCCGTACTTAAACATTTAAGTTAATTCAATGAAGAGACCACATTTGGTTAACTCGATAAATCAAGTTGTCAATTTTCCATTATTCAAACGGACTGAGGGAATCACTTTCCTCAAATCATTTGAGTGCTCTCAATTTCTTAGGGTTTACAGTGAGTGTATCTCCTGTATCCTACTTTACAGATGTGAATTTACTTTTTCTTCAGACGGAGGTTTATTTGTGAACTTCTTATATTAAAAACAAGCACTAAAGCCCTGTCCATATTTAAAAAGTAACGCAAAAGTAAGGTAATGCATTACTTTACATAAAAAGTTACTACAGTAAGTAACGTAATTAGTTAGTTTTTTTAGGGAGTGACGCAATATTGTAATACATCACTTTTAAAAGTACCTTTCCAGCACTGTATGCCTATATATATGTGTGTGTGTGTGTGTGTGTGTGTGTGTGTGTGTGTGTGTGTGTGTGTGTGTGTGCATTTATGACAAAAATATGTATCTATGTAAGTGTGTGTATATATATATTATCATTATCAAATATCAAATTTATTTATTTATTTCACGCACACAAAAAAAGAAAAAAAGAAAAAGAATGCTTTAAAGTGTAGAAATCCCAGTGGGGCACAGATACTGGGGTAAAGGTGAAGACATGAAGGACATGATATTCAAATAAATACAGAAATAAAATAGTTAGTATATATATATATATATATATATATATATATGAAAACCACATTAACCAAATAAAAATACAGTTTCACTGAATCTGATTCTAAAATAGAATACATTTTGTTTTTATATTATTTAATATAATGGCAAAATATTTTCTATAATAATTGACCTAAATAATTTTTGCTGAAAATGTTTAAGAAGTGTTGTTGTTTTGCATGGTTTTCCTTTATCTTGTGTCTATATATATTGGCCTACATAAGCACAGGGAGTTTTGCAGGAGTGTCAGGTTGCCCCTCCTCTGTGCTGCTGTAGGTATAAATTCAAACTCCTGTCAGTGAGACGTGAGACTGTCTCACTCATACCCCATTGCAGGTACGCAGTGAGAGGGCAACTGATCTTCAGACTATTTTCCTGGCAAAAATCCCGATTCTAAAGCAAAATGGTGAGTAGAATATTATTTGTTAATAGTTCATTCTACTGTGAAAGTTTCTTTGCATGTAAGTAAACATATTGAGCAATCACGTATTAGGTCACACTGAGCTAAGAATACAGTATCCTGTTTGATCTGCTTGATTGAGTGTAATGAACTTTAATAATATATTAACATAAATAACTAAGAATTCTAAAATCATAAATTATAATGGCAGCAAAATAATTTGTTTAAAAAAAATTAAAATAGTATGGTTGAATGTTCATGCAACGCACAGTATAAAACCACTCCTAGGGGAAATAAGCATTTATACAACCAGACCTTTGACTTGAAATCTTGAGATAACCATTGTGACAACTAGCCCCAGTCTCTTCGTATGGCTAAACTTAGTTTGTCTCTTTAAACGTGGCTACTGAAATGGATGCTTAATGTTTCATTTGACTGTTTTATATGCTATATTATTTTTATAGCTAGCTGTGTGACCATACTTTACCACCACATCATATTTACAGTATGGGAACTACTGAGAGCTTTATGCCTTGAGTAGTGCGGTTATGGGTGTGTTTGTGATTTTACTGAACGCTGATGTGGCTCTCTGCATGTCCGTGTGTGTCCCACGATCCAGAAAAAGTCACTAAGCCATTCATGCTGGTTGAAAATATGTGAAATAACATTAAGAGAATGTGCATATTACTCAGAGAGTAAAACTGAGCAATGAGGCCAGAGGAATTGTGGTTCTTGATATGACGTCACTCTGGACAGCTGGGTTAAACAGGCCTAATAATCAAGTTTCTGAGTCTTCTACAATCTCAAGATTTGATTAAATGTGTGATAGTATGTGCCAAGGCTCATTTAAAACAAACCCACATTGTAAAATGGATTGCATTGCCAACTCGCCCCCAGTATACAACTAAAACAGTGTTGTAGCTCTAAAAGCCTGCTTTTGCATGGAAAATATATTAGAACCACATGTGTAGGAGTTTGTTTGTGCTGAATTCCAAGGACAAATGGTTCTCACATTCTAAAGGTCCCTAATCGCACCCTTGGGGCCTTTGTGTTTGTCTTTTGGGTGCTGTGGACACCACCATGACCTTTAGAAACATTTCAAAAGAGACATGATAATACAACCTCAATATTTTGCAAGCTGACTGTCTGAAATGTGACGTTTGCGGTGCGAAATGGCTAGTTTGTTTGTTAATATCTCATGAAAAGCATTTCTGTTCTCTTCTTTACCACTCATGAGGTAATGCCGTGCACAGTAGAGTTAACGATTAACGAACTTCAGCCTATGTCATATCTCACCTTACACTTTGTAACCATAAGTCACTTATTTGCTTTTTTTTGCAATCATTACACAGAATAGATTTAAAGTGAAAACAAATGTCAAATTCGAGTGAATTTGTGCATGTTACAATAATTATTTCCACTTTTAAGTCAACATAAATTGACAAAACCTGTTAATAAAGTAAATACTAAAACTAAATAGGGTCAATTTTGCTGCTATTATTCTAAATAAATTATAGTCATCTGTAATCATGCATCATAATTAAATAGCTTGCTGCACCCTTTAAAACAACGTCCTGAACTGACAAGAAGTCGGATGTTATGTTAACAAATAGCAAGCAGCTATTTGGGCGTTGTTTTAGTAAACTCATATTCAGACCTGGCTCTTTTCACCTCAATACAAACAATTCCCAAACAATAAAATCCCATTTTCACTGTTTACACTATAAAAATATGTTGCGTTAAGGATGCAAATACTGTGTGTAGTTCTATGACACAAGCACAACCTAATAGAACTGGCAAAATAATGATTGTCTCCAAACAGGTTTCCCATTCTCATCGTACATGTATATAATGTACATTATATGTGTAAAGTGACAACAAAAGGCATTCTATTCTATTCAAACAAATGTATGGCGTATTTCAGTCTTAAAAGAAGTTTTTAAAGAGTCTTACATTTCACTTTCTGTATAAATTGTGAGAAGTTAAAAAACAAAAAAAAGCTGGAAGACGAGATATCAGCTCTCTATGGGGTCAAATGATGAGCAAAAAGGGGTTGGTGTTGAAGGGTGGGGGAAGAAGAGCTAGTGGGGAAGCATGACTTGTAATAACCCATAAATAACTTCTAACCTGGCTGCCATGCCCAAACTAGGCAGTCCCATGTGCCTGTGTAATGCACCATCCCCCTCCCCACTGACTCACCAATAGACAGAGAGGGACGGAGAGTAAAAATAGGGCCCAACCCCAGGAGAACGAATTCAGAGGAAGAGTCATGCCCACGGAGGAGAAGCAGAGTTGGGACATTTCTTCTCAGGCTGATGTAGGCCACCTCTCTGGAGCGCAGGCACAGATTTAGGGGCCGAATCATTACAGAGCACTTTTATTGCAACCATGTGACTTATATTTTTGCATTGGTGCCTTCAGTGCTCCGATTACATAATGGCATTACATTTTTGCATCTGGCAGATACTTCTATCCAACGTCATTTGCATTTTATCAGTCTATGTCCTGGGAATCAAACCCATACAGAAACATAGCTTTACATTTATACAGAATATTTTAATCTGAAACTCTAATATATAAGACCGTTCACTCCAAGCATGACAACTATAAAGATAATGATAATGAATCTCCACACCACAACTATGCATCATGGTCCTGATCATGGTTTATTGTTGTTGCTGTTTTTTTGTTTTTTTTGACATTATCCTAGGATATTAGCCCATATCATGTTTTGTACATCTCAGAAATAAAGGTACAAAAGCTGTCACTGGGTCAGTATACCTTTTCAAAAGGTGCACTTTTGTACATAATTATTGTATTTTATTTGACCATGTTTTTGGAGATTTTACAGTGTTAATCATATCATGTTTTGGATATTGGTATTCTGTAAGTGTATTGTATTATAATTTTTTTTAGATGTCTGGGGTTGGATTTTTATGCTTTTGAGTCAAGGCCATATTTATTTGATCACATTACAGTAAATATAGTACTTTTATTATACATTATTACAATTTTAATAAAGTTTTGTATTTAACTATATATTTTTAAAAGTATTTTTTTGTGATGCAAAAGTTCAGTGTCACGCGATCCTTCAGAAAACATTCTAATATGATGCTGATTTGATGCTTAAGAAACATTTCTTATTATTATTAGTGTCAAAAACAGTTATTCTGCATCATATTTTGTGGAAACTGTGATACATATAGAAATATTTTGTTGCATTTTAAAGTCTTGTCACTTTTGGTTAATTTAATGCATCATTGCTGAATCAGTGTTATACACACACACACACATAATACACACATTTATTTTGAATGAAAATGTGTTGTTGTTGTTCATAAGTTCATAATTTTTGTCATTACATCTCCTTCATTTGCCTTTTCCCTCCATTTATATTCAACCACGTTTTAGTACGCATGCTGTAAATTCCACATTAGGGTGTAGCTAGCTCCCTCATCTGATATAAACCTGTTGGGGCTGTTGTCGACACCTCAAGCCTTTTCATGCTTCTTCAGACTTGCAAGGGAGTGTGTGTGTGTGTGTGCAAGAGAAATAATGTTTGTGGAAGGTTTCTTATTTATGTGTGAAAAGAATATAACGGCTATGAGGGCTAGTAGTAGGTATGTCTGCCATATGTTGCAACTGTCACTTAATAAACGCTTGCCAGGAAACTCCCTTTCCAAACAAACAGAGGTGTTTAACATGCCCTAATATGAATTCAAGGGCTGCATAGACTTTGTTATCTCCAGATTGTCATCTAGATAAGCACAAACCCTGACGACAAACATGTTTGGGGCCTTTGAGAGATTTAGCCAACACCTTTTCTCTGTCAGCTGCAGATGTCAGTCATCTCTGACTGATGACCAACTGCTGACTGAAAACAACTTTTTTTTTTTTTTTTGCTTCTGCCCCCTGGTGGGCACAATGAAAGTTTGAAGAGCAGAGAATTGTTTTGAATGTTACATTTTTATACGCTGTTTAGACTATTTATTTATTTGCTTGTTTGTTTTTGACATTTTTGCATCTTCAGAACAGAAAAGACAAGAAACTGAATTTGTGTTAAGACTGTTAGCAATCGCACAACCAAGTAAAACACATTTTTAAAACATTTTTATTTTCTGAAATAATGCTTTCATAACTTGAGATCAACGTTTACATCCCCCTTTCGGAAACTGCTAAATAGTAAATATTACACTATGCAAAATGCATTTTGTTTGTTTAGTACTGACCTGAATAAGACATTTTGCATTGAATATGTTTACATATATTCCACAAGAGAAAATAATGGTTGAATTTATAAAAATAATTCAACCCTGCTCAAATGTTTCTTAATACTGTGTTTTAACCTGTTTTCAGTTGTCCATGAGGCCCTTGTTTGTCCTGAACAGGACTATATGTAAACATATTTTTATTTAAATATTATATTTAGGTCAGTACTAAATAAACAAAAACATGCAGTTTTTATGATTTCCCATATTTTGGTAAAATTTTGCAGATTCTGAAAGGGTTATGTAAACCTTTGACCTTTGATTGTAATGGGAAAATTAGCATTCTTAGAACATATTTTGTTAGCTGGGAGCAAACAATTGTTAGTTGTAGGAGGAACCCTGCGGAAATTACTGTCACCTAATATGTGCAACACAGTTACTAATAATCTGCTTCCTCTCCACAGCGTGAGTGCATCTCTGTTCACGTCGGCCAGGCTGGCGTCCAGATGGGGAACACCTGCTGGGAGCTGTACTGTCTGGAACACGGTATCCAGCCCGATGGCCAGATGCCCAGCCACAAACCAGTGGGTGGCCATGATGACTCCTTCACCACCTTCTTCAGTGAGACTGGAGCTGGCAAATACGTACCTCGTGCCATCTTTGTAGACCTTGAGCCAACAGTAATTGGTAAATATCCTAATGGGGTTTAATTTAATTTAATTTCATTTTATTTATTGTCCGGTAATTTGTCATTGTAATAGTAATTTAAATTGAATATAAATTGTTCTAAATTATTTTACAGAATAAATTATTACAATGGTTATTTTATTTTATTATAATTATTATTGTTTTTATTTATTACATTAAATAAAATATTTTTTTAATTAGTTGTATTAAATCACATTGCCTGGAGAATATTTGGTTTATATTACTGAATATTAAATGTTCCTCATTTGTAGGGGTCAGATCAGTATAATTTAATTTTTTAATTTTTAATTTTTTATTTATATTTTAGTTTACATTTTGGTAGTTAGGAAAAAAATATATAGTTTATTTATTGCCATAATGGTCAGTGAAAAAAAATAAATAAATTGTATATATATATAATTATTTTTATTTATTTTTTTTCATTTAATTTAAATTATTATAATAAAACAATTTGTAAAAATACTTTTACTTAAATATAAATTGTTTAAATGTTTTAATAAATTAAGTAATAATTTTTTATATATATATATATATATATATAATTCAGGGGAAAAAAGGTCAGGATCTGTGTTATTTTAGCATTATTTTTGAGATTTAGGTTTTTTATTTTTTTTATTTTTTTGTTTAAATAAGATTTTTATTTTCATATTAATATCAGTTTAAGTTTGAGTTGTCTAATTTCTAGCTAACCATTTTTCATGTAATATTTATATCTTAGTTGCCAGCTTCATTTAAATGACTAAAAATGGCTTTGAATAGTTTATTTCTACTTGTGGTTAACAATAACAGCACGAGTCAATATGGCATTATCTTGTTAATCCTTCAGACGAGGTCCGCACAGGCACCTATCGCCAGCTGTTTCATCCCGAGCAGCTCATCTCAGGCAAAGAGGATGCAGCGAATAACTACGCGCGTGGGCACTACACCATTGGCAAGGAGATCATAGACTCCGTACTGGACCGCATTCGCAAACTGGTAACTACTCTTACATTTAGTCACAAATGAGCTCAACACAACAGAACCCAAAATGCCAATGTTCTCCCTTCTTCCAAACAGGCCGACCAATGCACAGGGCTGCAAGGTTTCCTGGTATTCCACAGCTTCGGCGGTGGCACGGGCTCAGGCTTCACCTCCCTTTTGATGGAACGTCTCTCCGTCGACTTCGGGAAGAAGTCCAAGCTGGAGTTTGCCATTTATCCGGCTCCACAGGTGTCTACGGCCGTGGTGGAGCCGTACAACTCCATCCTGACCACTCACACCACCCTGGAGCACTCCGACTGTGCCTTCATGGTGGACAACGAGGCCATCTATGACATCTGCAGGAGGAACCTGGACATAGAGCGCCCGTCTTACACCAACCTCAACCGGCTCATCAGCCAGATCGTCTCCTCCATCACTGCCTCTCTGCGCTTCGACGGCGCCTTGAACGTCGACCTGACGGAGTTCCAGACCAACTTGGTGCCCTACCCTCGTATCCACTTCCCCCTGGCCACATACGCTCCGGTCATCTCCGCGGAGAAGGCCTACCATGAGCAGCTCTCAGTGGCTGAGATCACCAACTCATGTTTCGAGCCCAGCAACCAGATGGTGAAGTGTGATCCTCGGCATGGGAAGTACATGGCCTGCTGTTTGCTGTACAGAGGAGACGTGGTGCCAAAAGACGTCAACGTCGCCATCGCAGCCATCAAGACCAAAAGAAGCATCCAGTTTGTGGACTGGTGTCCCACTGGCTTCAAGGTGGGCATCAACTATCAGCCCCCGACGGTGGTTCCTGGAGGAGACCTGGCCAAGGTGCAGCGAGCCGTGTGCATGCTGAGCAACACCACAGCCATCGCCGAGGCCTGGGCTCGACTGGACCACAAGTTTGACCTGATGTATGCCAAGAGAGCCTTCGTGCACTGGTATGTGGGAGAAGGCATGGAAGAGGGAGAGTTCTCTGAGGCCAGAGAAGACATGGCAGCTCTGGAGAAGGATTATGAAGAAGTGGGCATCGATTCATTTGAAGAAGATGAGGAAGGGGAGGAGTTCTAAAGGGAAACTGCTGTTTTTTACCAAAAAAAGCCAAATAAAATAAAGGTTTTAATTATGTTCTTGTTGTGGTTCTTTTTGGTGACTTTGAGTGAGTGTGTGTATTATTTATTTTTTTAATAGTAATACAATTTTAAAATGATTTTCTAATAACATTTTAGAATAACTTTTATTAATAACATTAAACATATTTTTATTAATATATTCTATGTTTAACTATGTTTTTTTTTTCTTCTTTTAATATATATATATATATTAGTGGTGGGCCGTTATCGGGGTTAACGCACGATAAAAATTTATCGCCGTTAATCTCTTCCCAAAGTTGGTTTGGAGTCTATACTACAAGCTATGGTGACTTTCACCTTTAGCGCGGTAGTATAGCCGAATTACACTGTAGCCTTATTAGTTTTCTAAACTACTGTACGTGTGAGCCTCGATCCTTACCACCTGTCGTCCGTGATCTTCATATACCGTTTGGAATGCGTTGGTATTAGATCCACGAAACCGGCGCGCTGAGAGACTTGCGCGTGCGCGATGTGTTTGTTTATCCTGAAGCGGCTGATCGCTTGCATTTTCTAATGCTTTTATACAAAACTGATGAACACACCGTCAGTTATGTTTTCAGAGCAGAGCAAAACATCT